>JBAMHV010000013.1:6260375-6329638 GCA_037177535.1 Pseudomugil gertrudae
ACACACATATATATATATATATATATATATATATATATATATATATATGTATATATTGTATATATTCTTCTAATAAATGTTCCCATCTTACTTATTTGATGGATCGGGTCAGGAATCCTGGAGTAATTTTGGATTATCAGATACATTTTAAAAATCATATTAAAGCAACCGAGTCAGGCGAATGCCGGCTGACTAAATGTATCAAATAAACTGGCTCAGCATGATTTAAAAGAAGTTCATCTTTATTTTCAGTCCACTCAAGTGTTTCACAGACGTCACAATGCAACTTAACCAGGATGCTGTTGCTGTATTTTTCACTAAAAGAACAAAATAAAGATAATATACACTAATAATGATGACATAATTTATGATGTATTGACTGTCAAGCTTTATATTAATATGTAACTCATTCCTTTATCTGTTTTTTTGTGTACATTATACAGAATTAAACCGTACATACAGATACATTTACCAGAATTATCCTTTAAACGCCATGTTTGCTTGATTGTTATCCTGACAACACCTCCACTGTTCTTTCATGTCTCTCCTGAACAGCGAGGAAGTCTTCTCAACCAGCTGACAGCTGCACTCAGTGTGAGTGTGAGTGTTTGTCCACAATCTCCATAGCAACCAGTTGCCAGAGCCCCCTTCCTGCTGTTTACTCCCTTGACTAAAATAAACAAACAGGAAGTGAGACAGAATGCAAGAATGGGACATCCTGTGAGGGTAGAAGTACAGAAAAGTTATTGATCCTCTCCAGAGAACAGAGCTGCAGTGAGGTCACTTCCTGTCAGCTTAGCGCCATCAGATGGAGATTCATGGAACAACAGCTTATTTCTGTTTTCAGTAGATGAGGGAGGAGAGAGGCCCACAGCCTGCTTTTAATCTAATCAAGGTTTTATTTCTTCTTACCATGTCAGAGACTGAGTTGCTTTTTTTATTGTGGTTGCCAGTAGCGATGTTGACATCGAGAAATAGAACAGCTGTCATCACTGGAGGCATCACCACAGCAACACAGACCCACGATGCCTCTGGAGCAAGACAGCTGTTCAGTCTGAGGGCAACAACCTAGAAAACAGAGAAAATAGAGAGAATGAGAGATAAAAGGTGTCTTGTATGATACCAAAATGCAGCTGATTTAGTTTAAAGTGCCTCAAAGTTCTCATTTTACGCACAGATTTCTGCAAGATGACTGCAATTAACAAATTAAGTACTTTGTTTTTCCAAAATAAAAACTAAATACTGAAGCCGGAAGCAGCTCAGATTTTCTCTTAGTGTTGATTTGATTTGCCATACTGAACTCTACATATAATGTTGAGACATTTGTCTTGTTGTCTCTATTTTTTGTTTATTTTTTGCAGAATAAGTTTAGTTTTGTATTATTTTGTGTTGTGAGATGTTATCATAAACTGGAAAGCTGAACAAATTCTTGTGAATTAAATCATCGTTCTTATATTTACTAAGTTAAATGAGCAAATTGTTTGATGAGGAAACCTCTCTTGATAATGTACATTTTAAATTAAAAGGATTTCTCTCATACTGCAACCTTCATTTCCAAACATGCAGAAAAAAAATAAGTGGGTATGATGTGTTTGTGTTGACCTCTTAATGTCTGACGTATCACATTTGATACATACTCTTCCTAAGACATTTTGCATCACTTTAAGGGTTAAAATCTTACTCAAAGCCTTGTTGCTCGCCACATGATACTGGTCTCCTGCAACCTGGTGAATATCAGAAAGCAGAAGATACTCGATAATAATTTTCACCTATTACATGGTAATAAATAGTAAATATACAGAAAAAATCAATTGTTTCTTTTTCAGATTTTGTTAAAGAGTCAAATAAAATTTTCAGATTTTAAAATTAAAAATGTTTCTTGCCAGCTCGGTCAGGCATTAAGGGGTTAAGGGTCTCCCCTGCATCTCACCTGCTAATACCTGGGACAGGCAGGATTAAGTGGTGTAGAAAATGAATGAATGAATTGTTCCTATTATCATTTGTATTAAAGAAATCCTAAACACAAACATCGTGTGACTGATTTACCTCTGATTTTAACTCATGTTGATTTAAGATCATTTCTCTTTCTTCACTTTTCCTGTAAAAACTTCTAAATATTGTGCTGTTGCTTTCTCTCCAATTTCAAAACAAATGATTAAATCAAGTCAAAAATCAGTTCAAACATTCTTCTATAAAACTGTTCCATGTCAGATCATCAACCAGTAAGCCTGCAGGGTCAACAGATACAAATAGATGGATTAATATCTGACGTCTATAAACTCCTGAAAGAAAATAAATCTCTTAGAAAACTGTATCAAACTGCTGTCACATGAAGGAGCAACGCTGCTGAAAGCAGATGGATTTTCTCTGCTGGATCCTTTTTAGCTGATGCAGTTGAACACTGGTCATAATGTTACCTAACTGGGAGCTGAAATGGTTTCAAACATCAATCTCAGAGTAAGAATAATGCAACATTAATGAATATATTGGTGTTACAGATATGATGAATTAAAAGCTTTAAAACAGTATGTAGAATTCAAGAATTTGTTTATTTTTATTCTTATAGTCAGCAGCTCATTTCCATTCAGTTTTCAAGAGAATCTGAAGTAAAAATATAGTTTCTAATGAAATGTGCATCATTTATATCTCCATCACCTCCTTAAAAGATAGTAAACTAGACTCGTAGTGTTATATAAGTACCAGGTGCTGTCGGTTATTACAAGCTAAACAAAATATTGCTCACAAAGTGGAAAAAAGCTTCAAAGATGGAGACACAAACTAGGTTGCCTTGCCTTGGTTATACAGAGAAAAACAGAGGTCAATGGGCATCTGTGACCTGAGAGAAGAATTAAGAGTGACCATATTTATTCTCTGAAAGGAGAAGCAGCTGTTCCTTCATCGGATCTTTTATGTAACATTTTGGGTCATTAGACATTTCCACCAGGCTTAATGTGTGTAAATAAGTTCTCCAGATGAACCGACATAAAGATGAAAATGAGCAAAGCTTCTGGTAATGGACCACCAGAGGGCCAGATTGGCACAAGATGTGCCGGCTGGCAGGAGTTTGTTTCAGCCTCAGCACAGATTGCTGCTCTCAGAGCACACATTTCTCACGACAACCGCTCCATCCACACGTACATCACCCAACACTAAGTGTTCATGCAAAAGAAGATCAAACTGTACTGATTCAAGTATCTTATGTGAAGATCATGATAAAAACAAACACTTCAGTTTCCAGGGTCTTTTTTATTTTACCACAGATGCAACAACAATTCCTTTTATAATTCTAACAAAGGCATTTTATATTAGGGTTCTTTATTTTGGTATGAAGTGTCAGTGTAACACAGATGAAGCTCCTCTCTGCCACAAGGAGACATAAAGAGGAGAAACCAAAGCCGTGAGAGAACTTGAGATGTGAAATATGAATCAGGACAAACACTGTCTGCTTCTACGCATTCATGACTAATTCAATAAAATCTAAATTTGTGCTTCCTGTCTGCTGTTGCTCTAGAAAAACATAGGAGAAACCAGGAGTGTGTATGACTGTGGAGGAACGGAGAGAGCAACATACAAGCGTGAATACGTTGGTATTAGAGAAACAGAACCACTGCTGGCTCAGAGAAACAGGAAACATTGAAACAAACATAACAAACAGTGGGAATTGTTGGTCTTTGGGCTCTATTGTTCTGTTTCTGTCCCAGATCTGACAAAGCTAACTGCACTAATGATGAAGAAGCTAACACACGCACGTGTACACACAGTGCCGCGGTTTAGTTGTTGGACAGCAGAATGGAGCTCTGTTGTCACATCTGCAGCTCTTTGCATTTTTATCATACGCAGGCTGAAGGTTATTCCACCACAGGGAGGTCAGAGGTCAGAGGTCATCTCCTCCTCTCCCTTGGCCACTCCTCCTCCTCCTCCTCTCTGAAGTCTAAAGCTTAAACTTGAGTCTCAGCATGACTGTGCTTTGTGCTGCTCTTTATGAGGAAACAATGAACTTTTTCTTCATAACAGTGAAGAGTAGAATATAAGACGTCACGCCGCATTGTGTACTGTAGCTTGCTGTATTAATTCAGTGACTAATAACTTCTTTGAACTTAATCATGAGTTTTATATGAATAAAATCTGTATCTGTATTTAAATGTCACTCAACATGATGCTGAACATAATGAATACTTTAGGTTTGACATAAAACTTGGTTATTAAACTGAGGTTATGAAACTAGAGATTTGCATTTGTTACTTTTACATAAAGGCAATCTGTTGTGCTTTTATGTATTTTTAGATCCAGTTTGATTGTGTTTAATCTGCTGTAAAAGGTTTCCACAGGAAAGGCAAGCAGAAATGTTGCAACTGAAACACTAACAAACAGGATACACGTCGACTTAACTCACTCAAAGTGAAGATTTCTTTTCTTTGCTTCCTCCATGATAATGTTCTGTTGCATGCATTTTCTTAGCATCAGTAAGATGGTAAAGGTCATTGTGCTATGACGTTTACGTCAGGAGTGTCCAGCTGACCAAGCTGCAGCTTCTTTCAGTACCCATCACCTGTACTCGCCTTCACTTCAGTCTCACAGGTAAACCCAGTGGTTGTTATCCATCTGCAAAGGTTTAACTAGTAAAACTCCATCCCATCTGCAGTTGTATCCGCTCTGTGAGTCGTAGCTTTGGCTCTACCAGTTTTATCTCCTCACACTCAAAGCATTCACCTCTTATGACTGTTTGTGACCCTTTGACCTAACCTTTCTCATTTTTGTTTTCTGCTGCAGGCAACTTGAATCTTCTGCAGCAGGCGCATCATTGAATCATTCATATGTAGCTTCTATGTTAAAGATCTCTTATTGCTCCAAAGCCATTGCACTTGATTTTACTAACTAATTTATAACTACTTGTCTTTCTACATGTTGCACTTGTTTTTTTAGCTGTTTACATATTATTATTTGTTACTGTATTTATTACTGTTGCTCTTATTTTAGTACATTACTATTTAAATGTAATTTTGCTTTCTTGTCTTCCTTGTTTCTGTGTTTTTTCTGCCTGTTAACTGTCAGGTCCGGGAAGTGCGGAAGTTGGGTGTGGACCCAGATGCAGGTGTGAATCACCGGAGGGCAGCAGGATTGCAGAAAAACGAATTTATTTCTTTTTTAAAAAAAAAAAAAAAACTTAACAAACTCTGGAAACAGACTACTCACTGTAGTGACTTGAAACTAACGTTGTGAAAATACACCATGAAAAGACAATGATCCCGCAACCACAACTGAAAACCCCAAATACTAAATACACAGAACTAAACGAGAAACAGCTGAACACAATTAGACACAGGTGAAACTTATAACTAAACACAAAGCTTAACTGGAAAACAGAAACAAGGAAAAACCCAAAAAACCACCACCCAAATGTCCAAGTCCTGACATTAATAGCATGTTCTTACCTGGACTTACCTGGTTATAAATAACAGTTACCAGCACCGGTTAATGAGAGCTATACTCCTGCAGGTTCTTTCATGTATACCTGCTCCACCACACCTGACTTATATTATTTAGTCAATGTGTAAAATTTGATAGGCTGTTGGGACCTTTTAACGTAAACCAGGCGTGTTGGAGCGGGGATATGCTGAAAACCTGCCAGATAAACTTTGGACATCCCTGGTTTAGAGGTTAAAAGTTACATGAGACTTCATGTTTCGTAGGCAATTTTTGCTGTTTTCTTAATAGTCTTTGTGTCAGGGTTTGAGAATTTACATTTTTTTACATACATTTTTACATTTTTATTTCGTCTATCCAGCATTTGCTTTGTGTATGATGGCTTTTCACATTGTCCTGCTTCTAGTTTGTATTTATTGCCTGTATTTCACCCTACACTGCAAGTGGGCCTTATGGTTCTTTTCCCCATCAGATTGTTGGTTTTTGTTTGTTGAGTACAGTTGGTGAATTTTTTTGGTTACTTTTTTTTTCTTAAAAATATGTGCAGACATATTGAATTAATAGTGCAGTCATCAATTACCTACTTTGTTAGCTGCAAGGAGGCTAATAGAAGGCAAAACATTAATCTATTTTCCCTGAGGGAGTCATCCCGAAGGGATCAATACAGTTAAGTCTAAAAAAACCTTTATTGAAAGTGGCTAATGCATAAAAATAGTTGAAATGCACCTCTAACCTATTCTATGGGAAAATGAAGTTGTATGAGATATATATTAATAATATTTTGGTTTTTTACTTAATCTGAGAATGAATTGTTACAACTTCATAAGTTTGTCAGTTTTCTTAAAGAAAACCTCAAAGTGAGAATTAAATACAGCAAAATATTACAGACAGAGAATGGCTCACTCTTTCGCTTTCACCTCCCTAATCTGAGCAGAAACATTCGTTTTGAATAGTTCAGACCTTTGCATCATGTTTGTGACAAAGACGATGACTTTGAGGAGAGTCTGCAGATCTCCAGCTGAGAGGAAGCGAAGGAGCCACTGCTGCAAAGACCTTCAGTTTTCAGGCGTTTGCTTCGCAACCAGATGACCCTAATCACATGATCTCATACTTGCTGATAACTTAGGGCTGTAAAAGGTCTCTGTTATAGTCAGGTGCTTGGTCATGTAGGGTTTCATATGTTAAGACCAGAATTTGAAAGTCAGAGAGGCATGGGGAAGTTTGGAGGATTTTGTTTCGGCAATGTTCTGGATACCTGGAGACAATTGAGAGATTTTGTGCTTAAGCATGTGAAAATAGAAATATAATAGATGAGATGAAAGGAGGGCCCTGCATCCAACACCATTCGCCTCTTTCTTTGCAGCCACACATGATGACATATTGTATATATTCTACAGACATATAAAAGATAAACTGTCTGCAACCTGGAAACATTGAGTCACAGAGCCGTTCATCTTCCTCTAAGTGAAGTCTGTTTCTCCAGACTATGTTTTAACACACAAAGTCTAAATTAAATTAAATTAATAATACAATTAATGTCTGCATAATATGGGGAACAGAATAGATTAAATGTGTCCGTAAATTGCTTGCAGATAATCACCCATGAGGTTAGTTAGTTAGTTCAACTAACCCTTCCTGGTTAGCTAGTTTTTTACACAAGAGAAGTTTATTACAAATCTATATTTGTAAAAAGTTTGAAAGTCACAGTTTACTGGAAGTAAAGACATTTCCATGTGATCTACATCGCAGCTGCACAGTTAAACCGCATTCTACCCCTACTGTCAAACTGTGAAATGAGCACATAGGTTAGATAAGAATAAATAGTTTAAATATAAAATAATTTCTGGTTTCATGTTATGCAGATGTCTCATGGTTCTGTGTAGTTTCAAAACGTGATGCCTCGTAAAATGAAAAGAAAAAAGAAATATCTTCGTTTCAGAGTTTCTGTTGAGGGGTCGTGTAGTCGTGATTAGTCCTGGTTACCTGGCTTATTTAGTAGTTTATTTGTTAACCTTGTTTTCATTTGGCTCACTCATTTCACCTGTGCCTTGTTGTGTGCTCTTTATAAAAACCACTTGGTTATGTTCTCTTTGTTGTGTGTGTGTGTGTGTGTGTGTGTGTGTGTGTGTGTGTGTGTGTGTGTGTGTGTGTGTGTGTGTTTTTTAATGGCCTCTACGGAATGATTACCTTCATCCTGCCTGTGTCTTCTCCCCTGCATGTGTCCTTCTGCACCTCTCTTCCAAACATTAGTGAAAGTTGTAACTACCATAAAGCTCCTGTGAATGCTGTTTCTGCATTGTCTTCACACCATCTTTCATTACAGCTGTTTAACCTGTTTGCAGATTGGTACAAATTAAACGTACACAGAGTGAAAATGTAACTATTACTGATTACAACAAAGAAGCTGGATATCTGCATGAAACAGCATTCAAGTTATCTGTATTGTTCCCTTTTACCTGTTCTTGTTTGGCCTTGTTTCATTGTTCTCAGTTGATTTATTTAGTAAAATAAAGGTTTAAAAAAACACCAGAATTTATATGACAAGTTTATAAGAAGATGGACCATGTGCAAAGAAATATCCACTATAATAACCAGGATTAAATAGATTTTTAATTCCACAAAAATTCCTATCTGAAGACCAGCTATCATCATCATTCATTCCTCCATGTCTCACTGTGCTTTAACAGCACCTTCACATGTCCATTCATAATGCATTATGAAGCATCAGATGTGTCTTATTGTCCAAACACAGGTAAAAGAACCTAAAAACCCACCTTTACAAGGATGACACTTACAGATAATCTACTCAAACACAGCTGTCTAAAGTTAAGGTGCAAAAAAAAATGAACATACTGAGCCATATACCCTTTTCATAACAATGCAATGATAACCTTAACCTTAAAGCGAAACAATAAAAGGGTGAATATTAAAGCTGTAAGACCTCAGACCTGAGCTGAAACAAATACAAGCTATTTTGGATCAACTGGAGCATCTTTATCAAACTGAAGTCGGTGATCTCAAAGGAATAAAATCAAGAAAACAATAAAGGACATAACCAGAATACGTAGGTGTGGGTGTGCAGTATTTATGCATGCTATACCTGCGGGATTCTCTAAAACAATGCCATATCATAATAACACAACCATATATTTATCACCTGCTGTGTGAGCCCTGTGTGTGTGCATGCTCTCATTAATCACAGCAGCGTTGTTCCTGCAGTGGAACACCGATCTCAGGAGGGGAACCAGCTGTTGCACGATACTTCTTCTTCTTCTCTTTCTTCTTCAGTAAGAGGAAACACGGTGAATCTATACTGAACTTAGGAAACAATAAGATGATGAAAACTGCTGGAGGAAAAGTCATGAGTTATAACTTACTAATGTTAATGTTATTTAAATGTTATTCTGTCTTTCCTGTCCTCGAGGCAGATGGCTGCCCTCCCTGAGCCGGGTTCTGCCAGAGGGTTTGTCTTCCTCTTATAAGGGAGTTTTCCTTCCCACTGTCGCCCAATGCTTGAAGGCTGGGATTACATCGAAGTCAATATTCAATGCAATCTTATGGTTTCCCTTATCAAGGCTATTTTGATGAATTGGCTCAAATAAGATGTGAAGCGCCCTGAGATGACACTGTCATGAAGTGGCGCTATATAAATAAAGTTTAATTGAATTGAATAACTTAAGTGACTTATTGAAAATTGTATTATATCTGTAATTACATGTATGCTAAATTCTTAACTTCAAAATGATGCTTTTGGGAGACTCGAAGGACAAGTAGAGTCACTGCTTACTCTTTTTTTGGAATAAGTGATCTTTGAAGATGTGACAATAATTCAGAGAGATCATCCATCCATCCATTTTCTACCACTTATTCCCTAACGGGGTCGCGGGTGGGGAGGGGCTGGAGCCAATCCCAGCTGACATCGGGCGAGAGGTGGTGGGGTACATCCTGGACATGTCGCCAGGCCATCACAGGGCCAACACACACAGACAAACAACCATACACACACATTCTAGTTGAGATCATGTTTAAGCTAAATGGATCCATTTTGTACTCAACTGACTCCAGGTGCACCACACCAGGATTAGTCCAACTCCAAAACATTAAACAGTGATCTGCAGAGAAAAATTCTCCTCCAGGAGTTGGAACCATGGTGGGAACACCGGACACATGGTTTACACAAGAACCAAAGTCCAAACTGTTTCAGGTCTTCCAGCAGTTTGCTGCCTAAACACGAGACTGAAGGCTGGAAACTGGAGTAAAATACAACAACTCTGAAGTAGCATGTTTTAAAATACAGAATTACATCTCTGTTTTAAGAAATGATTGTTCCAATTAGTTCATAACCACATCTTTGACATTTAAGAATATACTGTAGAAATTAGCCGTATTTATTTTCATTATTTCTTTATTGAGCAAAAGTACCTGGAAAATAAAGGGGGGGGGGGCTTTAATATTGCCACATGAATCTGTGAGCATAAGGCTAAAATAGCTTCCTTCTAAATAATTAAATATTAAGAATAATAATGTGAATAATATTAAGAATCAATTAAAGAAATTCTTATTTTCTGATAGTTTTTTTTCTCTCTTTTTGCTTAACTGTTAAACTACAGACAGAAGTTTACTCTGGAATGAGGCGCTTTGAGGTTCTGCTTTTTACTGTTTCCTGTACCTTCCTTCTCTTATTTAGTGTTTTATTACTGCCATCTTCTGGTGAGGTGAATTATGAGGATGAGGAGTTTTTTTTTTGTTTGTTTGTTTTTTTGCATTCATCCCTTTAACATTCTTGGCTCCTTCTCTGAAGCATTTATATACCTTCCCTTTTATCCCCTCGCCTAATGGAAACTGGGTTCCACAAATAAAAGATGAATCCATGAATGGAACATGCTTTTATTTTCTAATCTTACGGTTGTTGTTTCCATGGGTGACATTTTTCTTCTAATTTTCTTATTCTTCAAAGTGCTTAGCTTCCTCGATCGCAGTAAACATAGAAAAAATAATGAAAACAACCATTAGATCTACTTTTGTTCTTTCATTTAGCCTTCCTCCAGTCTTGTTTTTTATGTAAGATACAAGACACAATTGTCTCAATGTTTTAAAAACTATCGATAAAAAGCCTAACTCTGAAAAAAGACTAAATATTTATATGATCCCACATAAAATATGTTTTAATTTAAACATTGAAAGAAAATGCTAACATGACATAAACTATATGTATTTATGTGACTCTTAATTGGGTCAATTTAATTAGTTTTATTAATTTCATGCTACGTCCTTTTTAAAACTCCCTTCCTAACATTGGGTAAGGTAAATGTGTCCTACAGTTTAACTAGCTTGTAGGCGATGTCGCAATGATTTGCCTACATTTCCCATCAGCCCCTTGGTGCTTTCTCCGGAAGAAAACCTCCACCGTTCCTTTGCACTTCCTCTTTCCGTCAACGGAGTTTAGGTAGGTTGGCTACATTCAGAATCTCATCCTCAAATCTGCACTTAATCAAGACTTTTATGTGTCATCCACTGTGAATAAACACGTTTACACATACAACTCGTGCTAATCGACAGAACCAATTCGTTATTTAATTGGTAAATGTATGTTTTAGGTGTTTTTTAGTAGTGAATGTGTGTCTGGGCTTAGTGACATGGCGCAGTAATAGCGGTGTGAACATGGCATAAAAAGGCCGGCAAGCACAACGCCTTTGGTCATATTTAATATTTACCTGTGCCTATGAGAAGTAGGACAAAATTTATATGATTGTGTTAAATGCGACAAGCATGTACTTGACAATACTAATTCACCGCTAGCCGTTACTTTTGTAGTCAAAGTTATTATTAGCCTAGCTAGCAGCTAGGCTAATAATGTAATGTATACCTTACTTTAAACCCTCCAGTGCCTTCATAATTATTTCCTCATTTTAAAATGTAAGAATTTTTTTTATAACGGGGTAAAGACAGTTTCAAAGCATATTTGATCATAGCTGGTCCTAATGTTAAGTGTTTGTTTCAGGACACGATGGGACGTGTGATCAGGGGGCAGAGAAAAGGTGCAGGCTCTGTGTTCAGAGCTCATGTCAAGCACAGGAAAGGTGCTGCTAAACTCCGTCATATTGACTTCGCTGAACGTCATGGTTACATCAAGGGGATTGTGAAGGTAAGTAATGCCATGGTGAAATTTATGTCCTCCAGCTTTGTTTGTTTTTAGAGTTAACTTTTCAACCACGTCCCCACAGGACATCATCCACGACCCTGGCCGTGGCGCTCCCCTGGCCAAGGTGGTTTTCCGTGATCCATACCGGTTCAAGAAAAGGACGGAGCTCTTTATTGCTGCTGAGGGCATCCACACTGGACAGTTCATCTACTGTGGCAAGAAAGGTAAGACCTTAAACAGTACACGCTCACTAGTTTCATCATATGTTGTCCAAGCTCTTTTCTTTTTATGAGGTGTCTTCTGAATGTGTCATATTTACCACAACCTGAAAAGATGGTGACAGCACAAGAAGCTTAAATGTTACATATATGTTGTTTTTTTCCCTTTGTGAAGAAGTTTTAACTTGAGGCTGACTAGTTCATGTTCTCTGTATCTATCATAGCTTTCCATGTGATTTGATTTTCCAAAAGCAGGTTTCTGAGAGAGACACTGTTTTTGTCTGTGAAAGGTGCAAATTATCCAGATAAACTTTAAAGAGCTTATAAGTTGATTGTAGTGTGAAATCAAGCTATCTTTAATGAAAGCAGCACAGAAATGGTTGGGCTAGTAAATTTTTGCACAAAGATTGATTTCTATTTCCTTTGAGTTCCTTTTTGCCTATCTTTGTACACTTACATCAGGATGCCTCTTATAAAGTGAAGATATTTAATTATATTTTAACTTAATTGGAAGTTAATTTAAGCCCATTGTATGTTTAAAGGCACTTATTACATGAGAGCATCTTTAAATAAAGTGATAAATCAAGAGACTTGTTGAACTATTATGGTACAACATTCATATCTGAAGAAATAAGAGTAAGTGAACTTAAAATGTGGCTCTTTGGTGCATTTGTTTTTTTAAGTTGTTGCACCACAGTGTCACTCAGTATTTTGTGTTTGTAACATTTGCTCCATTTATAGATTGATCAGCAAGACAGTTTGTAAAAATGGGAATCTTGACTATTTCTGTCATTATTTAAAGCATTAACACATACAACACACATTAAACTTTTCTGTAAAGAGATTTCTGTGTAATTTTACTATAATTCCAGCAGAGAAATGAACAAACTTGGTTCGGTCTTTTAGGGAGTAAAACTTAGGACATTTACAGTGGTTAAAAATAAGTCACATAAAGGGTGAAAGGATGTGTTTCATATTTTGTCCTCCAGCTCAGCTTAACATCGGAAATGTTCTGCCTGTTGGCACGATGCCTGAGGGAACCATCATCTGCTGCCTGGAGGAGAAGCCCGGTGACAGAGGCAAGCTGGCCCGCGCATCAGGAAACTACGCCACTGTCATCTCCCACAACCCTGAGACAAAGAAATCCAGAGTGAAGCTCCCATCAGGCTCCAAGAAGGTCATCTCGTCTGCCAACAGAGCTGTTGTCGGTATGTCGTCCTTGTGACCGCTACACGGTTTTAGTTGGACTCTGAGGGGAGTCTGACTCTGTTCCTGTGTTTAAGGTGTTGTTGCTGGTGGTGGTCGTATTGACAAGCCCATCTTGAAGGCCGGTCGTGCCTATCACAAGTACAAGGCCAAGAGGAACTGCTGGCCACGTGTCCGTGGTGTGGCTATGAATGTAAGTAAACATGAATAATAGTTTTATTATCTGGGACTGTAAACGGTTAGAAGGGGAGACTAGTTTCAAATGGAGGTGATAAACAAAAATGCACTTCTGTAGTTGAGTAATAGTTTAGATGAAGATAAAACAACCTGTATAAGAATTAGTAATGAAAAATTAGAAAAACAACTTTGTTTTATTAGGGAAATATTCTTTTAATAGGTTAAAAAATAATAATTTAGTGTCCTGAAAAGGGGGCTGCTTCAATCCTATTGGAGCAATTTCTTTTCTTAAAAGAAAAAGTAACAGATGAGGTGTGGAGGTCCTGGACATAACGTAGTAAAGTTTTTTTCTTCTGTCTCCCTACAGCCCGTTGAGCATCCCTTCGGTGGTGGTAACCATCAGCATATTGGCAAACCCTCAACAATCAGGAGGGATGCACCTGCTGGTCGCAAGGTCGGTCTTATCGCTGCTCGTCGTACAGGCAGACTGCGTGGAACAAAGACCGTCCAGGAGAAGGAGAATTAAACACGACTCTGTTAATAAAATGTTTCAAAAACAGATTTGCTGGTGTCATTTGGGTCTTTGTACACAAGCAACTGATTAATGTGTAATTAATGTTAAATTATATCCAATAACAAGAAACTGTTCTTATATTTGAAATGAGAAATAATCTCATGTCCAGAAAATAAGTTCGATTCCTTCTTTCCAAAAAGTTTCATACATTTAAATAAACACAGGAGGCTTCTGATGTCAGACTCTCCCTTAAAAATCTTACAAACACAAAGCCAGAAGCAAAAGACTCATCTGATGGACACATATTGCAATCTTTGCTATTATAGGTGTGTATTCCTGCTCCAGAAAGTAGAAAGATGTCCAGCAGCTGCTGCAACCAGTCACCAAACCAGCTGATTTAAATCTCCCAGTTCAGCAGTTAGTAAAAACACCTGTTCTAAATGTACAGGTAGAGACATAAACATGGCTTTTACTTTCTGGTACCTGGATTGTACGTCCCTGCCTGCCTCCTTTCTCACCATGTTTTTCAAGTTAATGCAGAAATGTTTGTTCATTTCTGGGCCACTATTAACTTTTCCCGATCAGTCAAATACCACTGTCCTTTTTGTAGCAGGGGTGGGAATCCTGCAGGTTTTCAGTGTATCCCTGATGCAGCGAACGATTCAAACCAAATTAATCCAACTGCTTATCAAGATCTACACGCTGATTCATGCATTTGAATCCATGTGTTGGAAATGTGCGTAAACGGGAGATGGTGAAAACTTTCCGGACACGGTTCCCCACCCTTCTGGAGAAAACACTATAACCTGATATGAACGGCTCAAACGGGCTGCAAAGAACTTGATAAAGTTAATTAATCTGAATCAGGTGTTGGAAAAGGAACACATCTACGACCTGCAGGACAGTGGTACTTCAGGACTAGTGGTGGGAAACACTGCCATAAAAAAACAAGGCTTTAGGTCTCAAGGATCTGTGTGAAGTTATTTTTAGAGGCTTGTACTTCAGGAAGCATTTTAGTTTGTTAGAGCAGGAAAACCTGTTTTGAAGGTTTTGTATTTAGTGACAGGATGTAGGTGTGTTTATTGGTGTGCTGGCCCCTTGTTTTTATTAACAAACAAAAACAAACACTCCTGCTCCTCATTGTGTGTAACAAACTCAAATTTGCCCAACAGCTGGAAAATATGAAAAGCATAAATTGAATCAGTTATTCAGAGAAATAAATAAAGCCAATATAAAATGTATACAAGTCCACAAATAAAAATAAAACACAGGCAAGATTCAATGTTCTTTATTTGCTAAGGGCGCAATGCTTTTTTGTTATATTTCTGTGCACAAAAAACCTCACAAAGTGAAAGTCCACATCGCGACTGTAGCTCCAGAATTCAACGTCACACCATGGCCAAAACAAAAGTCGGCAAAAAACAGGGCGCAGAACTCTGTACAGTCAATATCTTCTTTAAAAATAACACAAGGACAAAAATGTTCCTCTTAAATCAAATTCTATTTTTAGTGAAATACAACAAAATAAATTCTATAAAATAAGAGCAAAATATTTAAATATAATACGGTGGGCAGAATATTTTCATTTGCAGGAGTATTTGGTATGTTTTAGACAAAATGAAAAAAAATTCAAAAAAATACACGCATTCAAGTTACCAATTAAATACAGTATTTACTGATGTTTACCTTTTACTCCTACAGAATTACAAGTTAGCTCAAGTTGCAACATGACTAACCAGCTGCTATTCTTACTGTAAAACCCTGCTGTGGTACCTTCTCTGTGTGAAGCGGGAGGGGATGGGGGGTCTCGCTGCTGCTCAGGATCATCCAGAACCGCAGCCAGAAGCCAACCTGACTGGCTCCACGTCAGAGAGGAAGCCGATGGGCAACAAGTCTGTCTACAACTAAGCTCTATTGAAGAGACAGAAGCAAACCACACACAGTCTAGAATACACCAGAATACACCAGAAAGCCCAGTGCAGCAATCCTGTTGCATATGTGTTCATTTTTCTGAATTCCTATAGATGGAAGCGAAGCCGTCTAACCCACCAAAACTGACTGCCAAATGTGAAGTTGGAGGATTATAATGTGCAATTGAAAAGCCACTTATACATTGGTTCAAAATACCGCCCTCATTGTAGATCGGGTAGATGAGTAGAAAACCAAAAAAAAAAAAGAAGAAGGGTAACAACACCCCTTCTGGAGATGTGGATTAAGAACAGCTTTAGGTTGTTATGATCACAAGTCTTCCCTTGGGCTACACTATTCTGGTGAGAAGCCATGCTAAATGTTACAGCATATTAACTAGAGCTTCAAAAAGGATTGAATTACCAGAACAAACAAAAAAAAAAAAAATTGAAGAAAGGCAATGAGTTTCAGAACAATGTTGCATCACTGCTTTTTCACGTCAACCAAACACCGTTAAAGTCCACCCAACCAATCCATATCTTACACTAAAACCAACCACAGCACGTGAGTCGATTTGGCATGGGTCAAAAGTTTGCCGAGGAGCTTAAGAATAATAATATAGTTATGATAATAACAATGCGTCCTTCTACAGTTGAATGACCAGATACCGTCCGATGGTAGAACAAACTGTACTGCTGAGCATGGGTGATAAAACGAGGAGTTGTCTTCATACAGTTTTTTTTATTCCTTTTCTTTTTTTTAGAGGGTGGGGACTTTTTCTTATTTATAATATCCATTTTGTTTTTCATAGTATCTGCAACATCTCCCAACAGCAAATCAGAATTATGCTACTGGGGGATCTGAACAGTCAAGAACATTAACATACTATGTACACCTTTACGTCATGTAGACAAGCGCATCAGCATCGTCAGCTCTGGATAAAGTCGTTTCTCTGTGTTAGAACTTGTCCACTCCGTCACCTCTGCAGCCACAAGCAGACCCCCCTGTCACGAGGTTAGGCAGCTCCAGGTCAGGGAAGAGCCTCTCCTGCAGGTGACTGGGGAGAGAATCGGCCTGGACATGGGGCGGGGGGATGGGAGGCCTGGCTCTGCCCTGTCCTGGGGCACAGTGATCGAGAGACGGAGAGGAAGAGGGGCCCAACGAGGAGTTCTGTTGACCGAAGGATGAGGAAGGACAGTGGGACGATGGAGGCTCGAGGCACAGTAGAAAGGAGATGGGGAGGTTACTCCTTAGGCGGGGCAGGTGCTGGGGTTGAAGTGGGAGCAGGGACAACCTCCTCTGTCCCCTCCCAGTTCTCTTGTGTTCGTGGGCCTGAGCCAGGAGTGGTGCCAGGGCCCGGGGTAGGTGTTTGGGTGGGGCCTGGAGTTGGAGCAGAAGCAGGACCAGGACGCTGGGGGTTGTTCATGTGCTGAGCAGCAGGCCCGGTGTATGGCTGCCCATGAGGGTGGTTATTCTGTTTCAAAGGAGAATAAAGGAAGTCAGCGTGAGCTTCTGTACCTTAAAACCTAAAAGATTCATCTGTCTCAGGTACGTAAAGGCCTGAAGAATGTTTCATATTTACAAGGTTACTTTTAACAATCCTTATCAAAACTAACTCAAAATAATCCAAACAATCCATCTTGCCAGGTATACGCTTTGTGGTCTAAACACAGAGTAGAGTTTTGTTGATCTGATTGATTAAAATGTAGGTTTTCAGTCACACTAAGCTCTTTGATAGACTGTCCAGGGTGTATCCTGTCCCTTGCCAGCTAATTGCTGGGATTGGCTCCAGCTTCCCCCTAAACCAGAGGTGGACATCTCTGATCCTCAAGGGCCACAGTCCTGTGGTTGGGTTAGGACTTTCCCTGCTGCAACACACCTGACACACAGGGAAGACACACACACCTGACTTAATTAGCAGACTGAGTTTGCTGTTAAGCAAGTCTGCTAATTGCCCAGTGATTTGAGCCAGGTATGTTGCAGCAGGGAAGTTCCTAACACTTGCAGGACTGTGGAGTTGCCCACCCCTATCCTAGACCCTGAATTGGACTAAGTATAGAGAATAAATCCCATCAAAGCACCATGAATATCAGCCCCTAGAGGCAAGAATGAAAAGCTGTATGTTTCACACTTCCTCTACAACAAGCCAAGCATAAACTACACTGTTACTACAGGGTTGCACTAACTATATCCTTTATATTGTGTGACCCCTTTATAATAGCAAAAGAAAAATATTAAAATGCTAAATAAAATGTACAAAAACTAATTATCATATTTGGTGCCTAAACTGCACACAAGAGCTAATTATGAGGAAGCTGAAGCCAGACAAAGTGCATACTGTAACAGGAAATCCACACTGGTATATGGCATTAATAGAAATCAATGGAACTAAATGTGTGTTGCCTGGAAAGGTCATGTGACAACGCAAAGCACTTTGTTGTTGTAAATGCTCTTTAAATAAGATCTGATGACAGCAATGGCTTGTGGTTAAGTCAACATTATGGTAAACGTGTGTACAGCGCCAGTGTTGATCCCTTAACGGGATCTTATTTTTATATGGTTTTCTTTTTAATTTGAGATGTTCATTTAACTTTTAAAAGTTAAATAGATTAACTTCTGTTTTTTATATCCACACCGTCAGAATAAGCATTGAAGTCAAGAGATACACATTAAAATTGTGGGTTTGTTGTTTTTTTTATAGTGTTTGGAAAGATTTGAAACTTCTTAAAATATATGCACCACTTACAATAAAACCTCACCGGTTTAACATTAAGATCTTTTTGTGCTGCTCTTATATTTCATTTATTATTTATTGTACTTTTAGTCTCTGCCTTAATGTCAAATTTAATTTAATTTAATTGGTTCGCAGTCATTTTCTACAAGCGAACTGGATTTGTCTTGTTTTTAAATGTGATACTTTACAGTCTGGTTACATTTGGATAATTATTTTGTTTTTAGTCTCCATAATCAAGTGTAATTTATCCTCTTTCCTTTGTAACATATTCAGTTATTTATTTTATAACTTTATTATGAAAATTTACCCCATATAGTCAAACATGTAATTAGCAACGAGTTGTTTTTGAAAATGAGGACAATGTGCAGGAAGTGGTGGTCCAACATGTTTGTACCACAACAAGTAAAGTACTCATTAAGCACATTGGCTTATATTATTACTTTCTTATGAGGCTTTGCAGTTTCAAATCGTGTGTAATATATTTGTGAGTTGGGCCCCTAGGTTTAAGGGTTAAAGGGTTTTAGAGAGTTTATGAGAATGTAATTTGCCAGAAGGGAGACATATAAGGCTTGTAGGGTTGTATCATAAACGGACTGGAAACTTGAGTCACTAATTAAATAAGCACTCAGGCACAAAATAACACATAGAAAATGTTGTTTGTCACCATGGTTACTGGCAGTTAATTGACAGTGCAAAACTGGGTTTGGGAAATTAGTGCCATTTTCACATTAATGCTCAGCTCTGGTAGTTAGGAGACACAATGTGGTCGTGTCACTCTGAGGCGCTACCTGCTGAAACTGAGTAGATCCAGGAGAATGTGGGTACAAAGAGGTATCCTCGGGTGGGGAGGAGTCTTGATCATCCGGTGCTTCCTGTTCATCTGGCTCCTAGAATTCGAGAGGCAGATGTCATCACAAATCATTAACAATTTTCTAGATAAATATTAAAAGTAGGATTTTATTGTTTATATGAACAAAAAATGGTTTTAAGGCTAAGCTCTGGCATTCAGTGAGAAACAGAGTAGGCTGAATGGGATAGTCATATTTCCTATTGTGTCAAATGAAGCTTAAATGAGATTAGACTGAGTGTGTGTGGGTTGATCGTGCACCTGAACGCCTCCTCTTGACATGCTTTGGAAAAAGAGCTAAAAAAATCCCGTGCATCTCCCCCACAGCAGCAGAGTTTATAGTTATCAAATGGTAAAGCTCCTTAGAACATATTTATAAATTAAATTGAGGGAAGTAAGGAAAATGCTGAGTAAAGCCCACTATTATATTTACTCATAGAGTACATAGAGACAAACATGAGTAAACAGACTAGTGATATCATGATTCAACTTGATTTAATGTTTGGATCTATGCTATTTGATTTTTTTTTCACTTTTACATGTTATTGAGCCAAAATTGGACTTTTACCTTCAGAAATGACTAGGTCACAGATAAGTTAAGCAGGTAAGATACTGTAACTACTGCTGAATACTGAGGTACAGCTGACGGTTAAGAGATGCAGGTGGTGAGCCACACCACAATTAGGTGGGGGAGGAAGGGAAAAACTGGCATAGAGGACTAGATTGAGATGGAAGACTGGCTATGTCTGAATCACTGGGTCTGGGCAATTAGACAGGAAGAGAACAAAGATCTGTTCACTGTGTGCAGCTGCATAACATGACTTCTGACGCCAGTTACACTATATAGCACCCCGCATCACACCAGTGGCCCGTCTAGCTTGCTTTTAAATTATTACAACTAAGCATTACATAGAAACTTACAAGACAGACGGGCAATAATGTGTCTTTTTTAGGAGTTATATCAATCTAAAGTAAAACTGTTGACATCTTATGACACTAATCCATTAATGCTGAAAAAGTGTGTGTAACATTTTACGATAATCTAAGCTAAAAAAAGCTCTAAGCTAACTAAACAAGTGTTTAATGTGTTGAAGGTCTAAACACTGATCTGTTAAATGTTTCTCTGCTGAATCTTCAAGTAGAT
This sequence comes from Pseudomugil gertrudae, assembly GCA_037177535.1. Lineage (NCBI taxonomy): Eukaryota > Metazoa > Chordata > Actinopteri > Atheriniformes > Pseudomugilidae > Pseudomugil > Pseudomugil gertrudae. The sequence continues at coordinate 6,280,690 of JBAMHV010000013.1, forward strand.
TTGGTTGAATTTCCTTCTTTTATGTCGTGGTGCCTGGAATACTGACCTTCCCTGGGCTTCCCTGAGTACACTTGAGCTGTGTATGGAATATTACAGGAGAAGTGTGTCATTTTAGTGGATTTTTTCATCATTAAATATACAAGTTACTCATTTTAAGCGAGAACAATAAAATTATATTTGTGTGTAATGTCGACTTCAGTCATGAAAAGAAAACAAATTCCGCCTATTTTTTCCTCTTGGATTTTAAAATAAATAAAAAACATGCTGAATATAGAAATATATTTATACACTGCTGAGAAAAAAACTATACATAATACAAATTAACTGAGTAAATAATTTAATTCCTACAGTGTGCTACACAAACACTGGACTAAGTCATGTTAGGCCATTCAGTGGGTAGTTGTCTTGATGCGATACACAATACTCAGCAATTCTGTTGGATTATCAATATCTCTTAACATAATCCCTAATGTGAAACTGTGGGTGTGAAGTAGATATAATGAAAGTGCCATTACCTCTTCAGGACAGAGTTCACAAGCCTTTGCCAGTGTCATACGTGCACTGTGAGAACGCTCCAGGAAATATCCATTGGAGGTCTCGTTGCTCTGAACTGGAGGGGACCAGTTGTTGTAGGTGTACTGAGGATTTCCTGTGTATGGCCTCCTCTCCAGCTCATCCCCCAACCACTCCACTGCCCATGTCCACTTTCGCTTCAAGTCACCATTACTCTGAGTTTAAATACGAGTTCACAATGAAAGTCTTATTAGCACGAACAGCATTTTTAGCATTACATACAAGTATTTAAGTCTGTGTTAGGCAGTGTCAGAGGAGATAGCTTAATCACTGGAAAAGTGTACCTGTAGGATTTGGTAGGCCACAGAACAGTTACTAAAGAGGGCCACCATGCACTTGATGCACTGATAGGCCCGTTTCTGGTAGTGGTTCTTTGAGCGTTGGATGGTGTCGAACAGTCCATCTCGGTCGTCAGGGATGCCCTTCAGCACATTGTGGATTCTGAATACAGGCATAGAAAGAATTTAAACCTCAACAATGATAAAGTAAAAACATTACAGACAATAAACACCAAGCAGTTAGTCTGACCTGTGTGTCTGCCAGGAGTCCTCAATGAGCAGAATCTGTAGCAGCAAATCCAGGTAAGGCCTCAGCTCATATGTGTAGGAATATGCCACCTGGAGACAGAAATTTTATAATGAACATATGTGGAAATAGGCCACCTTGTTAGTTTGAAGAGGTATCAGATCTTTACCTGCCAGAGCAGTTCACTGAGCACAGTGGAGGAGAACTGAGGGTTCTCCCAGCAGCAGAAGCGAAGCAGCTTCACAGTCTCCTCTGAGTTGCTGCAGTCCTCAATGATCTTCTTTACATAGCTCGTCCTCACAAACAAGATCTCTGCCACCAGCTGCTGAACAGGCATCACCGGAGTTGTCAGGTTGGTGTCCCCATATGGGTTAGGTAGGGGAGGGTTACCTAAAGAGAGTAGAAGTTGTATTATGTAGTTCTTGACACAATTATTGTTTATGCATCAACCATGGAAGCCCTCAGCTCCAAGCTATGCCTACACAGCACAAATGCTCAGAGTGGCTGCTTTGTCAGTCACTAAATCCTGAGCAAGGATGAAAATCCTCATCGGGCTCTGACTATCACACTACTATAGACTGCTGCTAAGGTTAAATCTAGCTGTCAACAGCTTAGTTTCAGTGTAACTCTCACCATTGATGGAGGATTGCATACGTGAGGAGACATCACAGCAGCGGACTAACTGTGACACAACGGTGTAGAGCTTGCCCAACTCTGCATATTGGTACTTAATGGGAGGCCCAGGACCCTCATCCAGAGCAACTAACATGAAAGTAGCAGGAACATTCAGCTTCAGTAGCTGAGTCTTCTCCGCCAAGCCTGCATGTGATAGAAACAGAGCAGGAGAGCAGTTTTTTTTAGTTTAATAAGACTGATGAACACGTAGACATGAAGAGAGGGTGAAGTTTATGTGGTCCTTACCCAGATTGGCATACATGACAAAGAGGTTAAAGTACTGCTGCAGGTGGCGACCGTGCTCAGAAACTTCTCTTCTCAGCAGGTTGAGTACAGCTCTCAACAGGTGGTCGCTCAGGCTGAGATTATCACAGCCCTGATGTACAAACAGATGTAAAGAACAGTCAAACCATAGTAAGGCCGATTAAAAGTACGAGCTAAAGCCAGTTCCACATGCAGAGGTCTGACACCAACCTGAGCTGAGGGTCCGGGTGAAGCTGTGGGAGAAGGACAGGGGCCGTCTTGCAGGGAGAAATGAGCGATGAAGACGATGAGCTTTGCAAATGCACCACGAACCTCAGCGCTTGGGCATTCGAGCAAGTACTCCGAGAAGCGGTTTGGGAAAGCAAACAGAACGTTGTGTGCAAACCAATAACGTACATTCTTACTGTGTCTCAGCAGGATGCAGAGGGCGTCATACCTGGAAGGAAAGATGGTCACAATAACAGAGTTGAATTGAATAATTAAGCAGAGAACAAAAAAAAAACCCACCATTAAAAGAAAACTTACCAGTCACTGGCAGGACCCCGTACTACTTTCTTGGTGTGAAAACCTGTGCTGAAAAGAAACCTAGCAGCAAGCTGAGCACTAATCATAGCGATCTCCTCTGCCTCAGGCAGAAGATGGTCTTGTCCTGATAAAAACAAGCAATAAAACAAACTGAGTAACTGCAGCAAAGTTTCATACATTTTCTTCAATGCAGTAAAACTGGTCACCAAAAGTGGAAATCAGATTAACTACCTCTACTGTGATGACTACTTCAACACAATTATTCTGTGAAATGTCTAAAATGGGCTCTGGCCTATTCAATAATGCAGATCACTGCAGTACAGACCATCATTTCTCCCAGTGATGGTTAGTATTTACATCACTTTGAAATGCCAGACATTAGGAAACACTGTTTGATCTGCTGTGTTTGTGGGAGAAGCTGGAATTAAGTAGGTATGGATAAAAAAGATCAATTATAACTCAGTTAATCCAATACTGAATTAGAAAACTTGGAAATGGATTTTTTCCCTTTCTTGTGACAACAGTTACCCTACTCTCACAACTTAATGATGCTCAGTGAGATCTTTGTGTGTGTGTGTATATATATATATATATATATATATATATATATATGCACAAAATGGAAAGGCTGACCTGTGTTACTTTTGTCCAAAATCCACTTCCCTCACAGATATCAAACCAAATTCAGATCAACAGTTTTTCAGCTTTACGTGTAGAATTTCTATCAGAAGCTTCATGAATAAAGATAATAAGAGGTTTTTTGGTGTATTATATTCATAGCTGTGACAATGTACCTAAAATCAGCTTCTCACACCAAGATGCCAAATTTAGATTGTAATAATATATTAACTGTTTAGCAGCTTATTACTGCCACATCACAAGCAAATGCAAAGTCTCCATGTTAAAACAATAAAAGGTTATTAAAATAACAGGAAGTGATGTCACTGCACACTCAAATAAATCTGATAATGGACTGACGACAATCCTAACAATCATAGCTATTATTTTATCCTGACCATCAAAATCAGATATATGGCCTAAAATGGGCTCAGTCTGTCTATGTATATATATAAAAATAAAAAAGTTATCTAGTAATATCTTTAAAATTCATGAAAAATTGGTGTTGCTACATACATATCTGTAAATGAATCAACATCCACCTGAATATGATTTAATTGAATTCAAATCAAATCAGGCTGTTGAAAGTTAAATCTTAATTCAGGAAGTTAATGGTAATAATCAGCCGTAGAATTACGTGCTCAAACCATACGGTCTTAAAGGGGATTAAGAAACAGAATCACTAAACTGCTAAAGAGATCCTTTTGCAGGTTATTTCTTTTAATAAATTGCTCATTATTCTTCATTTAGTTTTAGGCTTTATTCTTCTGTTAATCTCATCTTGGCCAGATTTCCGTCCTTATGAAAAGTTATTTTCCTAATGTGGAGTAATCTGAAAGCTATTCTTATTTTGTTCAAAATACATTTAAGTATATAAGCAGTCTATTCTACGTATAAAAAAAACTGTGTTTCATGTGCAAGTAGAGCTTCTAGAAGACTGCACTCCAATGCATAAGATTGCAAAGCTACCCCCCGTAAAAGTAAATAAACAAAATAAGTTAAAAGTTGAGTTTTTATCTGCAGGTAAAAAAAAAATATGCATACCTGGAGGAGGGTTTAAATAGACACTGTTACAGGTCAGAAGTTTCTTAATGAACTGGAAATATTCCAGGCTGTATTGCATTCGGTTGTGCATGAATTGGACGTTCTGCTTGCGGACGCTGCATTCGATGACACTAGGCATCTTGACCTGATGAGGCTTGGTGGATGAGATGGTCAAGTCTGAGATGTATTTAACAAGCTCGCTGTCCTTGTCCAGTGAATCCATTCGTTCATAGAACAGGATGTAAGCATTCCACCAGCGCTTTTGCCTTCGATATGACATCCTTTTCATCATATGATCAAACACCTCCCCCATGTATTCCCCACCAAAGCACTGGTTCTTCATCTCCTCCTCATCGTCCATCTTGCACTCAGTCACATCACCATCATCAAACTTATACCAGCGGTTCTTCTCACCATCACCCCCATTCCTCTGGATTATGTAGGAATAGTAATGTCCTCCACTGGCCTGGCCTGAGTGGACCAGCACTCCCACCAAACGATATTTGGAGCTGCCAGGGGGCGTAGCCTCAGACAGCTCATTCTGTTGGATCACCTGGTTCTCTGGGTTCACATCATCCCCCTCTAACTTAGCAACACCTGCTACTGTGTATGGCTCCATGTCCAACTCCCTGGGGAACTCAAAGTAGTCATTGAACTTGATGGCACACTCCCTCTCCCAGTCATAGTCAAAGCGCTTCAGCTGGATGGCTAGGACAGGCGGCAGCTTCTTAATCAGCAGGCGCTTCACTGTGTCCACCTGTAGGGGGGAGTCAAATGTTAAAAGTTAACTTTAGTTTCAGAAATCCCCCAGAGATTTATAACAAGAGAAAAGCACAGATTCCCCATCACTGCTTTGTACAAATGCTGTTTTGCTGCAACTATTTAAGCTTAAATAAATTAAAAAATCAAAGTTATATGTTTGCAATCAGGTTGGACCTCATAGTCTCACCTTTTTATTACACTTTTCACAGTGGTAGGCATTGGCTCCTTCTAGCAGATCTCCTTTAACATACTGCTCCATGGAGTCTAACAGGTTTTGGTGGTTTCTTATATCCACATTGAGTGTTGTGAATGACTCCTCACACTCATACCTGAAAACACAATTATTATGATTAGTCAAAAAGTTCCATTTCCAGTAATGAAACAAAGAAATAATAGTGCTCACCTATGAGGACATCCCTGACAGATCTTCTGGTCTGCAAAGGACCCTCCTAGAACCTTGCTGAGCATAGCAGGGTGACCCAGAGCTTTCAGAGCTTCATCCAAACTGTCCACCAAAGAGTTGAAGAACTCCAGAGCATCATGCTGTTCCCTCAAATTAACCGGCTCACCCCATAGTCTTAAAAAAAAAAGATGAAATCACTTGGAGGTATTTTAACATCATCAACAGCTAAATAGTTAAAGTGTCTTTGAAATACCTAAACTGTTTCCAGAATCCTCTTGGGACATAGTACTGCAGTCTGGATGCAGCAAGATGACCAAAAATGACCTGGAGATGACGCAGCACACCAATATTGTACTCCTTCCTGTCTTCTGACTTACTGGAGGGTTTATCATCAATTGGGGGATGGTAGCTGAACACCTCATCGCGAGGATCTACATTACTCTGAGGACAAATCAAAAGAGATATCTTACAGACTAAATCCAAAAGTATATATTATTAACTGGTGCCGTCTCATTGGGAAAACAAAGGTCTTAATATTAATAACAGAATAACTATAAAAATACATTTTCTAGAATGACTTTGCACTTGGAACAGAGCCTCAAATCATGTTGCCCTCAGCTTCAAGGTCAGCCTCACCGGCATATGAGCTTGAAGTTGGCCATTTTGTCAGCCACTAAATGCTGAGAAAGGATGAGAATCTTCACTGGGCAAAACCTTTACTTAAACAAACTCAAGAAGTACCTCATTTTCCTGCTTCTCATCTCCTGACATGTCGTCATCAACGTCTGTGCCCGTGCCTTCAATAGCCAGGATGCCATTGCGGATTGGAGGGATCATGTACAGCTGCTGAATGACAGAGTTCATGTAACAAGTTGCACCGGCGTTTTTTAGCCCTACGAAACCTTTATTGGGCCGTGGCCCCACTGGAGGCAAGTACTCCCATTCCGTCAACGTCTCGCAACCTTCACAGAGTGAACAAAAACACCCTTTAAGCATACGGTTATTAACAAGTTATTGGTTCAGGTTACTACTGAAAAAGCTACAGACAAGTCTCCCACCTAAGTAGTACATGTCAGTCAGAGTGTCAGCGATTTGCTTTAGGTTGCGGACACAGCCGACAGCCAATGCCACCAAAAGCTCAAACCCGGCATTGATGGAAGCAGGAGTGCTACACACTGGGATGGCCTGCTCGGTGGGAAACTCCCCACTCTTCATGTATTGCAGGTAAACATTAGACGCTGGAAAGATGAAGTCATCGATCAGCTCCTAATAAAAAAAAAGAAAAGGAAGACATATAAGATCAAATATATACAATATAGTTCTCTAATCTTCCATTTTTAGTTCAATTTTAACTGGTATTCTGTACCTTAATGAGGTTGGCTCCTCCCTTCTCACAGCCAATGTAGTATTTTTTCTCTGGTGTTTGGAAGGCTAGAAGCTCTTTGGTGACCCCAAGGTGGCCCTCCAGGATGGTCTCCTCCACACCAGTCTCCCCCGTTCTCTTAACCTCATCCTAGAGTGTGTAAAAAACAGTAGAACTAAACTGTAAAAGGTTTTAAGACAACATGTACAAAACAGAGGCTAGCACAGAAAGCACATTTTCAACATTAGATTAAAAAGGTTGGCTTACTCGTATTCGTTTCAGCCAGTCGATCTCATTGTTGAGCAAAACTTCCGCATTTGGCAGGTTAATGTTGCTGTTGTAGGCATAGTTCAGTAGATGTCTGAGCAAAGTGAAGTAGTCCCCCGCATGTTTGGCTCGCTCTTTGGCTGTACTCTGGACACAAAAAATAGTCACGTCTAAATTAAAATTTATTGTACAATTTATTTATGGCTGAAGGTTCGGGATTAATTCAGTAGATGAAGAGAATCTTAAAACCAACAACAACAACAAAAAAAGTCACTCACCCCTAGCACTGTGAAAAGGAGGGTGATAAAGAAAAGAAGGGGTCGATGGCCCATACAGCATCTAGTTGCCATGAGGAAAAACTGTTCCTGGGCCATTTGACGCACAGATCTAATAAAGACACATTTCGACATCAGTATAATTCACCAATCACTACACAAGGCTGTAATTGTTTTCTATAATTTAAGATCCATGCTTCAGTAGACTGCTACAGTGCATGCTGATGCACTTACTTGCTGTGGCAGTGTAGCAGCAAGTCTATGATGAAGGTTTGCCAAGCCTTCTCCTTGCTGAGTGTGTCGAGAGCCGTGGGCATGAGGGCGAAACACAGTGTCATTACTTCCAAAGCTTCACAGCACACCTGCTCATCTTCTCCATCTGGCTCCTTGGCTGCATTTGTCTACAGAGATAAAAAGTGTTGAAAAGTATTTAAAAAGGGTACATAAAATATTAGGATTTTGATTATCAATCTTTTATTGTTCTTAACAACTCTTTACCTTCTCATATATCCTGCTGATCTCTTCATTGGAACTAAAGACAAGCTGCACCGTACCACAGCCTGATGCCCACACAATTTTCTGTACTGCTCGGATCACACAAATGTCTGGGATGTACTTTGATGCCTGGAAGAAATTCTGATGAAAAATACATTTTCATAGAGTCTATTATTACTATGATTCTTGCAATCCAACTTTCACCTTTCACAAATGACTGACAATATATATTAAATATCACAGTTTAAATCAGTAGGTATTAAAATTTTCTTTTACTTAAATGTTACACAACATTCAAAACTCAACCATTTCAAGCTCAAGAGACTCTCATCTTATACACTCCTGCTGGAGAAATTACTTTTCATAAACTTTGTTACCTCATCAGAAATCTGTTGAGCCAGTCGAATGGCTACATTTCGCAGCATGCATTCTGAGGCAGGGTTGGGGATGTTTTGCAAGGCACTCTGAAGAACCAGCGCCTGATCATGAGTGGCCTGATTGATCTGCAGACAGATAGAGACAGAGCCAAACACATTAAGGCCATAACATGTAAATGAGAACAACCAGTTACGCAGCTTTGTCTCTTTGTTTCATGTGTATGGTCTAACCGGAGAGACAGGAATATTTCCCTCAGCGTTGGGCTGACAAGCCTCAGCCACAGCCTTCACATGCCCGAAGCCAACTGCAGTCAGGAGGAGCTTAGCTATTTTAAGTGCGTTGAGGTAAGCCCCTCGGCGTGTCTCCATGTCCGCAGACGGTAGAAAATTGTTTCTAGTAAGCATGCTCAACACCAAAGGAAGACCACCGCTCTTCAAGAAGTTGTACTGAAAATCACTGGCATCCTCGCCTAGAGTGGCACTGGCTGGCATCAGCAAAGCATACACAACCTACAACATGAGAAAGATTAGCATAAACTGGCAGAACTAAACCATCAAGTTGTATCACAACACTCTCAGATGTACTTGAAGCCTCACCTCAATGAGGTAGAGCACTTGTGAAGGTGAAGGGCCAAAGAAACACGAGTCTAGTGAAGGACTTAGGCTATTCTCCCCAAGCTTTGCATGGTCCAGACATACAGCTCTCAAATTCTCAACTGTGGTGTTATCTAAGTACACAGGAATAGCATAAACATTGCTGAGTTAAAACTATATGTGCATTATTGTAGGAATAAGTTATAATCAAGCAAACTGGATGGATAATGTGAACAAACGAGCATATAAACACCTGGGGGCATAAGCTTCATGAGAACTCGAGCTCCATCCCTCAGCTGAGGCATGTTAAGGTTACAGCCCAGGTCAGCAATCTGCCACAGGAAGGATATGTAACGCAGATGCAGAGACATAATCTGTAAAACAAGAAAGAAAGCCATAGATATCCTGTTAGTTTGATACAGAATCATTCTAATGAACTAAATCTATGCAAACAAACATTAAGTTAAAATGAAGGAAAAAAATATGTTTAAATAGTTGATCTTCTGTACTGTTAACTTACCACACCAGGAAGGCAGCTCTCCACTTCAGGATTTGGCCCATCACTGTAGTGGTTTCCATGGTTACCAGGAGAGCCAGTGGATGAGTCCGATGAGCTGTCTGGACTTGAGGGCATGTTGGCACTCACCTGGGTCAGCTTGGCTGTGATCAGCTGTACAAAACAATGACAATGAGTTGTGAATGATGGTCTAATGGAATAAAGCTTAACACTATCGCTGGCCTGACGGACAGCATGCACAGCCTTACCGTTTTGTCCTTCAAATTAAGCTGTCCAATCAGCTTCCTATCATCAGCCGGATCAACAACCTCCCCACCGATAAATAACTCAATCTTTGTATGGGCTGCATTAGCCTTTATCCTGTTGAGGATGGCACGCCGGACCGAGCCAATAGTGTCATTAGTGTGTGACCAGATATCCAAATCATCTACCTGACGCCCTTGATTTGGGAAACGAACAATCAATGTAATATGCTTTCCACGAAAAGCTCTGCAAAATAAGTAGAAGAGAGATCTTTGAGTGGAAAAGTACATGCAAAACACAATATGATATTATGATCTGTAAAAAAAAAAACACACACACTTTTGTCATACAAACTCAGTAGTACAAGATCTCTTTGGTAACTTGTAGAGATTTTGTCAACATGGTCACAACTATATACAATGAATTAAGTACAACTTCATTTAAAATATACCTGGACATGGGCAGTATAGTCCTTTCTTCGTGATAATCACTGTCACACTCATTAATGTACTCTTTGAGTACAGTCAGAACTCGCACCATGCGGATGGCCTCCTGCCGGGCACAGTTGATGCTATCTTTATCTCCATCCAATACACAAAGGGTGTCGTAGGATGCCTTCAAGCGGTCAAAACATGACTGGATGAAATCTTCATGAATTTCAACCTGAAAGGAGAGGCAGAATGTGAAGGAAAACACCTTACCGTTACATAAAATGCACAGATCAGTTGTCTAACAAACAAAAGAAATGCTCCCAGTACCTGATTGACTTGAAGTTTTGGTCCAAGGTTGGTGTAAATCTCTTTTAGCAGGTCAATGGCTCGGTTTGCGATGTCATCACTTCCTTGAATGACCACCTTAAAAAACAGGATTAGAGGGAAAATGTCCATTAAAAAAGGCATACACAGACAATGTCAGAAACATACAGAAAACATATGGAAGGTTTAATGAACTCATCATTCACATGTTAACAGGTGCGTACAAAATAAACACAAGTGGGCCCACTCAATACTATGCAGGTGGTCATAATGTAATTTCAGTTATTTTAAATTTCCTCCAACATTAAGTCTTTATACCAAGTTAAATCTCCAAAAGCAATGTGCATAACACAGAAATTGACTAAATTGTGTGTGTTGCTGTCACAACTACTATCCTCACCCTCCACAGATAGTCCAAGCCTATTAGTTCCAGGTCATCCATCATATAGGCCCTTCGCTTCGCTACCAGCTTGCCCTCCCTGCAGTTGACGGCCTTAAAGAACCTTTCAAAGCACTTCATGCCATTTTCTGTCAGCAGAGAAGGATCCAACTGCAAAACATTGTTCTCAAAGAAGTCCTTGTTGATGTCTGGATCCAAGTCGGGTTCATCGCCCATTAGCTTGGAGTACCTAGATTGGATGAAGTAGAAACATTCAGAAAACATTTGCTGACATAAACATTAATGTGAATTAATTTAATCCAACTGTAATGTGAAACCACAATCAAAACATACCATTTAAAGCAGGCCTCTCGGTCACAGAGAAACACTGCATTCTCAGCCAGACACTTCCAGATCTGCTTAGCCTGAGGGGCACACAGCCACAGCTGGCCATCTTTTAGTAGGAACCTTTAAGTGAAACAAGTCAGGGTGAAGCTCTTAATAACAAAATGTAATCTATGTGTTATGAATACTTAACTTACTTTACTACATATAAAACTATTAAAATGAGGCTCAAAATGAAGTTTTTCATGTTCATTTTCCCCAAACTCCTTGTGTTGCCTCACCTTATCTGTGCAAACTTGTGCGACTTACCTCAAGAAGTTGAGTCGTTCCTGTACTTCTTGGACATGACTGTAGCGACTTCCTGGTCTGACTGTTTGAGGATCAAACTCTGCTTGTTCTTCTGTGAAAATAAACATATGAACAGTCAGACTACAGATAGTTCTCACTTATCTTATCTGTTACTATATAAATGAGCTTTTTTTTTAAATACCTTTGGATAACTGCCTCATTGTCTCCATGTAGGCTGAGAGGTTCTCAGCCACCAGGGTGACCAGAGCATGGTTATGCTGCAGCTGGTTGATCAGGTCATGGCGATAAAACACATGAGGACTTCTCTGGGTTTGACTGCAGAGAGAACGGGAGGAGGTGTGGTGGATATAGAGGATATAAAAGACATTGGGTAAGAAAGCAAAAGGACAAACTTATAATGACACAAACAAATACTTTTAGTACCACCTGATTTAGAAAACATCATCACAGATTTTTCATTTGGTTCTGTAAGAAACATGAAGAAAGTATCTTTTGGTGTATGTGTGAGTCTGTGTTTGCTTGCCAGAATATCCAGCAGAAGAAGTCATATCAATAAAGGCCATTTCCTGCCTTGTTTCCCTAAGTACATTTTGGGGTTAAATCCTAAACCCAAAGCTAAACCTTCAAAAACAGGCAGTTTTCATAAAGCACCACAATGGGACACACGAGACCCTGCAACGTGTACAAAATCATCCCGAAGTCCCAATGATGATTTACTTAACATTCAACAGACTTTTTACCAAATTATTTTTATAATAGTTCAGTCACACTGCGATTTCATTTAATTAAAAACAAAAATCATACAGCTGACAAAGTCATGAATCTAAAACTGTATCGAAACAATAAATGGGTTCAAGGCATGAAATCCCTTTGATATTTTGCATTGAATGATTTGAGGTGAAAGAGTTGGCATAAAGAAGAGTGGGGCTCCATCTCAAAGGACGTTTTATTAAGTTGCGTAACCAACCAGGTTAACTAGACCGCTCTGTAGACACTGCAGCTTTTGTGAAAAAACAAACTAATTATAAATCTCCAGCACCATGTTGAGAAGCTGAAAACAAATAATTTTAACAAGTTTTGCTTGCTTATCAGAAATTATTCAATCATATTTTTTTTATTTACTTTAGATTGGAAAGCATTAATGAGAACAAAGAGACAAAAAGTATTTTGAGCTGTTAAAATATGCATTACTCTGAGCAACCCTGCAGGAAGGTACAGCACTTTAAATTTGATCTAAATGCAGCCAAAGCTCACGTTTCATCCTGGGTCGGGGTCACATTCCTAACGCTAGTGTTGGATAAGTCTTTTATAGAAATGTTATATCTACTTTTATATAAACAAACATTTAAAAAAACTTCATACGTGTGCAACACAAATGCTAAAATTACAATCCTAATTATACATGTTATCAATACAACTTTTAGTCTGAAAAATATTTATTTTTAGGCCTCATATGTGCCCTCCTGTCTAATTTAGAGCTTTAGGAGAAGCTCTTCAAGTCTTGTTCAACTGTAAACATATTAAAATCTGAATCAGTAACAGTCATTTGAGATGAAACCCAAAGGAGGACTGCTTAAGCAGATTCATGGCAGAATTTAGATTGAATGTAGTATGTGATATAAACATTTCAAATAGAAAGTTAGACTTGACGTAACAAAGAGTGGGAAGAACCCTGGAATTGTCACTCACCCCACTAAGTTCGTTTGTATGTTAATTGGCATTTTCTTTCTGAAAAAACAACAAGTATACTACATATTTTCTACAGCGACTAAAAAAAACTATTTCAGATCAAAACAATGCCTGTGAAACTTTAAACCTTTTGTCTTATAAGCAAGTCTGTAGACCACTGTTAAATCAATTTACCTTCAGTATATCTCAGCTCCGTGATGATTTGAGTTGATGGAGCGAGATCTCAATTATGCTCAACTTAGTGGCAAAAGTACAGGTGTAATTAACATTAAGAATGGCTAAATCCAACAAGCCTGACAGGTTTCAGGGTATTTATATTATGCTTGTTTTTTCTTTTTTTTTTTGTTTAACAAAACAAAATAAATAAATAAAAATGTTTATTTTTCCCTACAATCACAAACCAAAATGCCTGAGATGGTAAAACACTGAATGCATCTTTGAATGCAGCTGAACCTGACAGGCTTTTTTTTTTTTTATAAATGATTTACGAGATGGACAGTAAGTTATCTGTACACAAAAATGTGCATTTGAACAGTTAAAGTAGATTTCATCCATAATCTCACCTAAGGTTTTGAGGAGCTTCTCCAAAGAGGCTGCAGATTTCTCTAATTTGCTTCAAGGCAGGAATCACCCATTTGTCATTGGTTCGTAGCTCCTCTATGAAGCGATCTATCCACTGAATCTTCTGCGTGTCTCTATCCTGAATGAATAAAGAAAACATATTTTATAACTCAAGAGGAACAACCCCACAGCCTTTTTGGGTTTGTCTCATATTTGTCGACATGTACCTGTGAGCAACTGTAGTCCAATATCTTGATGTGAGCACTAAGAGCCTGGTCCATAATGTCTACAGGCACATCGTCGCTGTGTGCCAAGTTCCACAGCAGGTTAAGGACCTTGTGGGCCATCACACCATCTTTGTCATCCTCTGCCAAGCGCCTGATAAGTTCAAGCAGTTTCTCACGCTGCTTCTTGCTAGCATTGGTCCAGCTTGCCTGTACACAGTTCACAGCCACAATAAAAGATACATAATAATAATGGAATGAAGAGGGAAAATTGTTAATCAAAAGGAAAAAAGACCAATGACAAAGTAAAATGATCTTCTGTGGCTGAAGAAAGAAATTCTTACCTTGAAACAATCAAAAAGATGATCAAGCTGCTCAGGTGAGAAGTCCCACGCTAGCTTGGCCAACAGGTCGTGAACATTCTTGACAATTGCCTCATGCTTACCAGCCTGCAAATGTAAACAATACAACTACTGAGTCAAATAAACTCTCTACAAACACATTTAGTCTCTTTAAAAACCCAGAACTAATTTAGAAAAATAAAACTAAACTAAAAGATGATGTACACATCAAAGTGCAGAGCACCTGTGCAGCCCAGATATTGTCCAGATCTTGCATGGTAAGAGCTTTTTCTTTGATAACAAAGCGAAGGATCTTCTCCAGTTTTTCAACATACTGTGGCTGATGCAAACTGTCTCTCAGCACAATGGACAGGATGTGGTTTTGCTGGATCCATTCCTGGAACAGGATGTAAAGAAAACAATAATAAAAAAAACCATCAGAAAAGGAGAAGCGGAACATTATGATCCCAATCAAAAATTTTATTGACCAAGCTTACCGCCATACGCTCTGCAGTCAGCCATTCTTCCTCTTCAGGGTTATGCCGATGAGTGTAGTACGACACACTGGAGATCACCTTGTTTACTTCATTTAGTGCATTCATTTTGCCATTAAAAGAAGAAATTTGCAATAACCTGGTGGTGAAAAAGTGAATGAGATCAGTCAACCTCTTATGTCTCAGACATATAAGACAATTATTTTGTTTTTAATTAAATTAACTTACAGACATTCATACAAAGCTCTAACACTCACCTAAGAATCATTTTTAACCTAAAAATCTCTAAATTCTTCACGGTCTCCTCCTGCCCTGGAACACGTGAAGCCAGATTCTTCAGAGACTTGATTATCATGGACAGTGCGTCGTTTTTGGCTTCATTCTTGGCCTCTTTCTTTAGCTCCTCATCCGTTAGATTCTCTAGAAACTGCGGCACCATCTCAATGACTGGAAGGAAGTACTTCTTTACTGTGTGCAATGTGAGGAACTCATAACACTGGCCAAAAGGCCTGGAACACAAAAGGACATGAAACTTTTTTTAAAAAACAGGCAACAAGACATTTATTAAGAATAAAAGGAGTTAGAGGTGAGTAAAGTTCACAATATGGTGCATTTCACACAGCCTCACTTGATAAGTGCAGCGATGATCTGGACGTTCAGTGCTTGACCGCTCATGAAGCGATCGTGCAATATTTGAAACCCGTTTAACGTGCCAAATTTGTTTATTAAGTCCACCAACCAACCCTGTGAAGACAAAAAAGAAAAACTTATATTGATATGCATTTAATAATATGCAGAGTCACTGTCATTGATTTCCATCATCTTAAAAGACTACATTTCCATTATAGACTTAAAAAAAGGCAATTCTAGACCAACAAGCAGCACCGCTGTAGTGTTCATACTGACCCTGTTCCCACACTGTATTCATCACTCTGATGAGACCACCTTCTCTTTTGCATCATCTCATTTCTCAGAAAATAATTTTATGTCTTGCAGACAACGATGTCCATATTTTTCATTACTATAAACAGAGATTTGTTTTGTTTCATGCAGAGCCAGATCAACAGTCACGATAGCCCACCTTTGGAGATCGTGGGTCTGGAGGTCGGGCGAAGAGCTCGTCGTCAGCCAGCTGTGCTCCAGCAGGTACGGTCTCAGAGGGTCGTGTGCCATTGTAAATATGGAACTTGCAGTGAGGATTGGTGGCCATGGCCAACAGCTCGAGTAGAGGAAACCAGTCCTGAGAGAGCTTGGCCACACACAGCTCCACTAAACGGTGTGTGTTATTAATGATACACCTCTGTGAAAAGAAAATAAGTATAGATAAATATAAATATCACACATATAAGTAGATGTATTTGATATCATCTGAGGATATTGCCATTAAATTTGTGATATAGGAAAATATTGGCATCTGTTTTTATCCTTTTTTGATGACAAATTTTAATGTACATGTAACATATCAAACTCTTCAGCTTAGTATCTTCAACTCAAAATGACTAAATATAAGAGATAGCATGTGTAATATGTCACAACTTGCAGTAAATCCTGTGGCTGTGACATCATCAAATTGCACATTTTTTGTTGGAAAAAAAGTCAACATCAAAACATCTCTCATCCCATAATACATTTTATTAAATAAAGGTTTGTAATTGTGTTCCAAGAAATATGACTAATATTACACCATTTATACCCTTTGATTCCAATCTGTGCTACTTATATTTTGGTGCTTTACCTTTCAGTTCATCAAAATGTATAATGAACCATCTTTACATTTTCACAGTTGTCCTAAATTGTCTTACAAGTAAAATCTTAAATATGTGTGCTGGTGATTGATTCTAAATAACACAGATATGACTAATCAATGAGGAACTGACTCATTTCAGTTTTCTTGACAAGCTTTCAGTCTTCCCTAACTAAAAAAGGTATTTAGGAAGCTACTGATGATTGGTAAATAAGGACTAATTAGGGAAGTCTGCAGTTATGAACCAATGCTTATCAAGATGTTAAGTACTTTAAAGAAGCATGTCAACATTATGTTTAGTCAAGGTCATGGGAAAACAAAAACAGTTTTCTCTCATAACATACCTCATTAACTCATTGTGATTTTTTTTAAATCAATAATCCTAATACAGCTAAAACAGCTAGCTTCACCCATTTCAAACACAAAAGATTATTGATTACTGCTGATGTTGCTGCTTTCCATCAGCTCTACAAAAACAAAACAAACTCAATTTAAAGACTCTGGTTTAAACAGCACATGCATCCAGTTACATGAAACTAAAAGTCATTGTTCATGATTTGTCACAGCCTGGTCACCAAGAGAGATTTCTGTCAACCTTTCATGACATCTGGTACAACACCCATCAGTGAAGAATAGTAATCAATTTCTTGATTTAAAGAATGAGCCTAAAAGAAGATGCAATAATGTAAACTTACATGTATCTCAAACTTCCATCCACTGACTGCCTCATCTGTCAGGATCTTTGTGAAGGAAATAGTTAGACCATCTCGGAAAAACCGCTGACATGCCTCGCATTTCACATCCAGTCCTGCAAGTAAAAAAAAAAAAAGATCTTTTGTAAGATACCAAACCAGCCACATATTACAAAACATTAGTCTGCTTCTAAAATAGTTAGGCTTAAAAGAATGCAGATATAAACCTAACAAAAGCTTCAGAAGGAAATTTAATCCAAGGGATTAAACAAGACCAAGTTTCTCTTTGTGTACCAGTGAAAACAAGCTTTCACAAAACTCATGTTCTGTAATAGGAAATTGTTGTGTCATGGTTACAGTTACTGTTCCTGTTAAATACATTTCCTCAACAATTCTACTTTGCACAGTTCTGAGAGATTATATTAAGATATAATGTTGAGGTAAAATACAAAGTCTAATTTGTTTAATTTAATCAGGATACCAAAGGTCCTCACTATCTTTTGCTGAATTATTAATTATATACACACACAGCACAGATGCTGAATCACTGGCTAAAAAGAAAATATATAAGTACCAGCCATTTCAATAGAACAGAAGTCTTTAAATGACAAATTAGAGCAAGTGTTGCTTTTAATTTCAACTAAAACAAATAAAATGTATACATCAGAAACACACACCCACAAACAATGTAAAAGCTTTTGAAATTGTATGATTAGTAAATTAGTTTAAGACAAGAGATTCACAGTTACTTTAAGAGGCAAAGCTGGTGAAAAGCAAATGCCACAAAGCATGGACTCAAAATAACACCCTGTACATTCCTACCTTTTTTACTCAGGTCTATAGCAGCTTCCAAGAGGACTTCTAATTCTCCTTTAGGCAAAACTGGAACAACCCAACGAGGCCTGAGAAATCAAAATGAAGACGTCACCAAATACATTCATTTAAAATAGTATGAATACTTATTTATTCAAAATACTTTCATGTACACAGCTGGTAAGCAGTTTTCCTGTGAGAATATGACTGTTGTGACATGAACAGACTAAATGCGCTTCAGACTTTAAACTGGGCTGAGTAAATGGGAAGACACTTGTTGACTTGATGCAAACATAAATACATGCATCTGTATGAGAAAAGAAGAGGCACCTCGGGGAATATAAGTGATAAACTGAGTCCCTGGTATGTTTTAACAGTTATGATCATACACAGGCTAATGTACGAGTTTATATGCATCTAACAGAAGACAATAAATACCTGTTGATCATGTCATCAAGCTTGGCAAGATCAGTGTGAGGAAAAGCGGGTTCTTCCTCTTCCAGCTGAGGGGGCCTATCTCCTTGGCCCTGCTCATCTGGTGGACTTACTGGAGAGTTCTCATTAGACGAGTTAGGAGATGACGTCTTTTTAAGAAAAGAAGAAAAAACAAATGCAATCAAAACAATTCAAAGAGGCAATGTTTTAAAAATTAATCAAATTCTTCAGCAGAGATAAAAAAAAATAAACTGCATCCTTTTTGCAGCACAAAGAACAAAAACAGCCGAGTTAAGCCATGAAATCACAGCACCATTAGCATAACGAATACATGTTCAGATATTACATTAAATCTGGCTGAAACTTCTATTACGTAACTTAATGAGCTTCCCTGGGACTTGATGGATAACTTTTCCATCTCAAAATATCTGCTTCTGTATATTATGGATAATAACTTCATTCAAGGACATTTAATAAGTTTCATTTGCCAGTGATATTCTTTTATTTAAAAGGCTTGTTGTACATAAATGAAATTATTAAAAATTTAAAAGCCAACGTATTTCTGTCTGGCCTGCTGTGTTTAAACAACACAACCAGTTACGTTTATTTGCTGCTCAGTGGACAGTCAGTGGCTTGGAACATGATGCACCAAGAAATATAAACAATTTTTAAATTGTTTTTAATAAATGATAATTGTTCTTTAAAAAAAAAAGTGTGTGTGTGTGTGAGTGGGGGGGCAAGGGGAAAAATAAAGTCATTTTGAATATCTAAAACTGATATTATAATGAAGCCAAAGTACTATGAAACATTTAAATGCAACTCTGATTAGATGTAATAAAACTTGTGCCATTTCACTGTGAGAAGGCATCCACACCAGGATAATCCAGGGGTTTTGGTCCAATTGGGCAACAATTTGCATAAGATTTCAAACTCATCTTCAGTTCAAACTTCAATTAACTCAAGCAGATCAAACTGCTTGAACAACCCATAGTTAAAAACACTTTGCTATGGTGTGATACTCTTGCCAAACACAGTATAAATGACAGATTCCTATGTTTCATATTTTCTCCTATCCAATGCCACTTGGCCCCTAAAATGAAGCTACAGGGGGGGTAAAGCTGAAAGTCAACCCATTTGAACTGGGACACCTTTTCAACATTCACTGCTAGCTTTTATGTAAGCAAAGCAGCAATGAGCTACTCTGGAAATCTCAACAAACCATGTAGCCTAAAGTTGTGACCTCTCTTGCATGGGCTACTGGCATCCTTTTAAGATTATCTACAGCTAAATGGAAGAAAATAAACATCTTAAAGGTCTGAGAACACTAGTGGATCATTTTATGGTATATGTAGGATGTGATGGAGAAAGAAGATCTCACATAAACCAGTGATACTACTTGCAATTACTTGAGTTAGAATAGCCATATAACAAATGCAGCATGGGTGCTAGCAATATGTTCAAAACTTTAATTTATGCATCAACTGACCACTCAAGTCAGAAATAAACTGCTTTATTAAAGTTACAGGGTAATGTTACCATTTCCAGGCTAAAATTAACGTATCTGATTTTGTATTCCATGACACCCTTAATTTAACTGAAGCTCATCAGTGAGGTTTGCTTAAGTTTTTATTGATAATGTTATTACTATAGACTATTAGGGCTGCCTACACAGCACAGTGTTCTTTAACCATTACGCTTTGAAACAACATCAAATTATACAATGGCTGTCATAAATTTGAACATTTTATTGATGGATTAAATATTAATTGTCATTGTATAGTGTATATGGCCTCAGTAGCAGCCATTGAAGTATGCTTCTGAAAAATCTTCCATTTGAAGGGGTATATAGCCCTACCACTTACTCCTACCCCTGTTCTAACAGGAACTGGGACGTCCCTACTCCTACCCGTGAACACACAAGGGGTAAGTGGTAGGCCCAAAGGGAGAAATGGGTTTAAGCCTGAATATCATGCAGGTGGATATTTGTTTAATGCACACGGATCGTATTATCCCCCTAAAGTTTTCCAAAACTTGCACTTATTCAAGGAAAGTTCTTGTCATCACAAGTCCAGGATCGGAGAACAGAGCTGAACCCAGGAATGGACTCCAGTTTCTTGTTTATGCTGCATTCTCCCAAGCAAATGAATCAATACGAGATATCAATGGCTTGAGTTTGGTCGTAATAATAGATTCGGATTAAAAAAAGAATTGGACTAATGCAACATTCTGGTCTTGGTTTTCCTCATGTTACTGAAAACATGCTGTTGGCTTTGTTTTCCCTCCTACCCAACAATAATCACTTCCTTCTTCTTGATGCTTTATTACAGTTGGCATAGTTGCTTTCAGTTTGTTGGATAGTCTGTTTAGAAGTGAACCAAAACCTCCGGCTTTCGAGAATATCAATGTCTGCTTCTTTAGTCCACATCAAGAGTGTGGATGGTGTTCATACTGAGCCAAACTTGTCATACCATCATTGGAAGCGAACGGACCAAACTGCAGCTATGTGAACCGCCCTACTGCTCATTACAAAAGGAAATGCTAAACACTGGGCAGAAAACTGAAGACAATTGATGGCAATTGATTTATCTGGGGTAGGGTTTCTATTGTCCTGCTGAGCAAGTGAACATGCATGAGCATAAAAGAGACAGGTGTGTTTTCTGAAAAGCTTTTTAACAATGCCATTCAAGTCATATCTATAGCATTTCACTAATGGACAACTTTCTTTTCAACCCTGCCTACAGAAAAGAAAGAAAAAGTGAGGGCTGTTAGATTTGAGATATAAATGTTTTAGTATGAGGGTGTATGTCAGTGACATTGACTAAAAATATGGGTTTGAAACCTCTTTAGAAAAACAAAGTGCATCCATAAGACTAAATTTAAACAGGAGGACAACTTTTCATTTTTCCCTCCATCACCCAATGATCAACATCATAATGATGAACAGCAGACCAGAGTAAAAACGGTACAAGAGATACATAACTGAGAAACGTAAAACGTGGGGGTGTATGGTTCCTTCTGCTTGGCTGACCTACATAGGCAGCTTGCCTCTTGCATCTTACTAAGGCTCATCTCTAACCACCACAGGCCCACGTGAGCGCACATGCAAAAGACACACACACACATCCTTTAACCATCACTCAGGAGGCTCTGTTCATTGATGCCTCGCCTTCACTCTTTTCTGCTCCCTCCTCCCTTCCCTTTTGGTGCCCATGGGCATCTGTGTGTGGCAAGGTGCAAGCAATATTGGTTTAATAAAAAGAATGAAAACACTACTGTGCTGCAGGGTCCTGACTGACAAAGACCATAAAAAGCTACGTGTTTTTAGATCTGGGAAGAAAGATGACACTGACCTGGTTCTGTGGCAGTGGGGGTTGGCTCTGAGCATCAGGTGCCTGGCCCTGGCCCTGACTGTCATTGCCCCCCACCGGAGAGCCACGCGTCGTGGCCGTCATGCTCGCCACAGGGCAGATCTTGGCAATCTTGGCCTCTTAGGGAGCGCTGGCCAGGAGGAAAATCACAGCCACCTCAGCTGTAGAGCAGAGGGAAGAGAGGCCAAACACACGAGAGAGGAACACAAGCACCTGAAGATCTGGATGTGCTGCTGAGACCATTGCATAACCTGTAAGAGAGAAGAGGGGCAAAGGTCAGAATTTTACTTTTTTTTTTCAATGACCTAAATTGACCAAATTGGACTTGCCAATCAATAACCTATTTAGCTTTAGTGATCAACAGCGTATGCAAGGCTTGAATAGATCAGTGATTTAATTCAAATGAAGGAATAGGAAATAAAAAAATACAACTTATTCGTGAGTTGTTTTCTATTAAATTAAATATGCATGGCCCATCACCATACAATCCCAACAAACTACAGAGATGCTTAAAAATGCTATTTACATTTTTTGTAATCACCAGTTGTATTTACACTTGCTGTAACTCATCCAGCCTGAAATACAAATGCTGTTGCAAACCTAATTTGTCCCATGTTAAATGCCTTCTTGCAACAGATGCAGTAAAAACTTAAGCTTTAAGGCTCATTTTATGCTCCCTTATGTACAAAAAAAGGCATGTCCATTTCAAATAATGTTATACGTCACTGCCCTAAAATTTCTATTATAATTACAGTTAAGTCAATTCATCCACTAGTGAGCAGTGCTGAGTTCAGAGGTCAGGTTAGCATTTTGACATCAGTTTCAGAAACCAGTTGGTGGCAGTAACACACCACTAAAGTCGTTTACCACCTGACACGTCAAACACACAAACGCAGTCTTTCCTCAAAAGCTCCCACCACATGATCCTCTGCTATCTACATAATTATCATTTCTTCTTCCCGTGCCTTATTTTCTTCTCTGGTTTGATGCAGGAGATTGATGAAGAAGCCTGTCTGTCTGAACCAGTTTTATGCATCAAGCATTGTTTCACTTTTAGGTGGTTAACTCGTTGGTATGTTATTCTAACACTCAGATTAGTACTTTGCATCCAAAATTATGCCTCCACAAATATAATTTAATTTCAGCTTGGACATTGCTGCATAAAAATACTACAGCTGTATTAACTTTTATCTGTGTGGGTCCATCCCAAGTTCAGACATGGTTAAAGACATATCTTTATGTGTCTAGGAGAGTGAAATGGTAGCAAAGATGGACAGCAACATGAAAATGAAATACACCGATACACCAAAATGCTCAAAAAAGCATGTGTAAAATTGGTCAAGTCTTATTCTGCAGTTGCTGTTCACACAAGCACTTCACAGCAGGAGACTTTATGGTGGAGAAACAGCATCACAGCTGGAAACAAAGGGGGGAGTGCTGCAACGGAGCACCTAGAGAGAAGGCATGATGAAAAAAGTTCATCATACAATTCTGCATTTTCTTTAATACATGTTGAAAATGGCAAACGGGGCTTATTGATTACATTATTTTGCTTCAGTATGAATCTAATGCACAATAGCAGCAAAATGCTCAGAACATACAAATATGCATTTTAAAGCAAAAGGGAGATCTAGATACCAGTACCAGGCTGACAACCTGAGTGTGTACTTGTACTCTGTATTCATAAGAGTATTGAGATACTGCAAAAATCATACCAATGTGAGAAAACACCAAAAGACGCCAACCAAATCGGCCCTCCATCACGGAGGCTTGGAGGAGAGGTTTGCTGCTTGACCAGGCACATTCGTTTACACTGTATGAAGACTACATCTGGAGCATTATCCTGGTGCAAGAACCAAAACCACCAAATACTACTTTATCCTCCTTATTTCTGGAAGTTTACCAGCATTACATTTAGAGAAAGGCTATAGGAGAACCCATTTCAAAACTGGATTTGTACCGGATCAGTATTGGAAGATAAACCTGAAAAGTGACTCGATTATTTGGTTCATCTCTACAAAGTCCACAGCGGATTCGTATGAAACCAAAAAGTTGATCTAGATGTTTTACCACAGAAATTCTGAGAGATAGAATTTGCATTCATTTTGAGTTAAAAACGCATTTGTATGATCAGTACAATCACATGCTCTGTGTTCGGTCTGAGCTTTGCTCCAAGCTTACATAGGTAAACATTTTACCTTTTTCAGTTTGATGAATTACAATATGAAAATTATCATGCAAATTTCTAATTACATTTAAACATAAATCTTTATCAGTAAAGGTAACTAAGATGTGTATCTTGAGAAAGAAAAAAAACTATGAGAACATGTTTCTCAACTAAACCATCAGTAAATCACAGTATAAAATATGATCAAGCCCCATAAGAAAATTAATATAGCCATCTTACTTCCTAAAACTCATCCTCTGTAAAGTCTTTTTTTTCCTATTACCAAGTCAGAATTAGAGCAGAGAGTATGATGTTCATCACATGAATACTAAACATAAAACTACAGACTTAACTAAGAATCTTAACTATTGTTTCTCTGCCCTTTGGAAAAATGATAGTTTTACATACTTTATATACATGTCACCTACATGCAGTGTTTAACAACGATGTACAAAGTTGGCTGATTTAACTTATTTTTTGTGGACAGTTACAATGAATATTTCATTTAAAAAGGGTTCTGTTAAACTCGGTTCGACTTAAAATATCTATTTTAGGTGGTTCACACATTGCCTCGACCATCAGATTTGTCAGAGCAGTTGTGTGTAAACCTTGTCTGTATACAGTTCATCACAGTCACCACAAACAAAAACCAAAAAACGTCAATAATCAATAACTAACACAAGCAAAGTTTACTTTAATGAATCACAAAAAGGCCAGCATAATGACAACATATCCTGCAACCAGTGTCATAATAGTGTGGACCCCAACAACAACCTATATTACCAAGGCCTATGCTGCATACAGCTACGGTCATTTTTGTTATGGAGCTTAATTCCTCTCCAATTTTCATCTTAAGACTTTCATAAGAAGTTTCTAATCACTGAAATATATATATATATATCACAACCCCCTACTCTAATAAAAGCCAAGACTGGTTTCAAGTGACAATGCCCAGGTTATTTTAAGAGCTAAATCCACTACATATGCTTAAAATCACAAGAGCTCTGATACTAAAGTTTAACTAAAAAGCTGGTAAATAACCATTTCAGTTAAACTAGAGGAAACATCTTGAGAATGTAGTTGTCATAATTCTTTTCCCTACTTAGGAAAATAAGCTAAATGGAATTTAAAAGTAGAAAGTAAGAATGCTTTAAAAGGATAGTTTGTTTTTCATCTTTAAACTGGTTTACTAGTAATCTGCACGTCCTCTTTTACATTTAAGTAATCTTCCTACTACCATCATAATATATAAACCATTTATATGACAGCATACACCCAAAATTCTTTCAGGATTTGGGTCATAGAATTTGGTGCCACACTGGCTTTGAAATTTTAGCCCCTTAAGTTCTTTACAGACATCTTATTAGCGGATAAATCGGTCACGCATGCTCCACTGAATTATCTCAGGGTATCTTTCTAAACTAAACAATACGGAGTCATTCAAAAGTTCATGATTTCATTACGCAACTATCGTTACATACCAACGCAATCAACTACCAATAACAGCTGTTGGTTTGGGTAGTCAACTCCTGCTGCTAGCTAGCTATGGTGTTCAACCGAACAGGTTAGCCTGCGAGGCGATCCGCCCAGACAGCGGGGCAATGGAGGCCTTGTCGTCCAAAGCTCACTGCGCTCAACTATACAGGCCTCGATATTCGCTCGGGCCTTGCACTAAATTTGCCCTGCAAACGGTCGTTGCAAAACTGACGAGCTTCAATACATACCAAATCTGCTGCACAATAACAATAATTATGGGTAAAAAATGACTTTACTTAGCATTCTTGCTGAGTAACTATGTGACAAGAACGTCATTTGTAACGAGAAGCGGCCGTGCTAACGAGGACCTATCTAAACAGTTACTGTTAGCAAACCGCTACCTTGTGTGTGAATAAATATCGAAAATGCATTTAGCAAGGCAATTCACAAATATGACTCGACAACCTACTACTATTTAGTCTATAAAATAATACATCCGATGGGGTAAACATTACTTTCCAGTCATTTCAACATGCCTAATAACTTATCTCGCTATCTTAGTGAATTATAGTGACAGGGGAGTCGTCTATTTCCTGAAATTTAGCAGCGTTCTAACCCATATCTCTTTAGTTATACCTAGCTAAAACGATCTCAGACGCCCTAATAATTAAACATATCAAATTTAGCATTGCGGTCTGGCAAAATGGTGAAAACATTACAAAATTTAGCGGGATAAAAGCTATAGGTCACTAAACTGTAAACATGGGACGTTTATAGGAAATTCTGTGTGTAGACAGTATCGAGGTCCTTTTGCAGGCAGCTAACGTTAGCTTGGAAACAGTTAATTTAGCGAGATAAGATAGTCAAAATACACATACTCTTGCGGACATACATTGCAGTCTACTATCGTTGACAAATTGGAAGATTCGGTGGTTAACAGAGAAAACCGAACCAGCAGCAAAGAAATGCAAGCAACACCGACAACAGTAATGCTACCTTGCATACACCACCAGCTGACGCTAAAACTAGCTAGCTAACAATCAACAGCAAATAGACGGAGCTATTTGACCAACAACTCACCAGGAATTTGATACGACTTCCCCCCTATTCATCCAAGCTTTCAGTGATGGTGTCGTCGTATATTACATAAACGTGGCCTATATTAGTGACAGTTTCGCAGGACAAAAAGCTGTTACTAGAAAGATCTATTTTCTACGCTTTTCCTCTGCTTCTGGGTGTTTTTCCTGCGTCACCGGCGCGGTAACAGCCCCCTAACTCTATCTAGTCCGGTTTCTGGGGCTTGTCACTTCGGTCCCAGCAGTCACTCACAACTTGAATCAGCTCAACATGGCGGAAGCGCAGTCGGACACAAATGCCGCTCGGTAAAACAGGTCGGACAAGTGTTTGAACTCCAACATCGAGCAACGTCTATGAGCTGGTTTACATCACATCTCACAACAGCTCTGCTAACACAACACTCGCTGAATGTTAAGGGCAAAAAAAAAAACTGAATTCCGATCAGTGACTCCGATTCTAGCAAACAAAATCCAATCCGCGGTTTGACTGAAACCAGGCGCAAAGAGAGAAAGCACCGACCCGCTTGGCTATGTCGCCTCCTATCGCACGGGGTGGTCGTAAATATGAAAAATTAAATGACAAAGTTGTTTGAAATGAGTGGAAAACGCAAGCTTATTCAAACACGAAGCTATAGATGTCCCCAACAGTTAAAAAGTAATCGCGCCCATTTACGTTTATGCAAACGCATTGCTCAAAGATAAAGCCAGAGATTAATTAAAGCTTTGTTAATTAGGATTGCTCTACTCCCTGCATTAGATCGATCTTGATTAAATAAAAAAAAATGTACACTGATTGATACAAACTGCATGTCTACATCTTTAATATTTACTGCTTTGACAGTCACGTATCTGATTCCATACACCACAACAGTCTGTTACAACCATTTTTAGACAAGACAGGTAATTATGAATGGCAAAGTAAAACACAATAGTTTAAATGACCATTTTTCTGTCATTTATTATACCTAAGGCGGTCTAATTTCTATTAAAAGTACTGGTCGGACTGTCACCTGGGCAGTAAATTGGCTACAGTGAGTTAATGTTAACAGGTTTTCAGGTTTTACACGGGGTTAATAGAAAAACACTGATATTTTACAAGGAAAACTATGTTTTAAACGTTAATTTTAACAAATTGTTTGGTCTTACGGTTATTTAATTTGCTGGGGGAAACATTCATTAAAAAAACGAACTCTCACTCCTCAAAAGTCTTGTCTGGGTTTTCCTTTCCACCGTTTCTCGGATAATCATCCTCAATAGCAAAGATGGCGGCTGAGCGGCATTGAATCTTCTTCTTATTGAGTTATTTAAATGTATGCTTTTGCTGAAATTTTTTCAAGCAAGATAAAGTATACGCTGATGAACTCTTCCCGTGTTAGAAATGTTGTGAGCTTACAAAGAAAATATTTTTTTGTGAAAAAGTAAGCTTTTACACTAGAACGATCTTCTGTGGTAGCGCTAGGTGTGCAGTAGAGTAGCTAACTAGCCTGGTGCCGTCATTTTAAAATGGCTCCAGTGCAGATCGGGTCAGATGGGCAACTTGTTCCACTCGGGGGTCCAGTTGTCTCGGGTCCACAGCCACCACAACCTGGAGCTGCGGCCACACAGGGTGTCCGACTGAGCCTGCTTATTGAGTTTCTTCTTCAGAGGACTTACCATGAAATTACACTACTGGCGGAGCTGTAAGTAACCGTTAGCATTGTAGGCCTCTTAGCTAGCTATGCTAACTGGTGGACTAATCAGCTAACGTTTGGAAACTCAATGGGATATTTTACTTAATGAAACCGACTAAAACTACTGGTTTATCTGGTTTTCACCATAGAATTAATATCCATCTTATCAGTAGTAACAATTTCTATTTTAATAGTTAGCAGAAATGCATGCAGCTGTTAGTATATAATGATGGTGAAAGTAAGAATACGAATACATAATATTTTAGATAAAATTGATATTTTTTATTCAGAAAGCATTTGCATAGATAAATAAGTTTGCAGGTACTGTCTATGGTTAACATTTTCCACGATTTTCAGCACTATGTTTTTGCTCATTAGATGCACAGAAGTTGATTGAAAATATTATGTCCAGAAACTTTGCTTTGAATTAAGTTATTATCAAATCATTTTTTTCAGACTGCCCAGAAAAACGGACATGGAAAGGTATTTTTAAATTATCAATAATTTTTATAATATGCATGTGTATGTATAATAATTGCAAACTACTTTTTCTTTAAAAGGAAAATCGAGATTGTCCAGTTTGCAAGCCGCACCAGGCAGCTGTTTGTACGTCTTCTTGCTCTGGTGAAGTGGGCAAGCAATGCAGGAAAAGTTGAGAAATGTGCGGTATGTTGTGCATCTTTAAATTAGATTGCATGTCGTTTGGTGTACCCAGTGGGTGAGAAACTTATTTGCATCTATTTATTAAAAGCACCTCTATAAATGACCTTTATCTCTCACATGGTGACAGATGATTTCCAGCTTCCTGGACCAGCAGACTATCTTGTTTGTGGATACAGCTGACAGACTGGCATCACTAGCCAGGGATGCTCTGGTACATGCTCGGTTACCCAGCTTTGCAATTCCTTTTGCCATTGATGTACTGACCACAGGATCATACCCACGCTTACCCACATGTATACGAGTAAGTTTTAAGGTTTTTTTTTTTTTTTTTACATTTTCTATATAGCTTATTGTAATTGAGGGTCGCATTCCCCAGCAATGATCAAGCAAGAAACAGGTCACCATCCTACAGCAGGGCCAATGCAAAGAGACAAACAACCACTCATACTGTACTAGGGAGAATATAGATTAACCAATCAAAACGCATATTTTTGGAGCACAGTGAAAACCCACGCTTTATCCAGATTCCTCACAGAAAGGCATAAGCGTGAAGCTCTCCCCAGCTAAGGGAGACCAAAACATTAACCACTACATCACTCTGTAGTCATGAATTTCTCAGTTAATAATTATTTGAAATAGTGAGCTATAACATTTTTCACTTTTGGTTGCTTTATCAGCACAATTGATTCTGTGCTTGTTCACGCAGGATAAGATCATTCCTCCAGATCCGATTACTAAAACCGAGAAGCAGACCACCCTGAACCAACTTAATCAGATTCTACGACACCGCCTTGTCACCACAGACTTGCCACCTCAGCTAGCAAATCTCACCGTTGGTAAGAAATTTACGTTCCGTTTGTAGAACAACTTCTGCAGGTTTTCATTCGCACCAAAAATATTGTGTTTTGTAATTGTGTAGCTAATGGCCGGGTTAAGTTTCGTGTGGAGGGAGAGTTTGAGGCTACCTTGACTGTAATGGGAGACGACCCTGATATTCCCTGGAGGTTGCTGAAGTTGGAGATTTTGGTGGAGGATAAAGAAACTGGAGGTAAGGCTTCACTTTTACTCCAAACCACAGTAACATGTATAAGGTAAGACAGTAATCTGCTAATCTTTATTTTTTTTTTATGAACAGATGGCAGAGCATTAGTCCACAGTTTACAGGTGAACTTCATACACGAGTTGGTCCAGGCCCGTCTCTGTGCAGACCATAAACCCCTACAGGACATGTACAACTGTTTGCGTATCCTTTCTTTGTCTCTGTCTATCTGCACGTGCACACAGGCATCTTGTGTATGTCCTGCCTGCAACGACTTGGCTTTTGTCCCAGTCCATTTCTAACTACTGCAGTAGGGTGGGAGTGTGTGCTGGAGCATATAGAGTATTGACTGATCAAGCTGACAAGTGCAGCATTCCAATGAGCATCACAGCTGCAGAACGACGTCCTCCTTAGCCCTTACCCTCCATTAATTCTTAATTACAAGAGAGCCTTTTTAATGGCATGTTAAGAGCAGTTTTTACCATTTCCATTAGGTGCTTTGTAGTTCTTTATGGAGGCCTTTTTCAATACTGGTACGTTCATGGAAATGCTGCAAGTCACATTTTAGAAATTTACTTTCATGTCTTATTTATCAAAGAATATATAGGATTTTTGCATCAGACAGTGATGCTGTGAATTTGCTATACGTCTTAAGTTTAAGTCTTTGGGACTACAGTGTAGTTTTCACACAGTGAGAAATGTTTAGCTGTTATCAAAGTCTTTAATCAAGCATGCAAGCTGAGCACAACAGTGCTAATCACAATGCTAATCAGTACATCTCTGCTCTGCCTTTCTCCCACCGCCATGTCAAAGAGCAGTCTGTGTGAGGAACAAACACCCCTTTAAGTAATGAGCTATGTCTTGAGGATACATATTTGTGCGTGTTTTAAATGTTAACATGGAGACCAATGACATACTTTACCGTTTTTAGTTACCTGATCTGGGTTTTTCCACACTCCTTTCTTTAACTCTGCTGCTTCCAGACTCCTTCTGTCTGTCACTGCAGCTTGAGGTACTCCACTCTCAGACACTGATGCTGATCAGAGAGCGCTGGGGAGACCTGGTGCAGGAAGAGAGATATGTGCCAGCCAAATACCTCACACTTTCTGTCTGGAAGTAAGACTTACTAAACGGTTTCACATAAACAGACAAGAGCACAATTTTTTTTTTAAAGCTACTAAAGTGAAATAAGCAGTAACATTTAATATATTTTATTTCCTTTTTAAAAATGTGTTGTCTTTGTTGTTTCTCCTCCAGCCAACAGGTTTTGGGTAGGAAAACAGGCACTGCTTCAGTACATAAAGTCACAATCAAAATTGATGAATCAGATGGATCTAAGCCATTACAAATCTCTCATGAGCCTCCTCTCCCTGCATGCGATTCGAAGTTAATGGAAAGAGCTATGAAGGTGCACAATTCCTTCTGTGTCAAATTTCTCTCAAATGTAATTATTAGGAATTTAATAACATTTATTTTCTCTTGCTTGCTGTTTAGATTGACCACCTGTCAGTGGAAAAACTTCTGATCGACAGTGTGCATGCCAGAGCCCATCAGAAGCTACAGGAACTTAAGACCATTTTAAAGACCAGTAATCCCAGTGATAACTGTATGTATTCCCACTTTTAATCACTTAAAACAGAAGCATATTAGTTTGTATTTACTTAGCAAAGCTAAATAATGTCTTTTAGTCCAACAACAACCCTTTGAATACAATTGTATCCATTTAAAAAAATTAAGATGGTGGTTTAAACAGTAATGACTTGCATGCTCCTTTATATCTAATATTTTTAACCATGCTTTTTAGTCATTTGCTGTATTAAAAAACAGCATTTGTGTATTTCAGCTTTCATCGAGACCGCTTTACCCACATTGGTTATTCCAATACTTGAGCCCTGTGGTCGTTCAGAGTGCTTGCACATTTTTGTAGATCTGCACTCTGGCATGTTTCAACCCATGCTGTATGGATTGGGTAAGCAAAAGCAAATATGAACTCAAAACTAGTTATTTATTAAATAATTTTTTAAAAAAACTAATTTTGATTGCTTAGGTTTTGTATGATTTTTATGTATGTTAATGTGATAGTTTGGTTTAGTAAATTAATTTCTATTCTCAGCTCTGAACATTGATTTCTTCTCTCTGTAGATCAGTCCATGCTGGATGACATTGAAAAGTCCATCAACGATGATATGAAGCGCGTAATATCCTGGCTTCAGCAGCTAAAGTAAGTTTAAAAGAATGTGTTTTACAGCTACAATTATGAGTGAAAGCAGGAAGTGTTCAGTAGATGACAATAACGAGTCCGTAGTAGACAATGGAGACTGACACCTGCTTCTAACTGAGCAGTTAGTCAGTAGCAACAGTTAACTTAGATGTTAGGATGATGTGTTTTAAGATGAAATGCTTGAGCAGCGTTGAGGCAGTGAATATAAGCTGTGAATCCTGTATGTTTTAAAGCTTGTATTTCATGAAGCGACTGACTTTTTCTGACCAGGTTCTGGTTGGGGGAGCAACGCTGTCGACAGTCTGTCAAACACCTTCCCACTGTTTGCACTGATGTCCTGCACCTCTCCAACTCGGCTTCTCACCCCATTGGCAACTTGTCCAAGCACAAACTTTTCATCAAGCTAACTCGTCTTCCTCAGTATTATATCGTGAGTTCCTCGTTTAACGTGTTCCTGAATAGGCTGAACTTACATTATGTTTAAAAAAAACCCTTATCTGAATTTTCCTTTCTAAAACCTAATTGACATATCACATTTTCTTGTTTTTAGGTGATAGAAATGCTTGAGGTGCCTAGCAGTCCCACAGCATTGCAGTACAAGTACTCATTCCTGTCAGTGACTCAGTTAGAGGGAGAGGATGGACCCATGTGTGCACAGCTTTTGCAGCATTTCAAACCCAACCTCGAGCACCTTGTCCAGGACACTACAGCAGGGAGAGAGGCCCGACCTGGGACCAAGAGAAAGGTAGGCATTGCTTAAGTAGTTATGTTTTAATCAAAATTAATGAACGTTTTCTTGGATTTTAGTTGTTGTGGTGCTTTAAGAGCAGTTGTTTTGGAAAATAAGAAAATCTAAATGTTTCAGAAGGAATATTCAGATCTAGTACTATACTTATACATTTGTACAAATATATGAGCTATGTTGTATATGTATTAAAACATCTTAAACATGCAGGGTTTTTTTGTTTGGTTTTTTTTACACCAGATATCTGGAGAGCAAGGCGATCCAGAGCCAAAGAAGCCCAAGAGGTCAGGAGAAATGTGTGCCTTCAACAAAGAGCTGGCTCATCTTGTGGCAATGTGTGATACCAATATGCCTTTCATTGGTCTCAGAACAGAGGTAAGTCACACTTCTCTGGCAGTGTGACTGATTTCAGATTTGTTTTCTGGATCGTACCTCCATGTCTTTCTGTCCTCCATGCAGTTGTCCAACATGGAGATTCCAAACCAGGGAGTTCAAGTTGAAGGAGATTGCAGCAGTCATGCAATACGACTACTAAAGTAATCCTCATAAACACTAGTTTGTGCACAGAAATCTTTATTATGTCGTAATGGAATCATTTTAAGAATCATACATGTGTTTTTAATATGAAGTGTTGGGTGTGTTTTGCAGAGTTCCTCCCTGTAAAGGTGTAGGAGAAGAGACCAGGAGAGCGTTGGAGCGTTCCTTACTGGACTGCACGTTTCGCCTGCAGGGAAGGAATAACCGCACCTGGGTGGCTGAACTGGTTCTGGCCAGCTGTCCTCTAAACAGTACGCACAGCAAGGAGCAAGGTACTTAAAGAGTTCTTCTTTTATCAACTTTTATTCCTCTACAATATATTCCTCTAAAATATTGAAAGGAATCAAGACTGTTTAGTCCAAAATATGTCGTAAAACAGCCTGAATAGGAAATATTTTTTAAAAATCTATAAATATAGACAACCAACCATTTTCATCCAAGACATAAATCTGAACTTTATTTTTTAAAGAAAAGTCTTAGCATTTGGGTTTTTAGTTTGAGTTGCTTTTATTTTCTGTTTATATACTATTAATGAGTTTTATAATTTATTTATGTAAAAGTGTTAGAATTTTTCCTATAGGCATACTTGCTATTGGTTTTTCTCACAATATCTGATATACCAATTTTACATAACTCTTTAATTTCCAATATCAAGCGATACATCCTTCACTTTGCAGCAAATTTAATGTCTATAGCGGCTTTAAAATAATTCCAACACACGTGTCCACTTCCAAGCTCTTTGTGGTTATGCCAAACAAACCAACATACATATCTGGAAAACTATACATGACTTCACTCTCACTTTTTCTCTCTCACTCGTTTATTAGCCTCTACACGCCATGTGTACCTGACCTATGAAAACCCTCTGTCAGAGCCGGTGGGTGGGCGGAAGGTAGTTGAGATGTTCCTAAATGACTGGAATGCCATTAGTCAGCTCTACCAGTGTGTTCTCAACTTTTCCTGTGCATTGCCAGGTAAGTGTGACCCTTTTCTTTAACCCAAATGCAACTGTGATGAATGAGCTTCAGATTTTTTGGTCTGTTTAAGGTTGTAGCGAAGAGTTGAAACATCACATGTAAAGGTTTTGTGTAATCTGTTCAACTTTTGTAAGTTTGCATTTTGTGTTGATAAAAATGTAAGTAAAATTTCATTTGTAAAAATAAATCTGTTAAATAAAGCATTACATTTGAACTTTTACTCCCCTCCAGAAATACCATCAACCTTGAGCTTGTTTTCAGAAGTGCGGCTGTATAATTATCGCAAACTGGTGCTGTGTTACGGCACAACCAAAGGCAGCTCTGTCACCATCCAGTGGAACTCCATTAGCCAGCGGTTCCACCTTGCCCTGGGCACTGTGGGGCCCAACTCAGGATGCTCCAACTGCCATAACATCATACTCCACCAGTTACAGGAAATGTTCAACAAGAGCCCAAATGTGATGCAGCTTTTGCAGGTAACACAACAGCACAGTTTTAAAAATGCAGCACATGTATTTGAGTTGGGTTAAGTAGTATCAATTTAGTACCTCATAAATGTGTCTAATCTTAAAATATTTGATTGTTAGGATGTTATTCATACTAAGGAAAAGGTTACATAGTGTTTACCCCTGGAAATGTCATTTCCAAATAAACTTAAAGTGGTAGGTTTGTTAAGTGGTTTTCCAAACTGACAGATGTGACTGAACTGCTGTTTACATTAATGTTATGGAGAGCAGAGTATAAAATATGATGTTATTGATCTTCAGATGACTCTACACACTTCCATTATTTGGGTTGTTTGTTTGCAGAAGAGCAACAGGAAAGAAATTACCCTTAACTAGCACAGTAAGATTAAAATGATCTCTAAGTTGGATTGAAATTCAAACTAATGGAAATTTCTGTGAAAAGCATTGCACATGGTCCATCTATTAATAAACCAAACTCCTCTTCCTCAGCACAAACTGCAACAATAGCAGTGTGTATCATAAAAATACTCATCATATTTTATTACTGTTAAACATTGCTTGTGTTAAACTGCAGAGAATGTGTGTTTAATAGAATCTGCTGACCCTACAAAAGAGACAAAATAAGACTAGGGGTGAGCAAAATAGGATAATTCTTACTGTAGACTTGCATCCAGCGACATCTAGTCGGGTTGTCTTTCTCTTTCTCTGATTAATGGTCCACATACACTCACTCCACAGCAGCCTCTCCCCTCTATAGTTACAGATGCACCAAATCAATAAGTGCAGAAGCAAGGCTTCTTGAGTTACTCTGTAGCTGCCTGGGTGCTTTTTGTTTAAACATTTAAGCTTTTTTAAATCTGATACAGAGTAGTTTCTCCTCCAATGAGGCATGAAACAGAAAATACTGAAGCTGGAGGTTGCTCATTCCTGCATCAGTGAAGAAATGTGTGCTAATTTACTCCATTGTGAATGTAGCCAATTTCATTAAGTTGAAGCTGCAACAAATGTTACTGCAATGTCTGAACGCAAAATATCCTAAATCACTGTTGCTGATGTGATGAATATTTACTGTAATATTGATCTGTTGCTATGGTAATTTTTAAATGTAGCTAAACAAGTTTGACATCAGTATCAAGATCAATAAGTATAGAAAATCCCATTATGATAATCTTTTTTCTTATCCCTTTAGATACAGTCTGAGTCATCAGATTATTTAGATAAACTCTAAGCACAGTTTTCACGGCTATACATGATTAGAATATTGAAAACGTATTTAATTTATTCCTCTACAATGGCTCAACATATACATTATTCTTTCATATATCTTTTCTCACATGGTTTTACAATAATCACAACCATAAACTGTTCTCCATCCCATTTAGTTTTTGTCTAATCACATACCATCAACTTTAACTCCAGTGTTTGGTTGAATTTCTTCTTTGTTTGTCCAGGTGCTCTTTGACACACAGGCTCCTCTTAATGCAATCAACAAGCTACCGACAGTGCCCATGCTGGGCCTCACCCAGCGCACCAACACTGCCTACCAGTGTTTCTCCATCCTTCCCCAGTCTCCCACACACATCCGACTGGCGTTCCGAAACATGTACTGCATCGACATTTACTGCCGCAGCCGTGGAGTGGTAGCTATCAGAGATGGAGCCTACAGTCTCTTTGACAACACTAAAATTGTTGAAGGCTTTTACCCTGCTCCAGGACTCAAGGTAAACCAGGATTAGATAAACTGTGAAAAGGACGTAGTTTGACTCTATGATCTCTCTTAAATGTGTCCATTTGCTATTTTAAAATGTTTTGAAAGGGTTTTTCTTCAATGTTTCTACTTCTTTAAATTGAAAGCTACATTGTGATCCAGCTTATATCACATATATTTCTTACTTTTTCTTTTTCCCCTCCCCGTAGACATTCCTGAACATGTTTGTAGACAGCAATCAAGATGCTCGTAGGCGCTCAGTCAATGAAGATGACAACCCTCCATCACCTGTTGGTGTAGATGTGATGGAAAGCCTCTTGAACCAGCTTGCTCCACAACAGCCACAGAACATTAGAGGGGGGGCAGGAGGTGTATATCCTCCTCTCACTTCACCTCCACCAAATTATCATGCCAATGTAACTCCCTCACCATCTATGATGCACACACAGTCACCAGGTAATGGGATGGGTGGCGCTTGGCATTTGTCTGAATTTGAGTGTGAATGTCATCTTGCTTTTTGTGTCATTTCATCGTGTTAAACTACCAGCAAGTCATTGTTTTATGACTGTATCA
Organism: Pseudomugil gertrudae; assembly: GCA_037177535.1. Lineage (NCBI taxonomy): Eukaryota > Metazoa > Chordata > Actinopteri > Atheriniformes > Pseudomugilidae > Pseudomugil > Pseudomugil gertrudae. The sequence continues at coordinate 6,317,678 of JBAMHV010000013.1, forward strand.
TATTGCTTTCATCAGCCTCTGCTCAATTATCTGTTTACTAGAGCAAAGTGCGTGTATGTCAGAACATGAGTGTGCAGCCATGTGTGCCCTTCTAATTTTGTGGAACCATGAGATCGTTTGTGTTTCTCATGCTACATATACACACTTAACAGCCAAGAGGACACAAAGCATGCATTTAGTCATGCTCTTTCCATTCTTCTCCATCTCAGCCCGCCAGCCAGAGTCGACAGCCCTTCCGTCCAGCTTTAGCTTCTATGCACATGATTGAGTGTGAGCGTGTGTGCAAGGAGCACTTGTCAACCCTAGAGTCTGATGAGCCCTTTGATGTGTGTGTATGTGTGTACAGGGAACATCCATGCCTCTGGCTCCCCTAGCGGAGCTTTGAGGGCACCTTCTCCTTTTGGGCCCACCCCGTCTCCGTCTTCTCTGGGGATAGCCATGGGCCAGACCAGCTTTGCCAGTCCCCACGGTAAGCAGCAGGGGGGCCATGAATGCTGGCCTGATGGTAACTCTGCTCTGCTGGGCAAGGGCTGGAACGGGCTGATCTGAACATCACTAGTCCTTTTGTAGGCTGCAGACACTAGCAAACATTCAACAAATGGCTTCCAAAGTGTGGGCACACAGTGGTGTGTTTTTTCTGGCTGTGTTTGTTGCATCTTGGATGTTGCTAAGTGGCTACTGACAGGTTTCCCCCCCTCTCTCCCTAGGTCCTCTTGATCCCAGCTCTCCATATGCAATGGTGTCTCCCAGCCATAGAGGTCAGTGGCCTGGCTCCCCTCAAGTCTCAGGGCCCTCTCCTGGGACAAGAATTCCTGGCATGTCCCCTGGTAATCCTTCACTGCACTCGCCCATTCCTGATCCTCATTCTCCACGTGCTGGAACAAGTAAGTTTTCTTTCCTCATCGCTGTATTGCATTTTTTTAATATCATCCTGAAGTGTTGTGGCCATGAACGGTTTCTAATTATTATTTTCTCAACATGAACGGGCATGTTTGCTTTAGTCTTGATGCTGATCCCAGTAAGAAACCAGTAATTTGTTTATCTGCTTTTTAGATATTGTGTGTAACATTAATGGATTCAGCATTCTGTGAAAAGGATGCCATCCAGTCATTTAGACACTGGTCCCCTTTGAGCAAATGTTCAAAAATGTCTCATTACACATCAAACGTTGATTGATCATTATATCAAATGAGGTATATCACTAAGGTCAACATGCAGGTTTACATAAAAATGTCATATCTACAATCGGTGGACAGAAGGAATTGAAAAATGTCCCACTCTTCCATGTTTCAACATTTTGGACAGTCAATGTTCTGTCTGAGAGAATCTAACTGTAACAGTAATGAGCATGACAGTTTGCTCTTAGCTGACCAGCCCAACCAAAACACACACCTCAGTCCTCCATGGCGGTCTACTGTTGTAACACATGTTGCTTTGTCATAAGAATTGTTATCAAGCCAACCAACAAGCAGGATTGTTTTAAACAAGTTGGCAGTGAGTAGAGGCAGGGGATATCATTAATGGGTAGATAAGAGAGCACAATACAGATACTTAAGTTGACTTGAACTAACAAAAAGTAGGTACAGTGTAGTTATTGTGCAAACTGTCAGGATTCCTCTTGTCAGCTTATCAGAAACCAGATGAACCAACTGCTGCTGTTTTTGTGCCAGTATGACGACTGCAGCAGTTCACACTTAAGCTATGTTGCCAGATTTGCTGTAATCTTTGCAAAATGTTACTGAAAAACTTAAGGGTGACATGCTTTCTTTTCCCCAGTTAACTAAAAGCACTGTCAGAAGGAGCTTTGTACACAGATGGTGTTTTACAACTTCTTCATATATATTTTTTTTTTACTTTTCTCTCTTTTTGGTTTAGGTTCCCAAGCTATGCCTTCCATTATGCCTCCACCCCGAAAGCTACCTCAGCGCCCCTGGGCTGCCTCCATTCCTACCATCCTCACCCACAATGCCTTACATTTGCTTCTGCTCCCTTCACCCACTCCTAGTTTGGTACCAGGCCTGGCAGGAAGCTACCTCTGCTCACCACTAGAGCGCTTTCTGGGTTCAGTTATAATGAGACGGCACCTGCAGAGGATCATCCAACAGGAGGCCAACGTGAGTGTCACACAGCTCATGCAAATGTATCTGTAGTATATTGTTTCTTAAACCATATGAATTATTCTGCAGTACTGTAACACCTCTAATGTGTCGCGTCTCCTCATAGTTATCCATTGTGAACTCTAATGAGCCTGGGGTGATCATGTTCAAAACGGACGTGCTTAAGTGCCGGGTGGCCCTCAATCCAAAGAATTACCAGACGCTGCAGCTCAAAGTCACCCCAGAAAATGCAGGTCCCTGGTCTCCAGAGGAACTTCAGGTGCTGGAGAGATTCTTTGAGACCAGAGTAAGTTAAAGCAACATTTTATGAGGCTGTAATTATCCTACATGAAAATCTTATAACAAGCTATGGTATATATGTGTGTGTGTGTGTGTGTGTGTGTTTAATTTACAGGATTTTTATGGTAACATTGCTAATTAATTTCAGGTTGCTGGTCCTCCTTTTAAATTCAACACTCTGAGTGCCTTCACAAAGCTGCTGGGGGCACCGACTAACATCCTCAGGGATTGTGTCCGCATCATGAAGCTCGAACTGGTGGGTATCTGTTTCACTTAAGTTGTGTATTTAGTATTAAAAATAATTAAGAGGTCATGTAGAACATTTTTTCTTACCTTATCTCTACAGTTTCCTGACCAGGCTCAGCAGCTTAAATGGAATGTCCAGTTCTGTCTCACCATTCCTCCCAGTGCTCCCCCCATTGCCCCCCCAGGCACGATCGCTGTGGTGCTCAAGTCAAAGATGCTTTTCTTTGTAAGTTGCTGCAGTGCTTCACATTAACCCCGGTCCGCCAGGACTTCCGTTATGATCTTATGAATATCTGGAACCACCTGACGTATATTGGTGTGTTTTTGTCCCAACAGTTGCAGCTGACCCAGCGCATCCCAGTGCCCCAGGAGCCAGTCAGCATTATTGTGCCCATTGTTTACGACATGGCTACAGGGCTCACTCAGCAGGCTGACATCCCCAGACAGCACAGCTCCTCTGGGGCTGCAGCGCTCATGGTTTCTAATATCCTCAAGAGGTTCAATGAAATGCACCCTTCCAGACAGGGTGAGACTGCACTCTGTTAATGAATACTGAATTTTTAATGACCCCTCGTGTAAAATGGCCCTTTTAACACTGGGTGCCATGCTTTTCTCTATTTCAGGTGAGTGCACCATATTTGCCTCTGTTCACGAGCTGATGGCCAACCTCACTCTTCCTCCCGGCACTCGACAGTAAAGACAACCATTTCAGGGGGAACTGAAGTCTTTGGAAGGCTGAGCTTCCCTGGACTGATGAAGCGAAACAGGAGTAACAGCTGTGGTCCCAGTTAGTCAGAAACCTGCTGTAGGACTTTTTCTCTGGTTGCTTTTAAAGAAAGGAAAAGAATTATGTACAGACGTGGACCACAGGCTTTATTTTTGATTCACTATGAAGGTAGATCTTGGACAGAAGTCAACATTGAATGCAAAAAATATATAAATGTTTTTATTTTTTCCTCCAGGTGCGCTTGTAAACAAGATATTCTACTGAAGTTATGGTTGTTTACAAAAATATGTACATTATTGTATATTAGCTTGTGGAAAAGAATTGGATTTGTTAGATTTTGCAAGAGCACTGTCTTTTTTCTTGTTCTTTTGACACCTGACTGATACCGCTGTAGTATCAGGATATATATTCCTTTTGTGCACTATTTAATTGTCTTCTTGCCTTTTACTTTGTCAATATCAGTTTCACTTTCAATACTGTAGAACTGTGATAAACTTTATAAGCCAGTTGCATTTACTAAGAGGCATTTTGTGCACTGATTGATGCATCTGAGACATCTGATTTTGTTATTTAATAAACCAAGCTCAGTGTTGGTTTGTGCTTGGAGAATCTTCCAATGAATGCAAAATAGTATGATTATGTAAACCAACTTTGCCTGACTGAACGTTTTGCTTCAAACTCTTGAAATTTGCCTTAGCTGGTCATAAACGGACACTTGTTAATGAGACCTACATTTATTTAAAGCTTGATTTATTCCTTATGGTATTTGATTTTTTTAAATTATGGATGCTTTCTCTACATCTAAGTAGACAATCATTGAACGCTGATATCTGGAAATGGAAGAGCTTTACACATCCACAACAAAAATGACAGTTAACAAAGGCAGATGTACCAGCCTGACAACAGGCATTTATATTCTTCTCCAGGCTGTATCTGGTTCTACATCAACGCCACCGCGTTGTCATAATGTGGTATATATACAGTATCTTCTCACCAACTATCTACAGCAGGGGTCCAGTCCAGTCCTCGAGATCTCCTATCTTGCAATGATGTTCAGCTAACCTGAATGAAATGGCTCAGCTCTCTTATCCACTTGTCATGCAGCTCTGCAGAAGTCTAGTAATGACCCATTCGTTTAATTCCGGTGTATAGCATCTAAAAATGTCAGAAAACAAACATTTTAAAGGATAGAAGTCCATCTCCAAGCAGGTTGATGTTCTGTGACTACAGTTGCACACATTCAGAAGTTAAAGGGCCATGGGGCAGGAGCCCTGAACATTGCTGCAAGAGGATGATTAAAGAGATGTCATACAAATAGTGACCAAAGCACTCAGAATAACCTCCAAAAACTTTAAAGGTGAACTTCAAGGTCAAGGTACATCAGTCATATTCTTTTTTAAACAGTCTATGGTCGTATCGCACCATCTGGTGCAGTTTTAACCCAAAGTGAACTTCACAGGAGGATGCATACTGCTGAAATAAAAATAAAATCAGAAAAGCCAGAGTGAAAATTTGCTACAGTACATAAAAGCCACAAGAGTACGATTAATTTGTCCAATGAGTTTACACTTTATGAAGAGAAAACTACCAAATTTGGTGTACAAAATTGAATAAAAATGAAGAAACTAAGATGGAGCTGTGACTCAAAGTAAGTTTTTCCCCAGCAGTTTGTGTTGCTGTGAATAAAGCCACACATCGCTGCATCCTTCTAAGTAGAGAATTGATAAAGAAATAAAAATTTGATTTCAACCTCTACAGTTTTTGCTTTACTTTTTTTTACATGGCCCATTTGTCAAAATGATTTAAGTTTATTTCCTTAAATTTAAACTCTAAGGGAAAGACTCATTTACATGTGCCACTTTTTTATTACTCCCTTTTCTAAAATATGTGTATGAGCGAGGAGGGATCACTTGTGCAGGAAACACCTTTGTTTTCAGGTTTCATCCTCTTCACGCGACGCTGCGAGCCCTAAAACATGACGTCATCGAGAAAAGCTCCTCAGTCTGCGTGGAGCGTCGAGGTGCGTTCATAGTCACAGACAGTGTCCGCTCATCTGTTTCCAACAGCGTGGATGTTGTTTTGTTATCATCATTTGTAGCTTTGGACAACAGCACGGACCCTCCAGAGCTAAAGTTATATCAACACGCTTACATTAGGTCTTCGTTAGACAAAAGAGAGAACAACAAATTCCATAATGAGCTAGCGGTTATTATTTACCCGCTCAGGCGTTTGACACTCCAACGCACCACCCTGCCATATATATACTTCCAACCAAATACAGTCACATGAATGTTTTTATCTTGCTTTATCTAGCATGTTGCTGCGTTTTGTTGTGCTTTATTTGGTTTTTAAATAAGAAGAAATGCGCTAATCACAGGCGGGTCAGACAGAATGGCAGTAAGCACGTCGGAACCGCTCTGTCAGCCGTGCGTCTATCATGAAGGCTTTAAAGGTAAGTCTTAGCTTTATGCTTTATTTCTTTTTGGCTTGAATGACTCCTTCCCCAATGTATAAACAAGTATACATCTCTCAAGCTTTGTCTGACCACTCCCTTCCCATCCCGATCAGACATCCATCTCTGGATCCATAGTTTAGGTGACAGGTGCGCACTGTGTTATGTTGGCTCTGGCTGATCCTGTGTGAGTGTGTGTGTGAGTTAAAGGTGATATGAGAAAGGTTTACTCATGTGATGACTGTGGTCAGTGGAGCTACAGGTAAGGAGACCTCTGATGCCGGTCCGGCTGAGTCCAGAGCAGGTGGGCCTGGAGATGCTGTGTCTCTGTGGGCAACTGGACCTTCTCATCAGGGCGCAGACGCAGCAGGTAGGAGATCTGACCAATAAATCCACAGCTGACAAAACCCACTCTCATCTGTTTCAGAGAAAGAAATTATAAGTTCTTGACAGATCTTAATGAATTTTAGTAGATCAACAATATTGATTAATTTGAATTCTAAATTATTTTGTGTGGCAATTAAACTCAGAATAAGGTATAAGACCACAGTTACAGTGGCTTAGCAAAGAAAGGAGGTGGCAAATACCTCTGATCAGGCTGGTATCAGGAACAGATGGAGATGGGGAGGAAACAGCTGTGATGGCAGATCAAAATGATGGGATTTACTTTCCTTTTTTTAGTAAAATTTCAACTTGATTGCTGTTGTAGCTACTGGAGACTGTTCTCTTTGTAGTAGTTTGTGTTTGTCATGAGCTTTATGTATTTTTTTCATGCCATTGCAACATATTTGACTGTAAATACATATAAACATATAAACATATAAAGACTGTAAATATCATCTGTAAATTCTGTTAATAGATTCTGCTCGACACTGATGTACATTGATGCACATATTCATCTGTATATTATGCTCATAGTACTTAAATCATACTGTGATAATCACTTTTTCTGCTTTTGTACATTGCACATTTGTACATACTGTATAGTCACTTGCACATACTGTATATAACATATATCTTGCACTTGTTGCTTATTGCACTTCTGGTTAGATGCCAAACTGTGTTTCGTTGCATAGTACTTGTACATGTGTAATGACAATAAAGTTGAATCTAATCTAATCTAATCTAATCTAATCTAATCTAATCTAATCTAATAATAATATACTTTTTCTATATCTTCTATAACTGAAGTACTGTTTTTATTCATGCACTCAGGCTCCGTAGTTGAACCTACTGCTAGAAGTTTTAACCATCTAAGGACCATAGTTGGAGCCCTCAGAGTGCGTTACATAAATAAATGAACCCCTAGGTGTTTATTTCGGTGAAGGCCTCCTCTGTTAACTGTTATCTTGGAGGCATAAATTCTACAAGAGTATGGCCTCGTTTAAACGTGAAATCTTTGGTGTTTGTTACAGTTTGCTACAACAGTCTGGCACCAAACCCTGGCACACAGACCTCCACAGAATTTAATCAAACATGGCATGCCAATTCATATTTCTAAATGGTTTGAGTTATTTTTTAAAATACTAAAACAAAATAAAAATGGGACAAGGGAATGACGAAGAAAAGCAGGAAAAACGGATGATAATAAAATGGAGAGAAAGGTTTGAACATGTAAAACAAATATAAGATGAATGAGGAAAACAACTGGAAAGAACTGGCATGGAAAGATGAAATGTGGCATAGAGAGTAAAATGATGAAGAGATGCTGATGAAAAGTGATGCAGAGGAGAAGGAGGAGGCTGCTGCAGGTGCAGCACCAGAAGTGCATGCATGAGACTGAGAGGAAATATGATGAAAAACAAGAGCTCTCACTCGGCTTCATTTTCTGGGCTTCTTTTCCTCTTTTGATGTAATGAGACAATTCTCTTGTGCTGGTATGCTATAATAATATGTTCATAAATATCAATATATTTATAAAATGATCAATTAATATAGCTTATTTTTAATTATAAAAATGTGATAGATTTTCTGAAAGTGTGATGGCATTCATGTGAATGCACTGAGGTTTCTGAATTACATTTAAATTCACTGAAGACATTTTAAACATAACTGCATTGTGTTTCTTTGATCTAATGTGTAATGCACAATGTAGCTGAGTCTTAAAGACAAATAAAAAAAGGGCAGGCAATATGAGCAGCACCTCCAGTGGACTCTTATCTGAGCCATAAGAGTTGGTGGTCTTGCAAATCTCCTTGGGTCACACAGAACTGCTTTGGTACTAATTTGTAAAGAGTGTTAGAATAAGAGGTAAAAACAAACTGTGTGTTCATTTTATTGCCGAAAGATTTTTGTTGTTTCTGGGTCACATTATATGAAACAATAACTCAATAAAAACTAATACATGGGATGAAATTTATAACACAATGCACTGATTATTTTTAACCTGCTAACTGCAGACATTTCTCAAAATGCATGCAAATAAAAGAAAAGCTGTTGAAGAAGTGCATTTATTTGAGTTGGTGTGTTGGAGCAGGAAAAGCTGCAGATCAGTGTTTCCTCTGTGAACCCAGACTCAAACAGCAGGTTGGACTTCGCTCTTCGAGTGGAGCATCTTGCTGCAGATAGAGGATCTTTGAAGCGGTTTCACTGCACTCGCTGCGGCTCGTGGCGTCAGAGATGGACTAAGTGTGATGGGGATTCATTTTTATTTCATAGAAAATCATCTGCACCTTCAGGTGAGCTGCAAACCTTCCGCGAGCTTTTGCATGATGTCGGTTGTGTGTGTGTGTGAATGTGTGCGCATGACGCACGATTACGTGTTCGTGTCTATGAGTGTGTGTTCACATAAAACATCTACTTGTTCCATCTTGTGTTTTTCTTTCTCTGTTCCGCCGCTAGTGAAATATTTTCCGCGACGCTGAGATCACGCGCGAGCGCTCGTGCGGGCCTCTGCTGCTGCGCGTGCGGCTGCTGCGCGTGCGGCTGCTGCGCGCAGTGCGGACAGAATGAGCTGGAAACACGCTGCTGACGTGCAGCAGCTCTGAGATCACGCAGCACCACAAACAGCCATTTCCTAAAACGTTTCCAGAGCGGAGCAGCTTTTTAAATAAAACTCATCTCTTACTTCTCCTCTGGTGCTTTTAGTTTTCTGTTTCTACTTTAAGCCTTACTGATTACCACCCAATTCTGTTTCACATTATTAATCAAATTCACATCATCTCAGTACCTTATTTATGGAATATCATCCTTTAAACTTGTAACAGTTTAAATGATTTTATTTGGGGTGCAAGTCAGGTCTCAGTCCAGACACACAACATGGCCTATATGTATATTTGTTTTCCATACTGGGTTCCTTACTGTTTACAACAGCAAAGATATGAATTACAGATGTAGTGTTTTACTGTTTTACAATATTTTGATCCTTTAGTACTTGTTTCATGTTACATGGTTTGACCATATAGGTATATGCTGCGAGCAACATAACTAGTGGAATTACTGGGAAAACATTAATAATGCAGCCCTCTGATGCTGCACATTTGTGTATCTATTTGCAAACAAAGTAAAGTTACTAACATTGTTACATGAAATGTTCATCGTGCAGCTCACTGAGTAATTTACAGTTATTATGTTCTCCTGGAACAGTGGAAAAATGGGAGGATGTTTAAGTTGTCAGCTGATGGATCTTTTCCCAAGTAGGGGAAAGCGTTACATGTGTACTTAGAGTCCAGATCCACTGCAATCCAAAACTTTATTCCAGATTTGTCTGGCTGGATGCAATATACTGCAGAAAGGGGCAACAAACCTTGTAGGACACAACAGTCCTACAACAGTACTCATCTGTACTCATCAACAGTAATATGTTGCCCTGGATTGTAGGATGAGACACAGTTCTGTACCATCCGCTGCCAGATGTCAGAAATTACTGTAAATATGTTCACACGTTCCTCACGAGCGTCCTTGTTGTCAAGTGCAGGTATCACATGATTTATCAAAAACGGTCTCGAGACATTGTGGCTTTTATCTCTTGGTTTCCAAAATCTTTGGACCACAGGTCACACATGGCACCAACACACCTGTGTGCTGCCTTTATGAAAATAACAGCAATGAATGGCATCAGTTCACACACACTCGGGTTCCAGCTGTCATCAGTTCAGTGGTCCTTCTGTACTGAGCAGTCTCTGATGGTCATCAGCATGTTAATGTCCACCAAACAGGAAGCTTTGAAGGTAACTTGTTACTTTATGTGTTGCAAACTCTGTTGATCCTCCAGTGGCACCTGCATGGTTTGGAAGGTGAAGTCCTTGAGTTTCAGCTGGACCCACACACTTCCATCTTTTACTGTCTCTGTGGGGTCTGATGGTGCAGCAGCCTTGTGTCTCATTCTAACATCTTCATCAATAATGAACAGTTATTATGTTCTGGAACAGTGGAAAAACTGGAGGATGCTTAAGTTGTGCTACGTTAGGTTAGTGTAACTACAGTGATGTTGCTAACAGACCGCATAAAAGTCTGTTTTGCTAACTGAGAGGACTGTTAATAATAGAGGTGTTAGATCAGGACTCTGCGGATTGCACAGTTTGGCAGTTCGTTCCACCACTGAGGAACAACAGAGAAGAGTCTAGCCAGTGATTTAGCCCCACATAGTGGTGGTAGCAGAAGGTGTCTGATTGAGCATAACTGTTGAGAGGGAGTGTAGCTCTGCAATAACAAGTCACAGTAAACACCAACCATTTGGGTTGCACAGCTTTGAATTTGAAGCATGCTGCAACTGGAAGCCAGTGAAGCGTAATCAGCAGCAGAGTGAGTTGAGGTTAGCACAACTTTAGCAATGCAAGGTTAAAACCCCAGTGTGTAAGATTTAACTCATAAATAAAATGTAATGGTCAATCATCCACACTGCTTTTCATTTTCACTTTAAAGGCTGCTAATTCTGTGGCACAAACAAAGAAAATGAGAAATGCTTTATACTCACACTGCAAAAGTGTTGTATAATTCAATTGAGGTGGCAATCCCAAGTGAAGAGTTGCCTCTGAGCTTCTTCAGTGAGAGAATGTAGTCCTACACTGGCTGCTACCACTTTCAATATGCATAATGAAGGTTACAGCTGCTTGGAAAATGTTATAGATGGACGTTGCTGCATCTCTCAGTATGGTTTATAAAACACATGCTACTGCATTCACAATGTTGGCACAAACATTGAAGTTTGAGGATTCCACTTGAGTTTACTGATGGTCTGCTTGTGGCGACAGTCTGAGTATCCACAACCAGTATATCCAGTATGTACTAATTCTTCAAAGACGACATATTTTCATGTATTTCCTGGGAATGGTTACATCTTCAAACATACGCCTCTACATATGTTAGGAGAAAGTTGCTGGAGGAAATATGGAAGCAATTCTGTACCATTAATTAGTTTAAAATGCAACTACAGAAAGGTTTTTTCATTCTCTAACCATGGCTGCATTTTTAATCATAAATAACATGATTAATGATTATCATCCAAATATTATAGATAATATTTTTACTAATATTGAAAATATTTCTATTAGTGCTATTTTGTTATTGTTATTTGTTAATGATGCTATTATGCATCATTTTCCTGTTTTTGTAAAGATTCCAAATATAAAGCCAAAAAGATATTAGAAGCTCTTTTCAGTTTTCTGATGAGCTGTACAGTAAAAGATCTAAAGCTGTACATTGTATATAGGATGGCAATTATTTTGAGAATCCCAATCCAGATTGTGTTTAAATGATTAAACTGTATGGGCGTCACTGTCCACTGATAAGGTCCCATTAAAAAGCAAATGTAAAAGGAACCAAAATAAAACATCTGATTTGTAAAAAGTGTCATAAACATGATCTCTGTATAAAAATAAAACTAATGAAAATGAGAGGAAACAAAAATAGGTTAACTACACTCCTAACTACATAAAAATTTTACTATAATAAAATATTTGAAAAAGGTCAAAACCAATATTAAACAGACAGGATGCAATAATACATGTTTTTTTTTAAGAATGGTTATGTAAAATTAGAAATTAGACAAACTGGAAGAATTGAATAATTATTTTAATGTGAGATGAAGAAAGAATTGCATTGGTGACGTAGTAAAGAATTATATACGTAGACTATGGTCCTATGTGGAGTGACTGAAAAGTTTGTTATAAAACAGACTCCAATCCTGGTTGATATATAAT
>JBAMHV010000013.1:6354420-6382089 GCA_037177535.1 Pseudomugil gertrudae
CACACACGTGTGTGTGTGTGTGTGTATAAATTAGTATTTTTGTCCTCCAGTATTACAGTGATTTTGGAGACATCATTAAGGAGACAATGTGCAGGACACGGCAGATGGATAAAATTGAGAGTGCTCGTTCTCTGGTGCTCTGTTTGCAGCAGGTAAATCCATCCCATACGCATGAAAAATTCAGACATACACAGTCAGTGTTGAGCGGAGCTGCTAAAGTATCTCTGTTCTCTCCAGCTGTTTGTTCGCCTTAAGCAGGGGCAAGATAGCGGTGCCAGAACTCACCCAGGAGTCCAGACGTTTACCAGTATTAAAGAGCTGGCCAGGCGATTTGCTCTCACTTTCGGGGATGTTGTCAAGTTTCGCGAATGCGTCTTCATGATCCACAGGTCAGTGAGGCGCCATTTTATCTCGAGGTTTTTATTTTTATGTTATGTGTTTAATCATTTTTATTTAAGCTCTTGTATTAATATGTCTAGGAATGGCATAGATTTTGTCTTCCAAGACTTTAGTCAGACTCCAGACACAGCTACACCGCCATACCTCTCCTACCTGACCATGCTGGGCGAGTTCTCCAGCAAGCTGCTTAAACCAGACAAGAAAGCAGTGTAAGTGCTGAAAAACAGCAGGTGGGGTTAGAAACTGATAAAACATATTTACTGTTTTATGAAACGTCCTTTTTGTCTATGCAGGCTGTCCTACCTGCAGAAACACACTACTGAGTATATAATTGACCTCAGGGAGGAGTGCTGGCAGCCACTTATCTATTATCGTGCATCTTTACTGGCTGCAGCAGAAGCAGAAGATGCTGTATCATATGTAAGCTCAGACAGGAGGCCCTGTCTGCACAGTCGCTCTCCTGTCTCCAGACAGAAACCAGAAGGTACAGCGCTGCATGACTCAATCACAGAATCAGTGTCCAAATGTCCACAAGACATTTATCTTTTTTCTTAATATTTTTCTCTTATAGTAAGCAAGTCATCATGTCTGTTCAGTCCAGTTGACTCCAAAGTCAGTAAAGTGAGACTGGGTATCAGTCCAAGGTGAGTGTTTTCTTATATAAAGCTGTTCTGGACTGTTTTGCTAATCCCAGTTACATTAATTGTTGTAACCTCACTTAGTCATCAGAAGACGGATGATGCAGATCCATTCTCTGTCCCCCTGGAGCCTCCAATGAAAAGCCTCAACACCGAAGGATTCGTCCTTAGTATCACCAATGAGCCAGATGATGGCACGGTAGAGGTTGAGCTTTAGGTATGAGCGCAATGAATTTGATCTCGTGTTTGAGCAAGTCTTAAATTTGCACCTTGATGTCTTCTCCATCATCTGCGAACATCCAGGCTTCTATGTTTTGCTCAATTTCTTGATCATGCAGTTTTTTTAAGCTATTGGAAAGATGCAGTCCTCAAGAATAAACGTGTTGAATAATGTATTTCTCTTGTGCCGGGACCAAAACCAATAAGCCAATCACCCGAGAAGTTATTGATACATAGTTGCAGCACATACGGAGTACAAATTAGTTTTACAAATGCAATTTTAGCTAATCATGGGGTGTTGTTTTTATTAAAATGATTGAGCCTCATTTAAAAGCAAAAATGTGTCATTTGCTTTGTGATTTTTTTTCAGGACAAATGTCCACATTTAAGAAGGACAAACTCCTGAGGCAAGATTTTATACATTTATACAGATGGTTGAAATAGTCCAGATCATAATCTGCACTAATCTGCTGAGCATCTGTAATATTTATCACATTTTTGACCAGATTTAAGTAAATGCAGCACTTATTGCATAAGATAAGGTTTTAACTGTACAAAAGCCTGAATGTTCCTCACTTTGAATAAAAATGTCTCCTCAAAGGAAGCTAAAAGACAAAATCCACTCCTTGTTTACAGGATGTTTTTATTTTTCTCTCAGGTTGAGATTACAGAAGTTGCAGCAATTTAAGTTTCTGATTTTTTTTGTAAAAAAAAAAAGAAAACCTTAAATTATGTTTATTTTCCTGATGATGGATGAAAAAACAGGACTTAAAGTCATCGTATTAGAAGTCATTGTTGCATTTTTTAATGTTCTTTTTTAAAAAAAAGTGCTTTTATCATGATTTTAATGCTCATAAATGACTTTAAATTATTAACTAAAGGATTTGTATTGTTTATATGGCTCTATTATTTATCAGAATAGCTGTTCTGTAAACTATTTCAATGTTGCAGTGGACATTAGCTCTTTATTCCCATTTTGTTTTTTTCAGTTTTGAATATTTTCTTTATTATATAAAATATCAGAAAGCTACAGGTGTTTCATGTAAATGAATTTCAATAAAAAAAATCCAGTCTCTGAAAGCTTTTACTATTTACTTTCTATAAATACAATCAGACCTTGTTCCACTTAATAACCAAGAATACATTAAAAATGTAAAAAGCATCTCGGTGATTTTTACTGTGTGAAGAGCAAAATAAATTACAGCATTTATCCCGTTTACATTAAACAGCATCGTTTATTTCCTTTACTTTCCCATTACCAAAGCTTTATTATGAATTTCACTAAAACAAAATGTTCATTTTTATCCTTTCAAAAGTAAATTTAATAAAGTACTTTGCAACATAAAAACACCAACTCATTTACAACACAGCAAACTCAAAATAAATATGTACAGGAATTTATAAATTCATCTAATAATTTATAACCCCATCCCACACATAAATGAGTCATAACAAACACAGACCTGTGCGATAAACGCTGCGTGTGAACCTCTGCCTTCTCAACAAACCATTTATAAATGCACGTAGAAAACCACTGATATGATCACTGGAATGTAACGTTAGCCAATGAGTTTGATCCCTAAATGAAATCATCAGTTTCTGTCCAACATTTCAGGGAGCTCCAGTGTGTAACTAATGCGGTTTGGCTTGTGTGAATGTGATTACATGATACCCATGTTTGGAGAAAACAAAATGTATTATTAATAAATATAACATGACAGGGGAAGGTGCTCAGCAGGTCCGTGAGAAAGCGCCACAGCGTCGGGCATCACTCGAAGTCGTCTTCATATTCGTACTCGTCCAGGTTACAGTGCGGAGTAGGGATCTCGAAGAAGTGTCTCTTCGTGAGACCCAGGTCGCTGGAGATGTGCTGGCCCAAAGGGCTCAGGGGATTATCATACCTAAACAGACACATGGGGAAAAGTCATTGGTATAAGTTCAACAGAAAGCCAGTTTATTTAGGCTCCTCAGGATAAAATGCAGCAATTTTTACAGCCTAAATATACTTCTAGGTGTTTAACTGTCAGAAAAAGAAAAAAAATGTAATTTTGGTGGAAAGACAAGTACATTGTAAATCATTTATTCCCCTGGAGGAATGATGGAGGGATTTTGCAACAGCCAGTATGAACAACAAGTATGATTACATGAAGAATTCATCAGGACGTGTTGATATTCTTAAAACCAACAGCAAAATGCATTTTAACAGTCTGCTGAACACATTTCAACACAGTCAGGAGGAATAACGTGAATATGGAGCAGGATAACCATGCAACAGAGAGCTGGTAAACACACATTTGCTCTTGCTAAAATGGTTTTTATTTGGTTAACCTTTATGTGGGACAAGTTTGGAAGAAGCTTGACAGAGAAGGGGCCAGAAGGAAGTGGGGGACATGCAGCAGAGGATTCAAACCTCTTGTACAAACACTGGGCGCCCACATAACCAATGCCTTTTCAAAGTAACCAAATTCAACTGGCATGGAAAATGTGTGTTGGCACTAAATAGAAACGTGAAGAAATCAACATTTTATGCTGTTACACAGTGTTAATAACTAATAACTGCTAACAGCAGAAACAAACAGTTGCAATTCTCTCATCTAATTCTTGGATAGAGAGCAAATGATTGTAATTCCCAGCACATTGAACCGCTTCTTTAAAAAGATTTTCAATGAGCCAGTTTGATGGGTTTAAAGAGACAGGAGCACCATACAAAGGCATGAACAGATACTGGGCAGGAGTTGAGTTGTTATATATAAAATGAAAAGTGAAAGATAAAAACAGAAGCTGCCTGGTTCAAAAACAGACTCCCAGCTCTAAGACACAACCACGTAGCCATGACGTTATGCAGGCTGATAAACAGCCACTTTCTGGGGGTGGGGTGGGGGTAAAGCCTAGGAGTGGGTTTAGGACTAGACTTGCTCAAAGTGGAGGAGGAGAAGTAATAATAGAAGAAGGCTTGTTCCTGCAGGGACGCTGCGTATCTTACCTGCTCTGTGTTGTGGCCTGTCTTTAGAAGTCGGTGGTGTTCCTAAAACCGCCACACAACACGCCTGTCAACAGTCTCATTCATCACTGACTCTGAGGGTTCTGCTGCTGCTGCACATTATCCTCACACCAACGGGACATCGAGCTCTGTCACTCTGTTACGCAGACGGTCCACTTTGTCAGATCATTAAAATCAACTCCACTGCAGCTGTGCTACTACACACTGTAATCACGGTCCAATAAACCTTTCACATACATTTTTGAATGTTTTCACATATAATGATCATCTTATGTTGGCTACAAAGCACAGAAAGACTAAAAATATAGAATCGGGTTACCGGTACATACTAATTAGGACCTTTAGTGCAGAGGAATTTGATTAGTACATTAGTTGGACATGAGTGCATCAGAAAACTAGGAAAACTGCAAAAACAACTGAACCCTGTGTGCTATAAGTCAGAAATAAAAGATAAATGAGTGCAAAGTCCTCACTATATCCTGTGATAACAGTTGTGGAAATGATAAAAAAAAGGTGACGTACATACTGTGATATAAAAATAAAGAAAAAATGAGAGAAAAGACCTTTTAAAAGTAGCAAAAAAAAGAGGAAAATATATTTAATATATGCTTAATTAAAAAAAAAAGATATATGACTTAGTTTGGGACTGAGACTGTATCTGCAGCCATGTCTGACAGAGCCATAAGTAACCTCATACTTACACATCGTTACACTGATCATTAGCAGCTTCCTCAGCCACCAGTATATCATACTCCTCTGCGGCATATTTCTCCCAGTCTGAGACCTCCTGGCCATCTGTCTCCACCTCCTTAAAAACATGACAAGTGACACAATCCACTTCTGATAGCCAAACAAACTAGTAATAATTCATTTATAAAAATCATCCAGAGTTCCATCTTACCCTTATAACTGAGAAGGGGTCTCTCTGCTCGTGGTCCAAGTACTTCTCAATGTTGAAGAAAGTATCAAAGAAAATATGAGACAACTTGCACCTCTTGAGGTCCCGTAGGGTGATCTTACCTGCATGGGATTAAACAAAAAAAAATCACTGGGGTGGGAGTCACCTGCGATGATGTTAGATTAGCAGTACTTTCCAAAATAAACACGACTGATTATTATTTCATAGTCTGACAACCATGAAAAACCCTGTTAAACCAGGTTTTATTTTAAATAAAGACCTATTCAAATGAAAAATATTTTAATTTTAAATCAATGAACTGACTATTCCTATTACACCATTAACCAGACAGGCAGAGCTAAATAACTCACCTTTCTGGTAATTCTGCCAGAAAACATGACTGAAAATGTGATGCAATTTAAATTAAACATTCATTTTAACAATTGTCTTGGATTGCCTCCCTGAAAGTTGTAGAAAGGCATCACAGATTTCACTTGGAATAAGAAAATTGTGCTCAAAAGTTATGTACCAGAAAGTTGTAGAACCAGGAAAAATACCTAACCATCAGATACAACTTGTTAAGCAACACAGAATCTAATCCGAGCAGGAATAGTGATCTTTGCAGGAACAAGAATAACCTTTTCTTTTGCTCATTAACAAAATTAATGTCAGTTATTAGTGAAATAATGTAATTAGTGTCAATTAATAATTAACTATTTAAATTACAACTGCAGGAGATTGCATTGCACAGCTCCACTTGTACAGCACACGATCAGGCTGCCTTCAGGTCACATTCTAGCTGTGACCACCAATACTGAACTTGCATACCCCCACTGTGCACTGGCATCTCTTAAATAACACAGTGGAAGAGTTAAATGTTAGAGGGAATCTGTTGACAGTATGGATGACACCAGCAGCTGGCCCCAGGCAGCACAGTCAGTTCTCTCATCTATATCTGTTCCCTCAGCCAGTGATCAATGATCTGGCCTGAAAATGTGCCCGTGTGTGTCTTCCACTGAGACTGTGGACCAAGTGGAAACTGCCCGGCTCTGTGACGTGTGTATAAATGTAAAACGTGTCTGACCTTCCACCTCGGGTTTGACGAGGTCAAGCATTTGGCAGAGGCAGTCCTCGAAGGGAAGGGGCTCAATGGCCATGGCCTCCAGTTTCTGACATTGCTCGTCGTAGAAATATTCCAGCTCGTACATGCTAAGCACCCCGTCGCCATTCAGGTCCATACAGCGGAACCAATACTCTATACTGGACACAGAGAAAGAGTTTAGCAAACACATTAAAAACGGTGTAGAAGAAGAAAACATGTATCAGTGCGGGGGTTCATGCAAAGACACCTGGTGTCAGTCTTCTTGTCCTCTTCAGAGATAAGAAACCAGACAAAGTCCGCATAACTCAGCCTTCCCTCCTTATACACGCGCCTGTCCCTGCTGGAATGAAACAAAGAATCAATATTAAAGCTGGTTGTTCAATTTAGACTCTCCTAAATTGATACAAAGTAAAAAAAATTAAACATACCGTGTTACTGTTCCTGAGAATATTCTCTCAATCATTTTCTGTGAGATGGCTGAAAATACAAAGCCTTGCCTTATCATCCTGCTCTCCAAAACACATGCAATCCATTTTGAGACAGTAAATCCTGACCGGCTCTTTATTTTAAAAAAATCTTTACAATGCCATAAATCCTCCGGTTATCATTTTGAGCATATAGTGGAAGAAACTATTCCAGACATGGCGTCACTGGATCTGAGTGTATAGGCTGCTTTCCTATTGATCTGGTGTCTTATTTCACCTCCCTCACTCACAAACTATCAACCATAAATATGTGGTGTGTATTGAATGGATGGCAGTGTTTTTCCTGGCTATATGTGAGGAGGCAACCTGGTCTACATAATATGGACACATTTCTTATTACATATGGCTTTGGGCAAATGATCATGCTGTCAAGTGCCTGGATGCCATAAGACAAGTAGTTCATTATTACTCAGATATTTTGCATATTATTTTCCACTGTGTGTTGATTTGTCATGATGTATAAATACATTAAATAAATAAACCCAGTGGGTTGTGTATTTGTGCACCTTGGTCATTATGCCGTGCCAGATCCTTCTGGTCAATGTAGAGGTCATGGTCAGTGTCCAGCTCCCAGAACTTGCAGTAGATTACGTAGAAATGTTCATAGGAGAAATAATCTGTCAACTGGTTCACATCTTCCTCCTGCTCCAGCAGTGTCACATTCTGCCCAGAAAGAAGTTAATAAAAAGTGTGTTATTAATAATAACATGAAGTAAATAAATAACAGGCCAATCGCTTTGGAATATGATAAGCATATTTTTGGTATAACTGATGTATGCACACAGATTTACCTGAAGGAAGTTACTTTTCCTGAGCTCATAACATGTTATTTTCCCAGTCCACGACCTGTTCACATTGTAAAATATCCTCTGAATCACCTTAAAAAGAAAGAGAATCAAACAGATATCTTGAAGAGAACAAATCTCCATGAGCAGTAATACAATCCTTTAGTGCTTCTAAGGCGCTTGTGTGTGATAATACCGTGGTGATGTATCGCGAGTGAAAATCCGGGGCCTCTTTCAGAAAGGCCAGGCCTGCATGTGAGTTCACCACATCCTGAAAGCATAAAGTCAGATCACTTTGTCTGCAACACCAGATCAGAAGAACCAGATCGACCCAGCTCTATGAAGTTTTATGACCATGACTTTAACAGACATATTCAGTTTAATGTTTTAGTTACTTTCACAGATGAGCTAAACAGCAGTCCACATCTGTTTGTATTTTCTGGGAGATGACACCCATGGCTGTCAGTGTGGGAATATAAATCCAAACTAATTGGAGCATCTAAAGTTGCTGGTGTCCATCTACTGAAAATCATTTATCACACTATATGATATAAATTGAGAAAACAGTCCAAGCTTTAATGGGAAGGTTAATCCATTCGAATGGTCTGTAATATCACAAAAAACTGCAAATAAGCACAAACAAAACACAATTATTCTACTAGTGATAATGTGTTAAACTAGTCTCCTTCCTTTTTAAATAAAGACAGAGGAAACGTGCTACATTTTAAATGAACTGCAGCTATGAAACTCCCCAATGGCCTTCCTTTATTCTCCTCTCATGCTTTTTACAGAGGGAAGAAAATGTTGACATAAACGCGAAGGCGGCAATGAAATTAAAAGGCCTTATTTTCAGGGCAGCTGTCGTGCCTCTTTGACTCTTACTGTGAGAAATTAAATCATAGAGAAACACATAAATCACAGGGCACAGGAAACAGGCAGGGACAGTCAAATCTACTCCACTGCAATCCGCCTTTCATTCATCAAAACAGTCAAAGGTGATTCGCTGAGTGGAGCCACACAAATTACATAGCGTGTGCCACGAGGCATCTCTGCTGGTATGCTAACGGGTTTTCAGCTCGGACTGGAAACGGCTGCCAGCATTAAAATGAATCAGGTGTATGGCAAGCCCAGTGTGGCACAGAAACAACTTGTCAGCTGGAATGAGAATGTAAACTGCCACCACAGCAGATCTACCCACAAATTTCTAAACACACACAATTCTCTTTACAAAATTAAAAACACCACAATGACTGCGTTTCTGGGGCTGTACTATGTTTTAACACACGAGTTTGCATTTCCACTTGGTTATCAATTAGTCAGCTTGAACATCGTTTCAGGGGACCTATTTCTATATTACACTACAACACTGACTTACAGTGGTGTGTCCTATGCTACATGAAAATAACCAAACAAACGAGCTATGCTAAGTCCAAAAATTAAGCCCAATTCGCACCACCCAAGCTTGTGCATTTTTGCCATCCCACCCTCTCCCTGGGTGTGCTGCAACCGGTACCTGCAGGAATGGAATAAAGTCGTCTTGTTCCAGGTAATTACAGCCAGGCTTGGCCAAGAGGTGCACAAATTTAGACGCATCATCGTGACAGGTCTGCAGAGTTCTGGAGGAGAAAAGAGAGAACAGATGGTTGCAAGGCTGCTGCCGCTTTGGTCGTCATGTCTTTCAACCTTTTTTTTTATTTTATTCTTTCAAGTTATAAATTGTTTCGCAAGAAAATTGCAAGTGTAGATGTAATACATTCAGTAAATTAAGATTCTGAAGTGGTTGCTGGATGATTATAGGCATAGAGTGTTGTGGTAGTGATGCAAAAATAATTTAAGTGTCTGTTGTGGCCTCTCATCTAAGAATGGCTCAGTCATGGGCTCTTGTCAAAGGCCAGGTCTCTCCAGTTCTCTGGGGGCTCACTCATTAATACAAGAGCATGCCTATTGCATGCAACACCATTCAGCACACAGACTCCATTATAAAAGCCCATTGGTATTTTAGCTTCATACAGAAAGAAACTGAATGAATGTTTTCATTTTTCTACTATACTTTATATGCACAGTGACTTTCCCTTGTGGTTGTTTGTGAAGGAAATCATTTCTGATTAAAAAAAGATGGAGAAAGGAAAATATTATAGTAAAAAGAAAGTTCCATTCAGTGTCCATGTTCCCCAGCGAGTGGCCATCATTGTTCAGCGGGGGGACTGTATGAGCCGTTTGACTGAGTGAATGTACCACGGGTCTAGTGAGAATAAGAGCAGCCATTGTCTTACTTTCTCCACATGGCCACGAACTTATGAACGGACACGAAACCCGTCCTATCGCCTCCAGCTAAGCAGAACAATGGTACTTTCCAGTAGAGGGGACACTCACAGGCCTAAAGAGAGAACAAATGGGGCACAGAAAATACAAAAGTAAATGTTTTTTTTTAAAGAACACCATATACTTCAAAAGTACATGTGTGTTTATTTCAATTTCTGCGGGGTCGTAAAGCAGTAAAGCAATTTTAAACCTTCTGAAGTTAATCAAGCCATCATTGTGCATTTCTGCCACTCGAGCATCACATTCCTCACAAACGGGGAAGTAATATTTTCCGTGTGGTTTTAAAAATAAATAAATAATCATCATGAAAAAAAAAATTAGCAAACATTCATAAAATCAGGAGCTAAATGGCACTAATGAAAATAATTTACAGGGTGGTGGCTACGGTGCGATGCTATAAGTCATATTCTCACCTTGGCAACTGGCCCCATGTCCTCAATGGTGGCCCTTTCATTTGGGAATTGGGAAAATATTTTCTCAATTTTGGAAATGAGGCCGTCGATGTTGAGGTTGGCGTTGGGCCGGCCCAGTGGGAAGTAAAACTTGGGAATGCTTTCACTCAGTGCGGTGGTGACTGGCTCCTCCGTTCTCACCTGGGCCTGAGACACACACACACACAGTTAGCAGCTGATGCTAGCACATGCTAACACCTCCTCACCTCAAAGTGTTCCAGCATGCGCTGAGATTTGCCTGAACACAAACTCTACATTGCTGCTGCCTGTCTTGTAACCATATCTCCGAGCAGCCCAAAGGCTCATCAGGGAAGAATTGTGACTACTCAGCACTTGTAACCATTATCCATTTATCTGTAATTGATACTCCTGTGACTGACATTCCCATCTGATAGTAATTCTGTAACAGGTTTTAAATTAATGTGCCAACTTTTATTAATCTAAGCAGAAAGTTTTGAAATTCAAACCAATCTTGCAACAATTTTTTTTAAATAAATCAGTTTATTACAACAAGGTCTTTCACTTTTATTTATTTATTTATTTTTTGGATATGGAATTAACTTATGACTGGCTGTAAAAGTAGCTAAATATAATGTTTACATGTAGGAAACAGCTACATCTGTGGTGTACCTGGTGTGGCAGTTTTAAACAACAAAAAAATACCATAACCTCCACAACTGGGTTTACTTTTACTATTAAACAAATTTAGACACTTCTGTATCCATATTACACTTCTCGCATGGGGAGTTTCTAATAAGTATTGAAGTATTGTTATGTGAGTGACCTAAACTTATAGGTTGAAAATAAAGACAGGTTTAAATATATATGTAATATTCTCAGTGTTAATGATAGTCACCTAAAATCTTAACCTTGACAAAGTCAGCATAACTGATTCCCTAAAAAAACAGATTATGTTCTAGAAATAACATGCATGAAATAAAGTTCTCACATAGTTAATATAACCTAGAGAAGCTCTTTGATATGGCATCCAGCATTTAGTGTGATGCAGGAATGTGGAGAGTTATCTTAGCAGGGCTTAAACAGCTTACCTGATTACATGCCCCATATGGTTATAGATTAACTTGGGCATTTAATGGAACATAGTCTTTTCCCAATGTCAATCTGGAGGTAGTTGACTTATTCACCTAAATATGCCCATCATCTGAGAAAAACACTCAAGAAGTTCTGACAAGCTTAGAGGAAGGCCATTCTACATCTCAGTATAGCTGAACTGGTAACATGGAGATAGTCTTTTGGTAAGTTGAATTGTGGTTTTTGTCCCCTTTGAAATGAAGAGATGATATTTAACATCAAATCTGGGCTTTGGTGCATATAACAGAAAACACATCTGTGTTGATAAGCGAGAATCTTGGAGCCTTATACGTTCCAGCACTATTCAGCTGTTTGAGAAGAACATGCTTTGCTTTCATATCCAATGACTGTTTACACAGATTCTATGGGGCATTAAATGCTGATATAAACAGCAACAGAGTCTCCTGCTAAGATGCAGAAACATTATTTCAGTGTTTATTGTGGTCTCAGCTGATTGTCAACTTCAAAATCTACATATTTATATCACATTTGCTACAACAGAACACTTAAAATTAAAGATCTACACAAGTCAAGGGGGTCAACATTGACCTGTTTCAACTCTGATGGCAGATGCTTTGCTGAAACCTACTAGTTGTAACCTCCCTGTTTTATCCCGATTAATGATAAATGCTGCTGATCCTCTGCTCTTCAGTGCTGTGTGTTGATATCAGTCATGGCTATAAAAGGACATAAACATCTCCTGTTGCCCTGCACCGTCCCCTCTCTCACTTCATGCTTGCTGAGCTCTTGAGCACAACTGCTAAGCCACATGACATTTTGCACATTCACAATGATGTGGTCTGAAAAAAGGACGGCACGGCAGCTGAACGCAACATAGCAAACAAGTACATACATCATCCAGTAAAAACAGCTTACATCTACTTAGCAGAATAGCAGTGAAGTGAAACTGAACACACAAGAATCATATATCACATACAAAAGCTTTAGGTGCATGACCCATAATTAAAGTTTTAGATTTGCCTAAAAAAAGTGAGATTGCTGCTAATTTATCCTGTTTTAAGAGTAGTTGTTCAACTATCTTTGTACAAAGACATGAAGCCTACAGATAAAGCTTTAATATAATTGTCCCCTGGCTGGTGGGCCAGTGAAGCCTGTGTGTAAAAAGGCACATTGATTCAAACACCTGCCTGTCCTTGTTGGAAGGCTCTGAGCCTCTTCTTGAACCGAGAAGGAAGAACAAAATCACAACCACGTGCAAGCAGTGCCAGTTCCTTCCTCAGGTCAGGATCCTGGCGCAAAGACAGCTCCCTCATCCTCATCCTTACTCCAGACAGGATGGGGCACTCATATACACAAAAACAACACCTCGATTCCAACGATATCCTCTTCAAAAATGTAAATCAGTTGCAATTGGCACTGTAAGTGAAAGTCAGTGGTCCCTGTGATTGTCTTCTGTCAGAGAGAGTCCTAATGCAAGGGAGCAGCTGCTACTGTGACTCTCTCTCCCATTCCAGATCTGGTCGCACAATCTCAGCTTTGCCTGCTGCTCTGTCCCAGTCTCTACCTAACATGCACATTCGCACACATGGCTGAAGGGTCAGGCAGCCCCTTGCTTCAAAGCTGCCGGAGAGATAAGGAGTGACTGAGTGCATGTGTGTGGGACTCGCTTGCTGTCTGTGTGGGATGGGAGGGGTGTGAGAGGTGGATCTGCCCTTTTCAGTTTGCATTCCTTAGTGCTCATGGAAGGTTATGTAAAGAGACAGACCTGTTGTTGCTGTTTCCAGTAGCCAGAGTTCAATTGAAGGATGCATCTCGCTCTGATATTTACTGGGATTGATATAGAAAAACAATTTCACACAACACAAAACTTTGGACAAGCTTTACTTGTGGTGTAAACACACTGAAAACATAAAAGGCCCCAGAGAAATTATAGTGGAAATTGATTTTGTGGCTGCTAACCAGAATGACTGGACATTTCTTGGTATCATAAGTGATACCAGGAAATGTCAACAAAAGTGAAACCACAAGAATTTATTGTTTCGTTAAAGTGGCAGATGATGTCAAGTAAATTTGCTTAACTCTTTCTGCCCAAAATCCCAAGTGCTAACAGAGTTCAAACACAAGCTAATAGGATTGATAAATAGAATTTGAAAAGTTTAACAAGATAAGAGTGTATGGCAAGACACCCACACAGTTAACGTGCACACTTTAAACTATTTTGCATCCAATCGTATGGTGGTCTTTGTTTTGCCTTCTCTTCGCAAGCTTGGGCTGCCAGTCATTCCATGTCTTATTATAGTTGATGGGCAATAGAGGAGGGGGAACGGGACATGTCAAACTCAAAGAATGATTACTGAACCAGTCTGTACCTATTAAAAGCATCACCAAACACCATTTGGGCAATCCAAGAAACTAGATCTGGGGAAACAAGAGTGTATCTTTAGTCTTCAAGCAAACATCCACTTCCGGTTGTTGCCTGGAATGATGGCAATTTTATCAATTCTCTATAAGTGCAGATTTGATCTGATGGATCTGGAGTTGCCTTGACAACACAGACTGTAAACAGGGAAGTCCCAATCCCCCCGTGTGCAAACTGATGTGATGAAAAATAATTCAGACTTTTTGACTAAACCTTTATCTTTTTTGTGTGTGATTGTTATTAGAAATAAAAACAAAAGCACACCTACGGTATTTTTAGATGACACGTTCACAGAGTCCACAGTTTTCCACTGGTTTCCGTTCAAACCCAGTTCCTGTTGTCCATCACCCAGGACACTGTACATGCTTGATAAGCTGTTTGTATGAAGGCTTTTCACACTGGCTGCCTTTTGTTCCAGCTCATCAGTTCCAATGAACCAGAAAGGGGGGGAAAAGCAGCCTGAACAAATCTATTATTTCTCAGGCCAATTTTGTATTTGAGCAAACAAAATCTGTCCCATAATAAAGCAAGTGTGTAACTGACAGTATAATAACCACGAGTAAAAGATATCACAGTTTTACGGTATACCACGGTATCATAACTATGCTCTTAAATATAGTTTTTAAAATGTCTCGGTAAAAAACACCACCTTATTGTGGTTGAACGCCGCCTTCTGCATCTACCTTTTTGCGGTATCTGAAGTATTCCCATCCTGCCTCGCCAGCTATCTTCCATGCTGTTACTCACACATCACAGGGGAGTGTTCATACTGACTATACACAGTGACTATACAATGGTATAACTTGAAACCGGCACATCTCTATCCACAGAGGCGTGCCGGCTTCTCTTCATACCTATGTGTAATATCTTCATGAACAGTACTTTTAGTACTGTCATTTGACAGCAGTGAAATAACAGGTTCTGAGTGCGAGTCTCCTATGTGACTTTAAATAAAAACAATAGGCATGCTCCAGCATGTATTATCACAAAACAAACACCTTAATGCCACTAAAGGTATGTTGTCCAAGCACATCGTTGTCAGTTAGACAAGCTGCTAACATATGATGTCCACAGCCTAACAGGTCAGAATAACAGCTAAACATGTAATCTGACCTCACAATGTGCCTAATCTGTGAACTCCTATGGTAAATCTGATTTGTAAACAAACATGTGTCCGGTCGCGTTCACTTCATTGCGCAACAGATGAGCTTATGAAACAACATTTGGGGTTAGTGAAGGATGGTCAGGTGACAAGTTGTTGAGGCGGGACTTTCCTTAAGCTTCAGATGACAAGGGATTAAACATAAACCATGTTTCATATAATATTTAGGAGAATTCTGAAAACTTTTGGGGAAAATGTATATATACATAAATAGGTGACCTACAAATATCTTTATAGTCTGTTTTACCACTACTTACATGACTGAAGCAGCTAAATGAATTATGTAACTGATGTAACACAAACTTTCTCACATCTTTTAGATAAAGCCACAGCTGGATCACATCATGGGTAAGAATATGACTTCTGGGAAAACCAGACAGCTCAAACTTGGGATTTTATGTGAATCCTGTTAATGTGGTGCTCTCAGGAAGGAACGACTTGTAGAATATGATGCAAGTAGATCAACTTTCTTGCAAAAAATAAAAAATAAAGCAAAAGACACAAACACTGAATACTTTTTGAAAACTCAAAGGGCACGCATGGTGTTACAAGCTGAGCAAAGATTCAGAATTAATCAATATAAGTGGTTATAAGGAAGTAATTGGGATACACACACTTTTTTACATTTCCATTTTGTAGTAATATAATTAGGTAAACTGAAGCTCTGACAAGGTTTATGGTTGCTTTTTCATTGCATATTGACATTTTAAATAGATATTTATGTGTGATTACTACAAAAGATTAAGTCTACACAATGAGACTTAGAAAATGATATATGCAACATTTCTTGACAAGCTTCCGTTAAGTAGTTTTACAAAAATATCTAGATTAAGTTAATGGGAAAAATATAAAAACATTTTAGAAAAGTTTGCAATTCTACACTGACACACATATACTCACCCACACACCCACACAAAGACTAAAAATAAAAGAAAGCGCTTGCAGGAAAACAGTTTTAACATCTGGTTCTCTCTGACAGGTCAGGCAACTGATAAAGTGACCTCAGACCCTGTGCTTCAAATAGCTTGAATGTTGCCAGGCCAAACCAAGCACGTTATAAAAAGACCTCTTAAAAAATATTTTATCCTAAAAGCATTGGGCAAAAAATATGGTAAAGTATAAATAAATAAAACCCCAAAGAAAATGTATTTTTTAACAGCAGTATATTTAAAACATTTGGGTTCTTGTGTGTGACCTACTGCACTCATAACACAGAAACTACTTGATGTGTTGCGTTAAACAGCAATAGGAAAGCCAAGCACTTACAGAGAGCTAATATTTACTGTACATAGCTTGAATAAACAATCTACAATCACACATCCTGACAATAACCAGCATCTAATAGACATAGTTTTGAAGTAAATTAGGCAGAGAATGAATGTGAAGCCACACCTCATCTCACTGCCAGAGTTCTGAGTATTTAATGCCATTACAAGGGAACCAAGACTATCTATATCAGTGTCTGATGTCAGAGTCAGACCAGCTGTTCAAGGCTGCATCGATGAGTCATAAATTGGATTTTTCAGTAATCCTTTGAAGAATACATCTGAATGCAGGAGTTTACTTTGTTAAAATAGGTGTATTACAGTCACACAACCTAGCAATCCCTTTAATACTGAGTGATACAATGTGACCTCGTGGCATGACACATCACAACAGAATATGGAAACTATTCAGCAAATGCTTAAAGGTGAGAATGCACTGTGGACAAAGTCTAATGTAAGGAAAGGGAAATCAACACAAAAACATTAAGAATATACACTTGTATCATTTATCCTCATGTTCTACCATTATAGTATTCATGATCAAAATAGTATATGATTCAGAAAACCCAAATCTGAAATGCAAACTTGATGTTGCTTAATATATTTGTACAATGATCTGGAATGCCTCAATGGACCGGATGATGATTGATTTTTATAAGGCATGTTTGCCTGGCACTAATAGAAGAGAGGGAGTAATCGACAAATTGTTTAGTTTACATGTAAATCTTCTGTTAGGTAAAACGTTTATGGGATAACATTAGTAATATCTACATATCTTGTAATTTGGCAAGCTAAAATAACAAGTATTCACTATTTTGCACTTTGAATATCTAATCTAATTCTTTTGCTTTGGTTGTCCTGCCAAAAAGCAGATTCAGTAACAACTTGAATTACCTGTCATGCCAAACAACACGTAGAACGTGGAGTCTTTAGAAACAGATTCTCCCAGCTGTCAGGATGTCTCATTATAAAATACAGTCAAGTATGTTCACAATTTCATAGTACAGTGCAAGTTCTTAGGTGAATACATAAACCCCTTTAATATATAAATCCATTCAACTAGTCTTTAGTAACTAAGTGCAAAGCAAATAATTATTTACCCTCAGAGAGAGAATTAAAACACAAGTAACAAGATAAACAGGCTGAACAGTAGCAATACTAAGGAAACTCTAGGTTCGACACTTGTCACAAATATTTCACTAATTTGTAGGTACAGCCTGAACATTTGGAAAGCATTTGACTAATAGAGGCTACATGGCTACAGACAGGGAGGCCCCCTGTGATAGTGCAGTGTGGGTCATCTCTTTGTGTCGGTGATGATGCAGTCATCAGCAGCCTCTTGTGGCCAGCCAGGGAAAGTAAAGATCCCAGAGGATTCATTGGTGTGAGTAAAAGGCCAATATTAGTTTGAAAAATTGTTTAGAAAAGTTAAATTCGCCAAAGTGAAGGGTTAAGTAAAGACTCATAACATTTTCATGATTTCTAATGTGCACATTCATACTAAATGGGACACAAACCATAGCTTTAACAGAATAATTACTGATTTTAGACCTTGTCATGACTTACAAATTATTAAAACTCAATGCTTGGTAAACAAACACTTTTGGAACTTCAAGTGTATTTACTTGTTTTGCTTTTTGAGTTTATAATATCAGCACTGGTTTGTGATAATCTGATAAAAAAGGTTTTAGTAAACACGGACATTGTTGTTAGTAAGCAGGACTGGTGGTGTGTAATAATCCTTTAAATATGTATTCAAATGGCAATCCAGTAAATAAAAAGTTATATACAAACCTAATTAACTTGGGGGAAATGATTTAAGTCTTATTAAATTAAAATAATTATTTAGCACCCTGCAATAGACCTCTCACCTGCTAATTGCTGGGATAGGCTCTAATTCCCGAAACCTTGTATTACATTAAGCGGTATAGAGAATTAATGAATAATTATTTAGCAATTTTTTAAAATAAACAAATCTATACAGATTCTTTTTGATGAAATGTTTCATGAAATAATCCATAACCAGGGCAGATTAAATCAAAACAGCAATTAAGCACCCATTATAAAAAGCTATTCTGTAGGTCTATATCACTGTTACTGGTGTCAAAAATCTATAAGCAGTTCCATGCTTTATGGTCGTGTATAGTACATTATAGATCACAGCAAAACTATTTAAACATAAGTAATGGATTTAAAAAGTACTATATGAGGTGAACATAGCACAACAATTATGTAGGTCATCATTACCTGCAGGTTAGATTGCACTGCAGTACATACTACCAAACTGAACCTGGACCTTTCTGGACTATTATACAAAACAGCCTTACGTCATGAGTAAAACTGGTAGCTCCTAGTCAGAAACAAGAACAGCAGGTATAACCTTGTTTTCAATGTTGTTTCAAGCAATGACCTCTTTAGAAAAGTTAAATCTTGTCTAAACATCCAATAGATTTCTGAGATCACGTGTTTTAGAAGATGCTGTAAATGTGCTTACAAAGCTGTGTTTAATGCCAGCATTAAAACCTAGTATTTAAAGAGATAATTTACCTTTTTTGTGCTGACAGACTGCCGCAGTACTCTGCCATTAGGTCCTGTCACTCTGGCGTTGCTGCTGCTGCGGGAGGGCAGGGTACTGTTTGGTTGGGGGCTGGAGGGGGTACCAAGTAGAGTAGGTTTTTTTTCTACCAGATTCTTCTGGGATGCCACGTTGTTGTTCTCATTGAAGCTCAACGACTTTTTGTCCTGGGAGTCTTTACTGTACTGCCCACTTTTGATTAAGTCAAGATATTCTTTGAGTACTGTTTGAGTTCCGGGATCACTCAACCAGTTGAGAAACAGCTCGTCCACCTTTATTGTAAGAACTGGTTGGAGGACTTGTGGTGAAGGCATTTTGCGGAGTATTAGCTTACTTCTCTGTCATGCGTACCTGTATGTAATAAAGAACAGTTACATTTATATCGTTGACAATTTCTATATTTATCTATAAAGTCAGTTAACTTTATAAATAACAAAACTATATGTTTAAAAGTTCGATGACAACAGGCTTTATGGGTTGAGCTTTGCGCACATGTCATTGAACGTGCACAAACATTATTGAATTTTAGCGCGAATCATCAATCCTATAGCCCACCGGTGAAAAGTAAACATGAAGCGTACTGACCCCAGCAATAAACAGTTCATTTGAACTCTATTCCCCCCACTGAACTCTACTGCAACTCAACACTTCCACGGGTAACATCGATTTAATTTACGGCAAAAAGCAGCAAAATAACTACAGACAAACATTGCATTGCATTAACGTTAGCAACGTTAACATTACCAGCTTTAGCAAGCTAATGCTACATGTCTAACTCTTATACTAACCTCGCCAGGGAATGAACAGCAAATCCCAAGACGTAGATATATCACTACATTACTTTGACTTCACAAAAAGACTCTGATGCACGTTTATTTGACTCATGATGTAGCACTTAGGTAACGCTCTAAACATACATACATACACACACACACACACCGCTCTGAGAGAAAACAGAGGAGCCAACTTTTTGAGCTCACGTTCCCCTGGTAACCACAATATGATATCGCGAGATTTCCTACAACTCTCCACAGAACAGGAAAGTTTTCGGGAAGCGCACAAAACAACAACAAAAACATATTTATAAATATTTTTTTTTTTACAGTTTTTAAACATCATATACAATAGTAGTCATAATAACAACAGGTTCTGGTAAAATAGAGAAGATTTTTAAATTTTCTTTTTTTTCATGTATGCATAGGTTTCATTTTTAAAGTCGGTGTTATTATTATTATTAATTTGAAAATGATTAAAATACTGCCTAAATCATACTGGTTTGATATAGTGTATTCAGTTAAAGTAATTTAAAGAAATAATTTATAAAGTGTCCTGTTGTAGTATGTTTCCAAATATATGTTTGAAGTCAGATTTTGAAGTACATATATGAAATTCTAATACTCATATGCCTAACATCAAAGCTTTCCATTTACATATTTATAGAGTAAACACTGGCTTAAAAATATCAGTTTGAGATGTATGTGAAAAAAGGATAATATTTTCCAACTCAAAGGGTTTTCAGAAGCCTATCAAAGTTTTCAAGTAACAACTATATATAAAAATTAAAAATGAGTTCTAACTAGGTCTCAAAATTAGGTAAAGATAATCTCAGATAATCAAATGCTTGTTATAATAATTGGTGCAGTAAACCTTCTGCTCATAAAAGGATTCAGATAATAAGTAGCAGTCAGAAGCTGCTAATCAAGTTATTTGAACAAATATCATCTCCTCTGTAAAAACAGCAGTTTTGACAGTTTGCTTTGGGTGTTCATTTACACAGTGCCAAAGAGAAAGCACATTAGCAATGGTCTCAGAGAAACAATGTTTGCTGTTCATCAATTTGGAAATGCATAAAAAGACTTGTTTCAAACAACATGGATTCTCTCAATTTCCAGTAAGAAAGACTCACAGGAGATAAAAGAGTTTGTGATAAGAACACAGACTGTTGTCATTTCAGTTTTAATTTCCAGGAAACTAGTCTTGAGGATTAAATCTATGCAATTACAATCTTAATCTAGACTAATAATGAAATATACTTATACCTATTATCTGTACTGCTTATTAGGTACATAGCTGGAACTTATCCCAGCATTCATTGGGCAAGAGGTGGGGGTACACCCCAGCCAGGTCGCCAGTCCACAGAGAGACAAACAACCAGTCACACACACATTCACTCCTAAGGACAAATTTAAATGACCAATCAACCTAACACACATATCTTTGGACAATGGGAGGAAGCTTGAGTACCCCGAGAGAACCCATATTAACACAGGGAGGACATACTAACTCCACACAGAAAGGCTGTCCAAGCCAAGGCTTGAACATCATACTTATTTTTTTATTCATTATTTTTCTTTCTGCTGTTCCTTAAAGCCAGATGATCTGATAATTATTTTGTGTAAGAGCAATGCCAACCACTTAACTTTAACATCAAAAGGAAGAAACCCAATCAAAGGTTAGGGTTAGAAGAAAAAAACAAACCGCATTGATAATATGGGAGAATATTTTGGGATAAACTCCCTTCAATAATAACCAACATATTATTTAAATGCATTTTAAAGATAAAAAGAGGTATTTTAGTTGCACTTGAGCAGCTATGATAACGAGTTCTGGTTTTAATGGTACAAAACAATTTCCTCTGAACATTTTTTTTCTTACACAGATGCTGCAACCAAAAGCAACAACTTTACTACTGTTTGTTTCTGAAAATACAGTGTTGCTGGGTGATTACACTTATCATGTAGCTAACGCAACACATTTAGCCTAGACTAATCTTTCCATTTTGACAATGACAAATTATAGCTATAAATCTTTTTCAAGTTGGATTTTTTCCATTTAATTTGCAGCCTTGTCCTGTTTATCTGCCCATTTTCCTTCACTAGAGCTTTATGACTAAGATATGCCTTTAGGGATGAACTTCGGAAGATAATTTGGAAGCAAAAAATAGTTTTAGATTGTGTGAAGAAATTACTTATCATGGGCTCTGCAGATGTTTCTCTTTCTTTTAAACATGAAGGGCATTAGGGACATCCATCATTCCAAACCTCTGTCTTATTGATAACCGCATTCAAAGTGCCTCCAGTCTTGCTCTTAAGAGCAGATTAACAGTTCCACAGTTGTAAAAATTATTGACTGGATTCTTCTGATTGTGTCCCTTGATAACCCAAGTAAATCAGATCTGAAACATTCAAAGTTGTCTGAGGCGTAGCACGTAATGAGAAACCTCTTTGTTCTGTACAACAGCCAGCCTTACATGCATTTTAGAGCCCAATCAATATCTGAAATGAGAAGAGAAAAAGTGAAGGTCTTGAAACTTTAAACTTTGCAACTTTTCAAAGTGTAATTATGGTGTACAAATAGGATTTTACCCAAAGCAGTGGGCATGTTGTTTTTTTTTCACGCCTTGAAGGACATTTCAAAGGTTTGGCTGAGGCGGAATCCACAGGGGGACAGCTGGTTAGTGTAGGAAAGTGTTAGTGAGGAGTTCATGTGAGCAACTCTTCTTTACTGCTGTCAGCTATGCTATATGGGCACTCTGTGAAGTAGACGATAAGCAATCAATTCTAATGAGCAGAATGAATAAAGTTGAAATTGTGCTGTACTTATTTGCTGTTCAGATTTATTTGGACTGTATTGGACCACATTCATATGATAGGATAGGCAATATGCCTGTTCTGTTTCTAAAAATTGCATATATACTGTAAAGTTTATTAAGCAAAGTTTGGTATTTAAAAAAATAAACTTTGGACCTTGCTTAGTAACATTTTGGAGAGAAAATTGATAGCACAGCTAATAAGATAATGCATAAGCCACATTAAACACATATTTATCATTCACATTAGACTTATAGTCATAATTAAAAACAGGGAAGCATGGATTATCATAGACATGCTCAAAAAACTGTGTTATTAATTCCATAAATACATATTTGAGCATCCGAGCACAGTATGATCCTAAAAAACAGAGCTTATTGGTACTTTAATTGTGAATAGCCTAATGAGTAAACATATAAGTATTGCAGTGACACACACCTTTAACACGTC
This sequence comes from Pseudomugil gertrudae, assembly GCA_037177535.1. NCBI lineage: Eukaryota > Metazoa > Chordata > Actinopteri > Atheriniformes > Pseudomugilidae > Pseudomugil > Pseudomugil gertrudae. The sequence goes on from JBAMHV010000013.1 coordinate 6,377,236, forward strand.
ACAGTTCGTGCTACTTGAAGACTATGCCAACATTAGGATCAGGATGGGGAGATTGTTTAAGACCATAAAGATTTCCTGGCCCGTGATGATGATTGGCTGATAAGTGGATTTAGTTTTCCGAGAGTTGTGATCTCACATCCATGTACTGAACTGGGTCCAGTGTTAGAACCACTGACCTTCTGGAACCTTTCAATCCCAGTGAGAACGAGTTTGTCTCTGTGAACTACAAAAATATGCATTCAGTTAATGTACAAGTTATTTGTGACCTGTATGGTTCTAATAAATGTGGCAGCATGGTGGTCTGGGTCCATTCATTCATCCTGCTGCACAGCAGTGTGGAGAACAAGCTGCAGGCATAAGGTGCATGGGATGGCTGCTCCAGATGACAGTTCTGAGGCGCTGACTCCTCACGCTGTTTGGCTACCCCCAGAGCACAGAGGAGGTGCTTTCAAGTGGTCCAAACTGTGCAGCAAGCCATTGGCACAATTTACTGCACGTTTTTGTTTATTAAGCCACATCTATGACCTGCAAAAGGGATCTCTTATCTGTCTCCATCTTACCAACAAGTACCAACATCAGTCTGTGAAAAGTTGCATTTATTTGCCCTCTGAGTTGCCATACACCACCACAGACACTCAATAATGTGTATGTAAGTTTTATTAGCTGCCTAGCAATGAGAAAGTGGGTGTGTAGGGGTGGGATGTGAACCAAATCCACCTGTGCAACTTTTTTAGCAAGGGTGTGATTGATTTTAGTAGATTCTATGCAAAGTTTATTAATTGGGGCTCCTGATGTTTTACTGAATGAAGTGCTACAAAAATGAATGGACAGCATAAATAAATAAACTCTAACACTTTTGGGATATTTAAGGTTAAACAAAAACATTAACATATAGATGATAGTTTCAGTTTTAGTTCAGTAAACAATCATAGTTATACTTTTCTTTTACATTCAAATAAAATACCATACTATGTCAGTGACTCTTGCAGATCATAGATGTTTATAGATTTTACACCAGACTCAAAGCTTTATGTGATTCTGGGGATTTTGGCTTTACTAAGTATTAGAGTCTGTTTTCAATTTTGGTTTTCATCCAACAGGAATTTTTCCAATTTTAACTTTAACCTCAGAATCATATTAGTGACGTTTACTTGAGTTTGCATTGTTACCGCTATCTGAACTATTTTTTCAGTCTCTGGTCAAGCAAACAATTTTGTGACATTTTTGTGTGAGTCAGAGATAAGAACAAGCCTCAATCACACAAACAAATGAGTTCTACATCTGTTCCAGATTTTCCAGAATTACCTAAATACTTTGAGCAGATTTCCCAGAAGATATGCAGAATGGATTTGATTTGATGTACAATTATTTTCTCTTTTATGTCCTCAGTGTAATATCAGCTTAATATAAGTGGCACATACATGAGCTAAAATTATTGCTTGTGAAACGATGAAAAATGTACGACAGTTGTATTAATCATGTTAAAAATGAATAAAAGTTTTATGGTAGATTTTGTTTTCCCTTTAAAAAAAACCTTCACCGGATAGACAAAAATTTACAAATAAGATCTAAAAGGGGATCAGGCGTTTTATTTATTTGGAGGTTGACTGGTTGCTTTTGGACTAAAAGACAGCATTAGAGAGCTGTATTGTAAAGTGGATGTTTCTTAATCTAATTAGTGTATTTCACAGAAACATTTAGGTAGTTAAAAAAATTATATTAGAATAACTAATCATGCCAATACTCCAGTCAAACTTTCTTTTTTTAGGATATAATCACAAATTGGCAGTGCATTTTATGTGCAAACAAACATGAGTTAAAATTTGCATCAGAAATCTCTCTCTCTCTGTGTGTATATACAGTATATAAAGATGTAAAATGAAAGCAGACGGTGCCTTACCTGTTTTCAGCAACTTGCAGTCATGAATTAACATTCGAGGCCACATTCTTGCTTTTATCCTCCTCAGGCATCTTCTTCTTTTATCTTCACTATGCGGAAAGTATGACCGTAATTGTTTCAGATGAAAAATTCTCGTCACTCAAAACTCAACTTCGATTCAGAATGGACACTGCTCTAATTAAGCAGGAGTTAATTTGTCATGTTATATATACTATTGGGAATTTTTACTCTAATCTTGTTTAGCCCTCCTTAAAAAAACAAAAAAAGATATGATTAATTAGCTTATTATTGGGCTGAGGCATTTTGGGCATCAGGAATTCTTTCTTAGACTATGTCTGAAAAAAGGCAATGAAACACAGGAAAAATGTGAAATTTTCTAACCTTGCTGGGTTTTTTGTTCCCTATTTAACACAATGCAAACAATGGCTGCATGCTCACAGATGCCACTGATTTCATACACCAATAAAGTCATTTCTAAGCATTAATGTATTCTCTGAAATACACTTCATCCTTTTTTGACTAACATTGTAGTTCAAAATTAAAAATAAACACCAGTTTTATCTTGGAGGGAATTATGTCTGTCTGTCCTCATAATGGCGCTCTGCAGTCTGTTTTGAGATTTTCTCATTGACTGTTATCAGTTTTGTTTTAGTTGTGTAGAATCACAACAACAGTTTTCTAAACTGCTTGGTATTTAGGATCAGACATGGCTTAGTTTAAAGATAGTTTAATTACATCAAAAAGCCCTCAAAGATTGGTATTTAGGATCAGACATGGCTTAGTTTAAAGATAGTTTAATTACATCAAAAAGCCCTCAAAGATTATTTAAAGAACCTTTTTTTTGTTGCACAGTTGTCATTGCTAAAGCAGAAAAAACATCAGCAGCTTGCAATATATTTGAGGTACCTGAGATGTGAAATATGTTGCATTCACCGCAATTATTTTGCATACTTCCTTTTATACTTCTGTTAACAGCCACGATATAGTTAAAACAACTGTTGGCACAAAGCAGAAATCTTACAATGATAATGACATTTTTTTATACCAGACATTTATTTGATTGAAGTCTTAAACATTTTCTGGACCTATTTGATGTGCCTTTTAGATGAACTGAGGGATGAACCTCACTTTTCTGGCTCCCAAAATGGCATTGAGCAATGTTGAGCTTTCTCATAACTCTTTCATGGCTGCACTGTAAACAGTGTTTTTACTCTGTTTTTATTCCTTAAGAAAATCACAGACTGAGAATCAAACTGTCTTCAGTCAACATTTAGATTCCTAATATGCTGCGCAAAATGGAGCCGCGGAGGAGGAGACTTCTTTCACTAGACACTTCACTAAGGCTCTGAAGTTTGCTTCTTACATTTGAGATGACTTTAAAAGAGAAACAATGCCTCAGCCTATTGGGGTCTTTGGAGATTTTCTCTATCATCACATATTAATGAAAGTGGTGGCATGTAAGGGGATTGGGAAGCCTAAGCATGAAAACCTAGTTTAGGAAGAGAGCTGCATATATCTTCAGACATAGAACAGACTCATACAATGTGGTACATTTATTTACTTAAAAAATCTTAACTAAAACATTTCTATATTTTGAAAAATGGTAAAACTAGCACTGATACATATCAGAAGATCTGTGTAGGAATATGAAATGAATAAAAACTGCCTATAGAGGGCGCACTTTGCCTGGGATGATGTATCCCCTTTCTCACTGTTTCTCTAAGGCTCACACATAGAGAGATCCATGCACATAAACAATTCATTCAAGTATAATCATTCTATACGAGACGTACAATCAGCATGAATTATAAGTGAGTTCATGCCTATTTTTCTGATCAGCGTATTGTACATCAGTTTCCTACACCAGACTCTGTTTCTGCTTTAACGAGACGGGCCAATCAGGATGGAGCAGGAGCTTTTTGTTATTCTCAGAGGGCCATAGTGTGCAGACATTAATGCTCATAATTCATAGCAAATCAAGAAAGATTAAGTTGTAACAGAGGATCACACCAATTACAAGTTGTTGATTGTTTTCTATTGTTGTATATACTACAGTCTAATCACATTTGGAGGTCAGCCACAGCACTACATCAGCTCCAAGTGGAACAGCTCTTTTGAAGCCTTTCATTTTGTTGTGGCATGTTAGCTGAGCAGCCCTAAACAACACGCCTCTTTGCTCTCAAGATAAAAAGAAACAAGCATTACATCACTTTCTAAATAACTTTACAGATCAAGAAAATTGCAAATAAATTGGTCATCTAAAAAAAAGCAAATATATCAGCCCATTAAGAAAAATGTGTTTCATCTATTAATTTGCCTCAAGATTATAATCACACACATAATAGTTTTTACATGGGAACAAGAGTTTGTGTTCGATTCTAGGCAAATGTTTTTGGTTGCAGACAAAGCTCCCTCTTTCCCCTTTGTTGCCCCTCCTATGGAATAGCAGAATCGTGGCATGAAAGCAGGAAAAATCATGGAAATCAGTGAGGCCTTCATTATACCAAGGTCATTACAGCTGGCTTTTATCCTCCTCTGTACTTATAGGGAGGTAAGGGAATCCTATTCACCATCACCCAAGGCCTCACCTTTGAACACACGTAGACAACCTTACACCAGGGCCAACGACTGGTCACACACACACACACACACACGTATGTACGCACACAAACACACATCGATTCCTCTTTCATTTGGCCTCCTTGAATTTCATCATTCATTTTCACATCACATTAGTGTGGCATGTTCGTGGTCGGCTTGTCTGAATATAGAGGACGGCTATTACTTCATGATAAGACTGAAAAATGCACGGGAGAAAGTCCGAAGGGAGTTAGCAAAAGCAGAAGGATTGTCTTCTTATGCTATACAGTATTTACAGAACATCTATCTATCTATCTATCTATCTATCTATCTATCTATCTATCTATCTATCTATCTATCTATCTATCTATCTA
>JBAMHV010000013.1:6390053-6411327 GCA_037177535.1 Pseudomugil gertrudae
TATAAAAATTAATAATAATTTCTTAAACTATTAAAATCCCATGTGATATAATAACAATAACAATCAAAACTCCAAAACTTCACATCCATTTATTCTGTACACAGCATCAGAGTGATGCAATGTTAAGTACATTAAATCTGGGATTTTGTAACTTTTTGAGCCACAACCTGCAAGATAAAATACATTATCCCTCGACCCTGATGGAAGTCCAAATTCCCAGTTTGAGAACAATTGCATGAAAGGATGGGCATATCTAAGCACTGATGTATTGAAAAGATAGATCCTTTTTGCACATAAAATATTCATACTAATAGTTATTGACCTTTTTTTCCCCACATTTATCAATTACTTCAATGCTGCTATCCTCCCAGTACTGTAAAGAATATCAGTAGGCTATATGTTAACGCAACTATTTGTGATGTTTTATAAATGTTGATTTGAGGTCACAGGTTGTGAATCTGTTTACACCCTACTTTGTCACTGGTTGAAACTCAATAATCAGCCTCTCACGGTCATATTAAAGTATAGATTTCCTATAGAGTAGCAGCAGGAAGAAGAGGAGAGGTTTACATCTCTAGGGTTGATGCAACGTTTGAGCTGACATGTTTCATCATCACCAAACAAGCTGCTACTCACACTCTAAGTGTCTGGAGAACCCATATCAACTGCTGCAGTTTACTCCATGTGTTGTGCACAGGTCATGACAATCAAAACAGTCTGTGCAGGGGTCAGTGCACTCCATCCAGCTCAATGTTGCTTTTGGTTAACCTTCAGGGTTTCTATGTTTCCTCTGCATCCCTTTAGGGTAACCTTCATATTCCTGCATAGCCTTGTGTTCTGGTTGGGCTGCCTCTTCCCTGGGTAAGGGCCTCCACACTTCTCGTACAGCCCTGCAAGCGGCTGTGCAAGCATGTGTCCCTGCAGTGGGAACATGCCAGCGAGCAAGTGATAATTATTCATTAGTATTCATTAGTGTGAGGTGCTGGCCGGTGCGGGGCTCATGTTGAATCAGTGTTCTGACGAGGCCTCGGCCCGGCGCGGGTCAGTGAAGAGCCAGTAATTAGGCCCACCAGTCAAGACACATTTTCTTACGTACAACATGTGAGCTTAGAGAGAAACGATGCAACCACCAGGAGAGAGCCTGTAGGAAGAGAGAGAAATAACAGGAAGGTTAAGGGAGAGTGTGTATTCTTTCAAAAGTAAGCAAACCTTGGACTCCTTGCTACACTGTTTAGGTGATAACCTGTCTGCATCACCCACTACATCAATGAAAAAACAGCTACAACCTTGGCTATGCATTGTTTGTCTTGTGCGTTTCTTTACACGCCTTTGAAGATTTTTTCTTTTCACACACCTTCTCTCAGCTAGCCTCTCTGCATTTCAAGTCAAACGTGGAGATATTTTCTTGATTTTTCCATAAAATATCTGGCTATTAAATAGTTTGTTGCATATATTTGTTTATGGGTCCCTGCGTGCTGTGTGGTTGATAATAGCAGCAGTTATTATCACTTACGGACATAATTGTGTAATTGTTAACATGACAGAGTGGCCTCCTCCCAGGAATGCTGTTAGTATTGTAAATGCGACCAAGGCCTAACTGAATTAATCTAATCGGAAGATAATTACACTGGCTGGAAACAAAGCTGGACTGATTCATCAAACTGTTTCCTGCCCCTGTGAGCCATTAAAGGAAGAGCTCACAAACCCAGTTAGGTTAAAGGCATCCAGAGCGCTCTAAGCTGGTCATGCCACAGCTGTCAGTACACATCTGACACTGCTTTGACATTGACTGACAGCAATTGGGAAAACAAGGGGTCAAGTGTTAGCTGTTATGAGACAGGTGAGAGGAAGGTAGGAACTCCCCGTATCGAAATCCCTGTGGAGGACTGCAGAATGCAGGGTGATAGCTTATCCTGTCAACAAATAATGTCAGTTTACCTTGTATCAAAATAAAAATGTCTCTTCTTCACTTTTTGTTTAATGCTGTCTTGTTTTCCTTTTTCAAACTCATGCACGCACAAGTGTGGATACAACATAAGTAGAGGAAGAGGATGTACCCTTGGAGAGCCTCACTAGGTATGGCTACACAGTGTTTTTTAATTCGGAGATAATAACTAAATCCAAATTAAAGCATTTTTCTTTGAGTTTACATGAAAATATTAATGACGAATTAAGGTTTACCTGAAAGCAGGTAAACATACCGGAAACAAACAAACCACTTCCTGCTTCTTCTTATTTACAACAATTAAAACTACATAATAGGTACTGTTTTGCCTTCATTTTGATATTTTTAAGCACTAGCACGGGCATACTACTTCACTTTTTTCAGCAGCTGAGGAGAAGAAAAACAGACTATAAAAGACGGTAGGCAGAAGACTGCGCATGTGCATCATTGTGAAAAGGTAACGAGCATGCGCAGAACAACCTGAATGAACTTAGAGCAGAATTAAGTGTTACATGATAGAGGAAATAATTAATTCTGCTTTAAAATGTGAATAAACCAGCCACGTCATTCGAAATTAAGCTAATTTCTGAATGACCATTTTAGGTGTTGACATGATTATTTTTTGTCTCTTTAAAGCAGAATGAACTTTTATTTGCAATTAAAGAAGAATTAAAAGTCCCATGTAAACTGTCATTATATGATCCACAGCTCCTACTGGTACACTACTGAATTAAGCATATTCTTTAAATGACCAGGTAATGAAATGGCACTCTTGTCTTCGCCCCTTCCTGTTCCTAAACACTTCTTTTCCTTCTCTTTCCCTGCACATGTTCTCCTTCTGATTTATGACCCTGGCATATACATGCACTTGACAGCTCTGAGACTGGCACTGCAGAAGACGGAGATCCCAAAGAGAGACTGGTTAGCTGGGCAAATATATCAGGGGTCTGTCCAGGAGGAGAAGGATGAAGAGGTTGTGAGAGGGGGAGAAGCCGAGGGCAAGTTGGAGAAGTGAGGGAGAGAAGCTTGGTGGGGCCCTGCTGAGCTCATAAGCTTCCATGCTGAGCACAACCCTGGCTGGCTGACAGTTGTGCTCAGCCTTCACTGTAATAATGAATAAAAGGAAACTCCCTGCAGATTACACATCTTCCGTGTTTTGACATTGACCTTAATACATAATTTAACCACAAAGCCTGAAGAGTGTGTAACGAGATAAGAGAGGACCAGAGGATAGAAAAAAGATGCCTGGGCTTAAACACACAGGCCAAAAAAAGAAAAATAAAAGTCTTAGCTTTAATGGCTCTAATATGATCAAGCCTTAGAAGACCAGTAGTCATTTTTTTTCTATCTAAACAGGATGGGGAAATTTGGGGGCGATGACTGACAAATGAAAGGCAGTAGAAGAGGAAAATTATGTTTGTGTGTGTGTGTGTGTGTGTGTGTGAAAAATGCAGTGATTTTCCTGTTTATCGAATTCCCTGTGGGAGGGGAGGGAGGCGCTACTAAACCTCAATAGAATAGTAATGTAACAGCCAGAGCTGCTGTGGATGTGTGTGTGTGTGTGTGTGTGAGGATTTGTGCATGCCAGTCCCCCCTGTTTGTATGCCTCTCCTAAAGTGTGTACAGCTCAAGACTGGCTGAATGTGATATCTGAAAGAGACATTTGTCACTGTCACTGTCATTTCTTAGTGCATGTGTGTGTGTTTGTGTGTTTTCCTCGAGGCGTGTGAGTGTTGTGATGTTTTGAGTGACTGTTTACAGCTGTGTTTGCTGAGCCAGCACTCTCTTCCACAGGTTATGTCACTCTAGCTGAGGTCGCCATGTCACAGACTGTCAGGAATAGCTGTCTTTAGTTGAATTCCCCTGGTAGAGAACTACTCAGACAGGTTTTAGATGAGTGTGTCCAGTGCCACCTTCTGAAAATTATTCTTAAAAAAAATACAGTTTAACTTCTTGCCCTAAAACATGTGTCTTTTTTTGCCTTTTCTTTGTGAATTTTGTCCTTTTTTGGCAAATGAGAACTGTTGCTGCACACGATTAGTGCATTAGCAATCATAACTACTCAGTTAAGTAGATGATTACAAGACTGGTGGCTTGCTAGGTGCTGTGAAACACAGACATAGATATTAAATATGAATTAGAGAGGCCGAATATTCCCCCTCCTCCCTCAACGCTCTCTCATCCTCTTAACTCCTCTCAAACCTTTCGTCTTTGGGCTCTACAGAGACAGACTGCACTGTAATTGAAGCAGCATGTCAAAGTCGTCTTCCTGTCCACATGTTACCCTCTGATTTGCACTCTTCTCATTAGTGTCGTAATTACCTCTGGTTGAAAAGCGAGGACCTGCGTGAGCTTCTTACTGAGAGCTAAGGTGAGAGTCCATGCCTGTGATGCTCTCAGTTGGGGACGGATGTGGAGGCTGACCTCCATCCCGGTAGGGGGCAGTGGAGAAGCTGCATGGCATCCACAGCTCCACATATGAGATCTTTTTAAAGACTGCATGCTGCTTTGCGTGGTAACAAGCACTTGTAAGGGGAAAGCTAATAGATGAATGAATGAAACATGAAAAACTGCCAGCTGAAGTTGTTTACTTCTGCTGCTTTTCCTTACATTTTCATGTCTCTTGCATCATTCATGTCTGCATAAATATATTTCCTTTTATCTTTAAAGCTTCAGACACCTGTCTTCTTTAGACATAAGCCTAAACCTGAGTTTTTAGGGCTCTATATGGACTTTGCTTGGCTGCAACATACCTAAACCGAAGCAGCCTCCAAAGGGAGACTTAGTTGCAGATCTAGTCTGTTAAAGTATAACCGAGTCTCTCTCTTTTTATCTGTGTGTATGGACTTGTGCCATAATGCCTCAGTTACCACACAGAGCCACAGCTATGATTGTGTGGCCACTAATACTTTGGTGCTTTGCCATTCAGCTTTTCTCCAAGGACCTTGTCAAGACAGAGTGCATCTTAGTCTGGATGTGTGTGTGTGCACGAGTGTGTTGGATGATGCAGGGCGGTGCTCTACTTCTGCAGCAGTAATCTAATGAGCCTGTAAACACACTCATTTGACATCATTAATTGGAGAGAGATCAGAGATCCAAAGGGGTGTGTACTCTCTCTCTCTCTCTCTCTCTCTCTCTCTGTCTGTGTGTGTGTGTGTGTGTGTGGTGATGGAGGGTTTTCCCATCAGAGAGGGTTCTCCCAGATCAAAGATTTAGAGTGTGAAATCCCTGATTATGCGACAGAGAGACACATTAGAGGCTGTTTTCTGCCAAGCTGAGAAAGCAGCAGCAGTGTTTGGTCAGTGCCAACAGCAGACCTTGATTTTGGCTACGAAGCACCTAAAGCAACACACACAAAGCTGCCCCTTGTTTTGTCAATTTCTACAGTGAGTGGACAAATCAAGGTTTGAGGACAGGGAGTTTTAATGGTGCCAGTTTGTTGATTTTGAAACAGTTTATCAAAGTTTAGCACATTATAATTTCTTTTCAACACATGGTGACAAAGCATCTGCTGGCACTTTGGAAAAAAGTTTGAGTTTCCCATCTAACCGTCATAGAGTGTTATCCATTACCTTTAATTGTGCTGCCATACTGACTCAATCACGTTTGTCAGCTGGATCTAAGTGGAAGGAAGCAGAGGTGTAGTGCTAGAGTTGCTTGTTCGTAGTCCTTTGCTCTGAGTGTAACCCAGTCCGGTCCTTAATGATCTATCTGTCTGCCACCCGCACAATGGCCCACACCGCTGTTCGCTTTCATTTACCAGTGTGCCAGTCTCTGAACTCCCCTCATCAACCCTTTGTTCTGCTGTTTCATGTCTTTTTGGGGAGCTGAATGGTGCATCTGTGTATGGGATACTTTTGAGTGAGTAGTTTAGAAAGACAGCTAGAGCAGGAATTTTCCACTGCAATACATTATGAAGATTTTACTTTCTGCCTTTGATTCTGCTCTGACAGTTATCCTTCAGCCCTCCTTTAAAGTCCCACTTTCAATCCCTAATGGCTGTCATGTCGCTGTGCTCTCTGGACTCTTACTCAAAGTGTCATTGGCATAATGGTCGGCAGCCGTTGGCCTCTTTTGATCATCCATGCTGTGTGCGAGAGCAACTGGAGCTGAAACGGTGAGGTGTATGTGTGTGTGTGTGTGTGTGTGGTTGCACCGCTTGCGCCTCTGCTTGGCTGCCACTCCCAAGCAGAGCTCCACGACCGGAAATCTAAAATTCACTTTCAAATAGTTTTCCTCCTGTTCTTGGTGCCTAATAGCCAAGCAGTGGAAAGTGTGTGTTCATGCATGTGTGTGTGTACTCATTAAAGGAATAGCTCAGGTTTCTACTGTATCAGCATCTCAGATTCAGCCCAGTTTGTTCAACCACTGAGGGAGCACCATTCTCCAACAAAGGGATGAAGGGCCACATGGGAGCCAGAGAGACCATGAGTTAGAATAAGAAATGCTGTATGTGTGTAGGTGTGTGTGAAACATAGATAGTGAGCTAAGGCCTTGACTCAATTTCAAACACCCAGGCCCGTGTTGATGTGTATCAAGCCAGTCCAAGATCAGTTCACACTTGCTAGGCCAAAAAGAGCACATCTAAGCAAATGATGAGGGCCAGAAAAACATCCACGAGAGCGCCGATATATTCCTGCAGAGACGTGCTTGAAATAACAGCCTGTATGAGTTAAGTGAATGACATTATGTTAAAACATCCTGGGCTGAAACCTGTTATGTGTAGATCCAAGTAGTGCCTCTCTTCCAGAAATATTGTCCTCTCATTTGGTGCCTGCTTCACCTGCCTAGCCCCCAGCAGCTTAGGCCATAGTCCAGGAATAAACCACTCTCGGTCCAGAGCCCAGGGCTATAAGGCTTCTGATATCCAAACAAGAGAGGCTTCAGGGCTGCTGCATACGTGTGTGGGATTTCATAAAACAAAGACAGTTGCTTTGTTGTTTTTTACTCAACCTGTGGTTATAATTTGACAACCATATAATAGGTTGTGACCTTCACACTGATTATGCACTGATAAATCTTTTCTCCTAAAAAAACATATAATAGAATTATAAACAATGTGATAATTACTTCTCAAATTTGGTTCCTTTGAAGCATCAAACATGAAGGTAGAGAGGTTAACTACAGTCCTGCACATTTCTTTTCTAGATTCTCCGCATTTCTTTCTTTTGGGTTTCCTTCATAAACTTCTGCTTTCGTGCACTAATCGATCTGCTTTATAGTTATTTATTTAATAATACTCACCAACACACGTGCGTAGCCCTCCCCTCCCCTTTATCCACAACGGGATACAGATCAGAGCACTCGGCCAAGATAGTGTGTGATGTAAAGTTCTGGAGAATAAGAGATGTCTCTTCCAATAACATATTTCCTCCTTTTATTGAAAGACATGTCAATTTCAGTTACACCTGGAGCAGCAGTTGGAAAACAGAGTTCTTCGCTTCTAAAAGACAAAGCCATACCAGTCACTCCCCACCTGAATGACTGATACATTAAACATGCAGAAAACAGCAGGGGGACACTTGGGAAGGAATGTTCAAAGACTAAAACAATGCAGTCAAAAAAAGAAAAGAAAAGAAAAAAAGGAGTATATTACTTGTTATTACCACGCAGCGTGTTTCTCTTAGCATTAGCACTGAATCGTAATCTTTCCAGGAATACGCTATTGTACTTTAACAAAATAAGCCATAACAAATATCCTTATTTAGTTGTCCTATGAAGTCCTAGATATTATCTGACATTTATTCAGCTGCTGTAAGAATCTATTTCTGTATTTTCATAAATTCCCAGCCATGAAAAAGTGAGCGTCCCTTAGCTTTTCAGTTCTCTGAAAGCTATTCGAGAGAGGCAGTTGATCACATGTGCTTTTGTAAAAGAAGCAGAGGAACATCTCTGGCTTCCAGTTTCCTGACATGACTGTCAGAGTACAGTCCTGTCAGGGACCAAATGCACACAGATCGGCAAATCTCTTCATTCTCATAAAATACCAACACAGCTGCCCCGAGCCTGGCGTAGAAAATTAGTTCAAGCAAGACAGAGGACACCCAAGTCGACAAAACGGACAGAGAGAAGATGCTCTTTGAGGCAACAGAGTGAAGAGGAGTGAAGTCTCTGGTCTTCACAGTTCACTGTTGGACACTTCAAGACCATATTAAGAAAGCCTGACACATAGGGAGATGGTTGTCTGTGTTCCTGACTGAGCAAGCAACTCATTAGATGACTGGAGCTTCAGCTTTTCTTACTCTCTTACTCTTTTACTTTATCATGCTCAAGTATGTTGGTGTTTATACTAGAAAAAAAAATCATGTGAAAGGTTATGATGCTTTGAGGCCCCATGTCATTTCTTTTTTTCCTATCTATTCAAAATTGTAATGCAGTCCTTTGTTCAGTTTAAGGGACTGACCCCAGCCATAACTGTGTGTATTTTGTTATGCTTCAAGTTATTTGACTGATATCATAGCTTCTGTAAAGCAATTTAAAAAAGTATCTGCTTTAAAACAGGAAGCAAACTAAGAAGTGTTTCAAAAGTCAATGCAAATGACTGGCGCTAGGTTAGCTCCAGAGGATTTCTTTTTAAAGTGTTTCAAGTCCCATCCATCCGTTTTCTTAACCGCTTGTCCAATTCAAGGTGGCGGATAGCTAGAGCCTATTCTCGCAGCCATTTGGGCAAGAGGCAGGGTACACCCTGGACAGGTTGCCAGTCCATCACAGTGTCACGGTCTGGACACTTGGTGTGGTGTGTGTTGGTTTTCTGTTCTGCTTTGTTTTCTGTTCATTGATTTCACCTGTGTTTAATTTTGAGTGTGTTCACCTGGTCCTTGTTTAGTTCATTTAGTATTTAAGTCTTTGGGTATTCAGTTGTCTTTGCGGGTTCATTGTGTTGTATTGCATGCGTTGTTTTCTATGCCTGGTGAGTAGTCTTAGTCTTGTCATCCTAGTTTATGTTTAATAAATCATTTATTTTGCGATCCTGCTGCCTCCTGCCAATTCCTGCCTTCCTGCCTGCACTTGGGTCCTCACCTATACTCCCGAGCCCCACATCGTGACACACAGGGCCAACCACACACACTCACATTCTTTCCTATGGAGAATTTAGAGTAATCAATTAACCTAACACGCATGTCTTTGGACTGTGGGAGGAAGCCGGAGTACCCAGAGAGAACCCACGCTAACACAGGGAGAACATGCAAACTCCACACAGAAAGACCACCGCCTAAACTGTGATTAGAACCGGTTTCTTTCTTGCTACGAGGCCACAGTGTGAACCAACCATGCCACTGTGCAACCTGTGTTGAAAGTCTTTCTTGAAATAAGCCAAACATCTTTCCTGCAGGTTATTATTAGGTCATGAGTTAAATTCATTACTGATCATTGTGATGGCAGCTCCTTTCTCCTGTTCAAATGTCTTGTTCAAACCAAGATGGCTACATTATTTAATGTTTACAGTGATTTTTATGGTGGTGGCATTATTTCAGCCAGTCTTTTATAATCAGCATTGCCACTGTTGTTGTGTACTGAGCTTTGACTTAACTTGGTTAAAATGTTGGTTTAAATGGTGCAATTTGATGTAAAAAAAAAAGAAAAGGTGGATATTGGGTATTAAAAAAATAAATATAATTGAGGTAAACTAAATTTAACTTATAAGGAATAACATGTGCTGAGCTGGATTGCTATTTTGGTGCACCTCTATTGCAGAACTTTTTGACATGCGATGCACCTTGCACAAGTTTAGGTAACAAACCCAAAAAGTTCACAGTTTTATTTTAGTTTTGTTTTTGTTAAATTTAAAAATCAAATGTGATCTCTAAGAAATCTAACTCCATTTTCTGGCTTAATTAATTTAACAAATCAACTATAGCAGTTTAAAATACATTCAGCTAAATTCGATAATAACAGCTATCCATAAACTGGACCTCCGATCCTAAACCCAATCCTTACTGGGCAGGAGTTGGTAATAGAAAGTGGTAATTAAATGAAAACAGTATGAGGAAGGTAGCTTCTGAGTATAGAAATTTTTTGTATTACTGAAAAAACAGTTGTTATTAATTGTTGGCAACAATGATTTCTAATTGTTTTAAAAGATGGAACAATATTGGTTATGAACTTCAACTAATGCTCCTGAACCCTCCAAATCAGAGCACAATAATGAGATGTTCACTGCTACAGCGTAACTCCATCCAAGTCTGAATTTTAAAAAAATCTTTCCAAGACAGACAAAGAAAGAAAACCAGTCATGTGTTTAGTGATGATCATTTATTTAATTGCAAATTACAGAAACATCATTAGACATCTCACACCACAGCTTAATTCCTGCACCAATGGACGGAATAGCTCCTAACTGCTTCGGAAACTCTTCACTTTTACAGTTTATTATTACTAATTGTGTATTGCTTCAAGTACTTTATCTGAAGATGAAGATGTTATTTTACTTAATCAGCCAGCAGCTTCTAATGCTAGACTTACATTCAGATTGCAGTCTTAATCTTAAGTCTTTAGTTAGGCCTTGGGGAATCCTTGTTAATAGATCCTCTTGCTTCAGGCCTCTGGCTTAATCCTTGCCATTTACCACTTCCTATGCTAGTTTTCTAAATACTCTCAATTAGATGGCTAGCAGGGCATTTTGTATCAGTCTGTGTTCTGACCACTCCTCTTTTTTCAAAACAAGTAATATTTTGGAAATGGCTGAAAAGGAGGGGGTGACCTTGGCGATTATAGAAATAGCCATGATGGGACCTTGGTGTTTCATCTTCAACATCTCTCTGGATATACTGCTAACTTCATAGTGAAATGATAATTAACTCCCAGCATCAATTAGCATTCAGCATGTAGAGGGGTAACGAGGAGCCAATTACAGGAAAATATACATAATCAATTATTTATTCACTCTTAATTACAGTGAGTTTTACCCTGTTACAGCAGCGGCAGTTCAATTAATGACCTTCAGCTATCTTCATTTGAAATTGCAGTGGAGCAGAGGAATTTACCAAAACCCCATTGTGAAACAAAGCAGGAGAAACAAGCATGCATGCACGTGCACACAAACTTGCACAAACTCAGAAAATGAACAAGGAAAGTGAGAGAGAGAGCGCAAGCCAAGGAATGGCAAGAAAGAGATGAAGCGAGAGAAAGCAGAGGAGGGAAGAGACTGGCACTATCTGTCAGTCAGATGCCCAGAGCTGCGGTGTGCACGATGTCACCCACACGACCGAGCCGTCTGTCGAGGCCACCTGCCTCATTATGGGAAATGTATGCATCTGGGGCAGGTTTAGCTGGCTCATCCTCAGCATGGGCAGGGAAAATGGCACACTGGCAAATATTACTGTATTATGTTAGTAAACTGTACACACACTGCATGCATATAGTGCACTGAGAGCCAAGTGTTGTGCAGAGGATCCTGAAAAACATGGAACTGACTTGGTGTGCGAGTGGCTTGAGTTCAGACTGGGATAAGACTGTTCTTGAAGAGAGGGGTTTATGACATTGCATATGGCAACATGATGCACAAATAAAAACAGTGTACATGATGAATTGGATTTCTTTTTTATGTTTTAAATGTTGTGAAGCAACGTGGTAAGTGTGACAGTAAATACTGGCATTTGCTTGGCACAACACGTAAAAGGAGAGGCCAGATGAATGTAGATGCTGCCTGGACCTAGCGTGAATGTCCTCTTTCTAGCTCACAGGGTCTCTCAGAAACCAACACGCACAAATGGAAAAAAAAACAGTTCACAGTAGAAAACTTTCTCCCTGTCCATCCCTGCTCCCCCTGCTCCCGCCTTACGCCGATACCTGGCCTGAATACCATTAGACCTAATGGAGCGCGGTGTGAGGGACAGCCAATCATGATGGCGTCCCGTCAGTGACACCGACATGTATCTTGGTGCTCATTATCATCCTTGAACAGCACCAATTTACATCTGATGCTCTGACTAATTCTGCTCCAGTGTTGTCAAGAGGCATAGGAAGTGGCCTGGCCGTGATGACAGCGCGGCTGTCAGGAGCCTGTGGATGGAGGATTCCTCGGGGCATGATTTAATGCCCATGTCAAGCCCTGCTGTCAGGCTCTCTCTCTCCCCCCCGCTCCTTCTCTCCATCCAGCCATTAAGATTCAGCCTGCAGAGAGATGGAGCAATAGAGCTGGCGATTGGCCTGCTTAGGATTCACATTCTGGGCAAAAGAAAAACACGCCCTGCTTCACAAATCCTTACTCTGTCTCTGTAAACTGCAATTAAGGGTAAAAAAGAAAGGCGGCATAGGGGTGATGAAGAAACAAAATGTGAACGACCACCACGTGAAGACAAAAACCTTGAACATCTTCCCTTGATGGTTTTGTAGCTACTTGTTGTTTTTGTGCAGAATTTCCATAGAAAAGTTTCAGGGGTGTTTTTCTGAGTCGTTTTTGCTTAATAACATCCACAGATTTAATGTTCTTGCTCCCCCGTTTGTGCAGAGATTTACATATTGCACGATGTCTCCAGATAGTTTCCTTTGCACTCTGCAAGCCTTGGTCAGAATAAAACAACTTAATGGTTGATTTAGTATGAATAGAATAAGTTTATGATGAAGCTGCTCGTGTTTTTGCATATGCATGTATCTGCGCTGCTGAGACAGACGTGCTCTGCTTATCTGAAACAATAGAAAACCTGAGATGCCTGACCTGTTAGCCTCTGCCAAAGGTCAAAGGTGAGGAGACCACAGATGGCTGGAGACGGCTGGGACAGAGAGGGACAAGATGAGGATTAACAACCCAAGAAATAAAATCATGTTTCACATGAGGCTGCAACATTCATCTACAAAATATATGTTTACCTTTAGTCCTTTATGTTGCTGCAATATGCTACCTTCCTCCTGACTCTTCTCTCTGTAACAAGGCATTGATGGATGACTAGAGGTTTTGCTGCCTAATGTGCAGAGTGAGGACATATGGCTCAGTTTGGTTCCTCCTTGTGAGGTCTTTTTTAACATTATTGCACTGCACACACAGCAACTCACTCAGAACAAAGCTTGGTTTTGTTCTAGTTGTCACAGGTTAAGATTACAGAATGAGAAATAAACACACCATTTTTACTGCTTTAACTTTTAACAAGCATTATTAGATCTGGTGTGCTGGTGTATGTTGTGTCTCTTAGGTTCTGTTTGGCCACATTAGACTTTGCTTTTGGCCACCTATTGCTCATTTCACAAGGTTTCAGTTGTAACAGAACAAAATAACTTCTTTTTAGCAATAATGCTGGAAAAAGGTAAAAAACAGAAAATGTTCCTGTGGGATTTAAATGATAGATAATAGGTTTTAAAAAAAGTGTTTGGAAGCCTTTTAGCTATGGCTCAGTGTTGGCAGGCTGGAGGAGGCAAACTAAGTGGTCTGGGCATGTTTGGAGTTTAGCATTGGCTTTTATTGGTCATTATTAGTTTAAACTTTATTCTCACATTTCTGTTTATGTTGAGTGAGTTAAAGCTTTGTAGATAATGTTTTAATGTAATATGATATACTCAAGAAGAAGGATATTCAGTGAAAACTGAAGATGCATTTATAGTCTGAATAAAAGGAAGTTTCCCTGGATGGACTGGCGACCTGTTCAGGGTGTACCCCGCCTCTCGCCCGCAGGCAGCTGGGATTGGCTCCAGCCCCCCCGCGACCCCACTCTGGGATACAGCGGTTGAAAATGGATGGATGGATAAAAGGAAGTTTAAGGCACATTTTCAGTTAATAATAAAAAGAAAAGTGTACAATAAAATCTTTTCCATCGATACAAATTTAATTGTGTTATTTAATTTAAACATTGTTTTCTGTTAACTTTTTATTCACCAAATATTAAGGGGGGGTTATCCTATCCCAGCTATTTGTATTGGAGAGAGGCAGGGTAGGCCCTGGTGCCAGAGCATCACAGGGAAAACACAGAGAGGTGTCCAGGAAGAGTAAAGAAAGCCCAGCTAATATACATGATTATTAATACATATTAATATGTATTTTGAAGAAAGAAATGCATGAAGTTTGTATGTATTGATGTGATGAATGTGTATAAATTTTTCTTAGTGGTGAAAAACAATGAGACTAATGTAATTATTATACTGTATATGATTAAAAACATCCAAAAGAAAACATACAGTTAACACACTGATTCATTTCATATTATTTAGCAAGATTTTCTAAAATAATCTACTTATCTCTCCTTGCAGGCCTTCTGAGGTTCTGGTGACCCATCAAGGGTATACCCAGCCTTATATGGATAGGTGGATGATGGATGGATGGATGAAGCATCTGGAGATTCATAAAACTGAAGCTTTTTATTACAAATATGGGCTATACTCTTGCATTATTTGTGGGTTTTCATCTACACATAATATGGAAGCAAATACAAAAGCAGGGAAAACGATGACTTCTGGCAAGTAAGATGAATGTAAACAATGTTGGATTTAATTAAGGAAATATTAAAAATAGAGCTTTGCTGTTCAGACTTTTTCTAGCATGACCTCATTCAGAAACAAAGACAACAGAGCCAAACATTTTTATCACCTATATGAAGTCTGAACAGAAAGACACTGATTTACTAAGTTTTAAGAAGATACAAGAATCTGATGGACTTTAAAATAAAGATAAGAAAATGGAAGAATAACTCAAAATAATGTCCTCTGATCAGAAACAAAGATGAAGATCCCTAGAAAGAGCTTAAATACAGGAAGACTCACAGGAAAAAAGTAAGTGACCCTTTTTAATGTGTTGTTTGTTGGCGAATTAAATATGTGTACAATAAAGAACTGTTGCAGCAGTGGGGAAACTACTCAACCATGCAGTTATTATTTCTAGTTTGTGGTTAACTTCCTGCCTGAGGATGGAGATTGATGGATACCCAGAGTGCTCCTGCTTGTCTTGAAGAGAATTATTGATCGCTGTTGCCATTGGTCTCAGCCTCCATTTTAAACCTCAGAAGGAAAAAAAAACCCTGCAGGACCATTGACGTCTCTCTCCAGATGGACTGAACTTGTGTGTTTTGGTATGTGCTGCTGGACAGTTCTGTGAAAGAGGAAATGTTTATGTATTCACAGATGTACAGCAGTTGTAGCGGTTTTGATAATGATGCTCCTTGAATGATGACACTTCAGTTCTCCGTTCATTTGCTAAATTGTATTTAGTGTAGTTTTTATTGCAATTTTCATCAGTGCTTTTTTTTCCTCCCCTTTAAGTCGAGAAGGGATCATTAGCTCAGGACTATTCAACCATGCACAGAGGAAAAATGCCATCAAAGTTGTCACAGAAAATGTCCTTGTTCTCTAATTTATAAACAAAAAACACAGATTTTTCCTTTCATGTGGCTTCTTGGAGATAATTATGACAAGATGAAGGCAGTTAAATTCCTCCCTCTGTTCTCTGCTCTTCAGATGGTTCCCCCATTGTCAAAAATGGAGATGAGATTTCATGTGGCTGTCATTGCCTGTGTCCCCGTCTCTCTCTGTCTCCCTCCCGTACTCTCGTGTCTCTTTTCCTCCTCCTTCCTGTCTCTCTCTGCCTCTTTTACCATCTCGCTGTTTCACTCTTCTTTGTCAGTTGATATTGAACTCTGATATCTGAATCTGTAATCTTTTCAGAACTGCCAATCAATCAGTCACTCTCTGTCTCAGAGGTTGCTGTCCCCTAATGGAAGGGAATGATGAGCTTTTATCAGCTCACTGATTTATATGGCTTAAAGCTTTCACACACAATCAAAGAGACAAATAAGTCCTCTTTTTGCTCACATATGTTTCTGCGCACACTCTCACACACCCATGCGGTGTGTTGAAGGGATGTCTGAAGACACCTCACTCCCTCACACACACTGAGGCAACGAGCCTCTGCACTGCGAGTGTGTTGTGCCACACTGCTGCTAGTGTGTATGTGTGTGCCCTCCTGGGAGGTAATTACCAGAATAAATACAGTAGAGGCCATGGCTGCTAATTTATGCCTGATTGTTGACAGTCAGAGTATTGTTTAACATGCACAGAGAGGGCCCTTGGTGTTGCGTTTCATGATCCCTACCGGTGTGTGTGTAACTGTGAGGTAGCGAGGGGAAAAGGGACAATTTTGTGGAGTGCATTCATGTTTTCTGTGATTATCCTATCTCGTCTGTGAGTTGCAGTAAGAGGGATTCTGTCTGAAATGCATGTTTGTGTCTTACCTGAGTCGATAGTTGCTTCTTACTGATAAACTTTTGTCATTCAGAAATAAAAAGCTGCTTTGTTCTGAGAGTTGTTTGTGTAGATTGATGGTGTTTGTGGCTTAGAAAAACAGAAAAATAACTTCTACATTTGTGAGAGCTTGTTTGAGACAAGTTACTAACAAAGCTTTATCTTCAAAGTGCTATTTGAGAGCTCAGAATTGCTTTTGGGTTTAATGTTGCATTTAAACTGTAGTAAATAGTCACAATGTTTGTTTTTTGTTCATTATAATCTATCCCACCAAGAATAAATGTTATAAGAGGCTGTGTACTCCTATGAAGTGGGTGAACATGCTTTTGCCTGAATTAGATTGTTCAAATGTATGTTTCTGCAGTCAACACTTACATATAATTACAACATATGTAAACTAGTTGTGATGGATCTTGTTCTCACCCCGGGAGCGGATGCTGATTGGTGACACGAAAACACGTGACAGCAACCTTTCATTTGGGATTTCTTTAGATTTTCCTCCTGGTCCCCTTGTGAAATCTCTGGAATAT
Source organism: Pseudomugil gertrudae (assembly GCA_037177535.1). Classification (NCBI taxonomy): domain Eukaryota; kingdom Metazoa; phylum Chordata; class Actinopteri; order Atheriniformes; family Pseudomugilidae; genus Pseudomugil; species Pseudomugil gertrudae. Next base: position 6,406,689 of record JBAMHV010000013.1, read on the forward strand.
CAGTGTATGAGACAGTATATGAATGTGTCAGCATATATTCCAGAGTATTTGCTGGGACTGTGTGTGTTTGTGTGTGTGTGGGTAAATGTTTGTCCATTTCTGAACTGTTTTCCAATAGCTCCCTGCTATTATGGATACTTAAAGGTACAAGTTCTCATATCAACACTATGAGAAGCCTCATTTGCTGCTGTAAAAAGAGGATATATGCATCGTACACTGCCTCATCTGCACTTTAGACACCTGTTAACCACAAATTGTCTCTGGTATTTCTAGGAGGGAGAATGCATCTTCAGGAGAAAGCTTCCCACTGTGTTGTGCTTGTGTGTAACAGCAACTGAGGAAATAGTGTGAACCAAACTGTCGGGACTTTCTCCTGAAAATCTTTGATGATAAATATTTTGGTTAAAGATTGAGGAGAAAAACTGTTGGATCAAACAAATCAGAACAAATCCTTTATGTTGTCAAATCTAAACCAGTTTTGGTGCCCATACCAAATGAGAATTAAAAGAAAATAAACTGTTCTTAGACTCGTAAACATAATAGTGTCACTGAGGACTCATACTTAGGTTTCAGGGCAAAGGCAACATATTTCACTTACACCTCTGCAGTTTATGCACAGACTTAGTTGGTGTCTATTAAAGTGCTAACTTGGTCCCAAAGACCTGCTTTAAAACTCGAGGGGACCTGTCCTTTTAGGCTGTAGCCCCCAGACTGATGAATGCCCTGCCCTTGTCTCTCCGAGAGGCTGTCTCTGTTGATTCTTTTAGAAAGCAGCTGAAGACACTTTTATTCAGACAAGCTTTTAGTTGACCTGGTTTTATGTTTTATTGAGTTTTTATTATTGTCTCATCTTTGTTGTTTTTATTTTTTAAAATGTTTTTTGATATTGCAGCACTTTGTAAAGCACTTTGTGAATTTTATCTGTGGAGGGTGCTATATAAATAAAGTTTACTTACTTACTTACTTACTTGTAAGCATCGCCAGATGGCTGCGCCAAAATAAAGTGCACACCAGTATCACTATTATTGCTCCTAATTTTAAAAATCTGAATTTGAGTTGCTGACAGGATTATAGCATGCTACATGGTCCCATTGCTTTTTAAAGAGTGCGTGCATATCTGTATTCTACATTGTTACGTCTGTGGCTTCACACCTTGTAGGCATATGTTTCACAGTGTCCCAAAATGTTGAGATTAGATGTATTAGATGTTTAAACAAATGTGAAATGGTATACTTGTTTCTGGTATCTAGGTTATGACTAGCTTTACTATGAAAGATTTGCTACATGTGCTTAAGACTAAGTTGGTATTTTTGTTTTATCTGTTGATATTTAAGTCCATAAAATCTGTAAAACAAGCTAATTGTATTTTTTCTGCAATTTTGCAATATTTAAATTATTTATTCATATCATGAGTAAATGTTTGTTTTTACAATGTCAAAAAAATGCATGGGTTTCTGAATATTTCACACAACTTTGCCAAAGTTACTCTGAAATATTAGAAACTTCACCGGCTGGAAACTATTTTGAGACACTAATTAAAAAATTTGAACAACAAATCTTTAAAAAAAAAATTCATATAGTTGATATTTTCTAAAAAACACCAGGTTAACTGTAGTTTAGCACAACAATACAAAGCTTTACAAACACACACAACAGATGGGTCAAACGCTGGCATCAGGTTTTGTTGATGCCAGCAATTGTTAGATGAGACTTTTCCTAAAGTGTGTTTACAGGAACAGAAATCTGCATTCAACAGTATCTCAAACCCCGTTTTTTTTCCCCCTTTAAGCTCTGATATTGAAACTCTTGTGTGGTCACACAGAAATATTTCTCTGCTAACTGTTCCTCCAGTGTCCCCTATTGACTTTCCTTCTGTCCCTGAACCACAGTTGTTATCAGATAGGTCAGCTGTTTGCTGTGCAGCTGGAGGGCTTTTAACGCCTCATAGACACCTCATGAACTTTATGAGTGTTAGAGGATAAAAGTTCACAGTTCTGGAACTGCAAGTGCTGCTAAGACTCAGTTTTGTCCAAATTAGCTGTAAAAAGTTCAGATACTGCCACCAAAATTAGCTCGAATGAAGTTCTCTTGGTCGAGAACTTTTAACGATAGCCAGGGTCTGTCAAAGATATTGGGTATTAATTCATTAATAATAGATACTAATGATCTTTGATGTGGTGTACTGTTGGACTTTAGAAGTCCCTAGTGGGTAATGAAGCCTGTGGAAACACCTTTGAGGTACTGGGGGGCCGGGGGGCTTGGCTAGAGGAGACACTACAAGTCTTTGTATTAGAGCTGATTGAGCTGGTCTGCGCCCCGACTTCATTACAGCCGAGCACTAACACGCCCCGAATTCTACTGAGGAGACTGCTGATGAATTTGTTTAATTGAACGTAAATAATGAATTCCCAAGGAAGAGATTTGGCCCAGTTGTAATTGCCAGAGATCAGAGTCCACAATGCCAAACTTCAAAACGCCCGAGCCAGGCGGTCGTAAGAGCCCTAACGATGACTTCGAAGAAAAAAAAAAAAGAAAGGAATGATATGGGAAGGGGGGGCAACAGAGGAGGAGTAACAGAGACAGAGATGGAGAAAAGAAGCTGAACTAATGAGTAACAAAGACCTAACGAGTTTCGCGAGGAAAATAAAGTGTTTCCAAAGTCGTCTTTAAACTTGGTGAGATGAAACGCGGGAGCGGCAGTTGTTTTTGACAGCTCGGGACGAGATGGGCCACAACTCACAGAGAGAGGGGTAATTCCCTATTCCTTTATATTACCCGCTCTCTCACTCTCTGTCTCTCTGCTGGGAGCCTGCTCATCTCTCCCTCCACTTCTCTGCATTGATTCTTGAATTAGACTGTTTTATTGAATAATTAATAGGCCTTTTCCCATGATTGATGATTTGCATGGCTTGAATATTAGCTTTTCAATCAAACGCAGCTTGTTCTAATGTAACCATATTGAAAACATGTCAAACACTGTTTACCCACTTTGTGCACGATGTTGTCTTAAGTTCTGGCTGCCGAGGCCTCACAATGCTCAGCGGTGGGGAATGTCCTTGTTGAGCACTCGCTCAGAGCTCATTACAAGACCCTGGAGTTCTGACACTCACACTGAACATGCATACACTATGCATAGACACTCATAAACACATGAGCAAGCATGCAAATACACAGATTCACAGAAAAACACATGCAATCCTAGAATTTTATATATGCATAGGTGTTCTTAGATGTCATGCTCACAAAAGCAAGAACACAATAAAGAGATCTTCCAGTTTATCTCAACTGGGAAGCTCCCCACAAATGCTCGTCTAATAGTTGTGTAGCTGTAGGCTACTTTGAGTGGCAGTGAGCCCAGTGTGGGAATAGATTGTCAGGCATATTGCGTCTACCATTTCAGCTATCACAGAGAAAGAGAGCAAGAGAGCACATCAATGCTGAGAAACACGTACATTAACATTCCCTTTTAATTTGACTGGGATTGAAGTAGAGTGCTAAATTACTCCATCATCCCCCTGCTCAGGCTCCCCCCTCCCCATGCCACCCAAGCTTGTTTTTTGTTTGTTTCGCTTATTTATTTATTTCCTGCCTTACTTATTCATTCATTCCAAGAGTCCGATTTTCTGAGAGTGTGTCAGAGCGTCGCTCGGCGCATGAAAGCACTTTGCATGGCGTTGTGTCTGCTGTGTTTAGACAGTTCCAAAACATGTGCATGGTTAAATAATTTACAGCGAAACTGACTAATGACAGGCAGTGATCATGTCGAGACGAAGGGGCCTGGGTGACTGCTGATCAGGGACAGAGCCTGCCGCATCCCCTCATACTCACTGCTACTGTGTGTTTCTGGTTGTGGGTTTGGCTAAGCTGTGACTGTGTGAAGGGAATATGTTGGTGTTAGTGTCTCCATTCAGATTGCCATTGCCTGCATGTGTATATGGAGTGGATGGAGTCTTCTCAAGACAGTTGTAGAAAATTGATTGTGAGTTTCATTCATCACTTGGGTTTTGTGTATGACAGTTCATTCACTGTGCATACAATGAAGCTATGAACTCTGCATACTTTAAGTTCCCAGGACACCTCGATGGAAAATTCAGATGAAGCTGAGATTGACTACTCTGCATAATTTGGTTTCTGATGATGTAGTGTAGTTGTTTGTGAGTGTTTTTTTCTCCTTCACCGCATCACCTAATGCATGATAATTTCAGTTACTGCTAAAAAGACCAATTGGTTTGTCCTTAATAAAAGTTTAATTGGTTTTTACTTTAAATAATTTAATAAAAAAACAACAAACAAAACAAAACAAAAAAAAAACCCTCAAAACAAATAAACCAAATTATCCATCAAAGCAAAGTTTTAACCCTTCCTAAGTGAATAATTTACCCACTTCAGTTAAAAACAACAACAACAACAAAAAAAAAAAAACAAAAACTCCCATAAACAGAGGAAGAATATAAGTTATGGGTGGTATTCCAAAAAGCATTTCATAGGTTTAGGTGGCAATGTTAACCTAGACGAAACTGTTATCTTAGATTTTGTGTTCCATCCATCCATCCATCCATCCATCCATCCATCCATGCATCCGTCCATCCGTCCATCCATCCATCCATCCATCCATCCATCCATCCATCCATCCATCCAT
>JBAMHV010000013.1:6418771-6429029 GCA_037177535.1 Pseudomugil gertrudae
TATATATATATGTACATGTTAGGTTCTTGATGTTAGGTTCTTGATAAGTCTAATTAGAGGCATTGTTTTGATCGCATAACAATAGTTATGCTCCATAGTTTCCATTGTGGCACACGCCTGTCCTCCTATATCTGTGTTGTTGTCTTCACACTGTGGTTTGACTGGCAGATGTGTGATGGTGGAAAAGCATGTATGTTTGTGTGATTAGGGGTTTGTATGAGGCAGCATGCTGCAGATCCTGCTATACTTTAAAGGTATGGTTGCTCTGTGTTGTCCCTGTTTGACTGTAATTGAGCAGCTCTCTGTGACCTTTAGGTGGTAGGCCTGCAGCTTCATGATTAGAGGGTCACAAGCTCAAATCCTGCTCCAGCTGTTCCCTTTCAATCCCTACACAGTCCCAGTCACAGATGGGAACGGTTCGCTGATATCACCAAACACAGAGAGGCCAGTGGGAAACTGCCCTGCCCCTTACCCTCACCTCTGGGACGGTGCTAATGAGACGTGCAATGCCTCGCTCTCTTCTTCTGTCTGTTTCCATCTGCTGCACTTCCACAGTCCTGCACAGATTCAGTGTCATCCCTGAAACACTTCTGCATTGAAGACATTCTGCAGCTCCTGTTGTTGCTTCTTTCTAATGATTTACACATGGGAGACTGCAGACTCACGCCTGTAGTCCGGCCAGCTGACAGGCCAACATCCAGCTTGCACAATGCTTTCGTGTCCCTTAGATCTCCTCAAAGCTGCACAGTAGGAGGTAACCTTCACACACTGATCTGAATAACTAGCTCACATGCTGGCTGATTTGTTGGCCAAATTACTCCAAGAAGAACATCTTTGGATCCAGGGAAAATCTGTTGGTTCATTCTAAGGAAGCAGTGTGCCCCTCTTTATTGTCAAAGGGTGTAACACCACTTGCTAGAGCTGAATACTAATTAGTCACAAGGGATGCTTCTTAGTAAAAATGAATGGACTTGTTTGCAATTGAATTAACTTGAACAATAGCGTGCGAAGGCAGGAGCATCAGCAGAAAAAGAACAAAAGCAAAAAATTGTTGTCAATATGCAAAACTGGCTGGTTTGTTTATTCCAGCCCTGTTTTGTTTTGTCTAAAGTAGAACTCATTGTATGTATGTTTATTTATTTTTATTTTTATTATTTTTTTTACAACAAGGCTATTGGGATAGTCATTAGAAATTCATGAACATGTAGTGATTGTACCATATTTATCAGATGTTGCTATTTATTGCGAGCAAGCAGTATTTTTTTTCATCACACTCTGGCAGTTCCACGGAGACTAGGCCAAGCTGCTCTCCTCTCACATCTGCCTGCGTGCACCCTGTGTAGTGCATTCACTTTGCCGCGATCGAAGGAGCTGCAAGGTTTTGAACTCCAACCGCAGTTAAAAGACAATACAGTTGCAGTTGCGTACGACTTTGAAAACTCTAATCTTTTGCTGTTTCTGAAGGGAACACTGACATGACAGAGAGCGGGGCTCTCTGTTTTCCAGTTTTGTTTTTCTGTTAAAAATCAAAAGACGCTGCTCACTTTATTTGGCCCTAATCAGCATGCAGCTGCTTTGGTGGTGGATTGCAAAGGTGTAAATGGTGCTCATTTTCTGTATGGCGTTGTACGTCTTTCACAAAAGGCTACGATTTCTGTAGTCTGCTGCTTTCAACAAGAAAAAGAAGAGAGACAATCTGCTTTAAAAAAAGACCAGTTTATTCTCACATACCTATATGTGTTTTTATCTGATGCTTGATATTTGTTACTCCTTTTGCTATGCTGTGATGTGGGTTCATGTTCTTGATACACCAACATCATGTAACCTTTGTGATGGGTCCCTCACATCCTTCATCTATAAAATATTGAGGCAAAAAGTAAGGAATGGGGGTGATGTGTTTTAACATTTTTCTGAAATTCAGATGAAGTGATTACATGTATAACCAAAGTTTTTATCTTCCACTTGATGCAGCTTATAAAATCATAATAGTAGGATTTTTTAAAAATCCTTCTTTAAACCTTGACTCATTTGGCAAAAAAGTTTCGTCCCATCTCTCATCTGCTTTTACAGCTCTGTCAACGAAAAACATTACAACAGATTGTCTTGCTAAACACAGAGCTGTGCAACATCTTTAGCAATGCAGCTGGACAGATGAGTGATGTCAGAAGCTGCATGTTCCCCAGTTGATGCTTAGACCAGAACTAGGCACAGCAAATGAATGGAATTTTTAATCAAAATCTTTGGATGCCCATGTGTCAGCAGTGGCTGTGATCTGTGCTGAGTGTCAAATTAAATTGGTGTGGCGTTTAACTGATTGCAGTCAAATGTTCATTTTAAGCCGAGTGTACCCAAACACGTTTAATGACACGTGCCTAAAATGTGTGAGAGATAAATGGAGAGAAAGAGAATAGTGTAGCATATCACAGGCTTTTTTGGTCAACTGCGCTGCACATTTTTCATTTCCCACCGAGCTGAAAAGATCAGGTAATTGAAAAGGAGACAATCCAGCAGCCAAGGCTCCACAGATGCCAATGAAAAGCTTCAGAGATATTAGAGTATTACACTTTGGGCCCTCTCTTTGTATTTCTTTCATATGGGGCCTTTGGAAAAAAAAAAGCCAAAAAAAAAACTGCTTTATAATGACAACACCTAAAAAGTGTTTTCCATCAGGCTCATGCATCATTGTCAGTGGAGCAGATGAAACTGTATTGTTTCTTTTTGGATAGGTGGCATCAATAGAAGGACAGCAGGCTGGAAAAAACTGAGAAGTATGGAAGTTTGGATGGAGGAGAGTGAGGGAGATGTAGTGTGCTCCTCTTTAAATGTATAGTATATTGAAATGTAATAAAACTCAGATGTTCAACATTCTCTTTAAAGGACACCTCTTCAAATAATAAAAAACTGGGCAGTTTAAGACTCTTATTGCTTTTCAGATTCTGACCACAATCAAATGATTTATACCGCTGAGTTCTTCTGGTGATCCTTTAAAAAGTAACGCTCCGCAGTGCAGCCTCCCGCAGTAATCTGCGCTTAATATTTATTATCAGATACTGAATAAGTCAAGCTGCATAAATAAGTCAATAGTCAGATCTGAAAACATGAAAGACTGAACAAAAAGCTTCAAGATTAACTTAAAAAAGTGGTTCATTTATATATTATGTGAATAGTAAGACAACTTCACAATCCTTTAATTAGACTCCCGTTGAATACCTTGTGTTTTAGTTCTGTTTCTGATAAACTTTTATTTCAAATGTAAACAAAAGAAATAGCATATAGCATATAGAGACTGTCTGACGACTTAACATGCATGTCATATAGGTTTTCTCATACTTTGGATGGATCTCATTTTTCCAAACACACTGCCCTCCGTCAAGTTTCCGAGTGGGATTTGTCCAAGATTAATAGTTTTATGATTTATAGGCTGGCAGCGTGTGAGCAGTGCCGCACCTCCAAACAGCCAGATATACAATTATCTGCTGCTCTTGCCCTATATGAATGCCATTTCCCCGCCATCCCTCCTTAAAAGAGACATGGGCCATTTGTCTCCCTAGCTGCCTCCTCACCCAGGCCGGTAATAAGCCATCTGCTGGATCTGAACATGAAAGATTAAAATGATATACAGTATGAAAGCTCTCTATTCAGTTGCTAATGTCCAAGATCCAGGGATGCAGAGGCCAAAGCTGTCATCTCTCTCTCAGGAAGAGGTAATTATCACTCTTCCTCCGAGGGGCGGCCACTGCCTCCGCTTCAGCTTCACGCAGGACCCGGCCCCCGTACCGGCTGCCACCGGCCAAACCTCATTTAGTAGGCCAGAACAATGCCCGACCAAATGTCTGGTTAATCCTCACAATCCTTTGTATTCATTGAGGGTTGGTCGTATGGGCCTGAGGAGAGGGCCCTGCTGCTTGTGTGTACTTGTGGGCGCGGATGAATGTGTGTGTATGTTTGAGGGCAGGGGGTCAACTTCAAGCCCACAGTGCTACAGGCAAGGCGGGTGATTATTTCACTCACTGTCATTAAGGCTTCGTTTGTATGAGTGTGTGTGGTGACCCAAATGTGTTTTTTGTGTGTGTGCATGCGCACAGTTTTTGGTTAGGGGCTATCCTTTGTAAATGATGGGAGATTAGAGTAGGACACATTTGTTGTGAGTTTGATCTACATCTAAGAAACAGTGCAAAGAGAAGCAAAGTAAATTGGCCATCTACAAGAGGGAATGAAACGAGCTCGACAGTCACCAAGTCTGGACCTTTCAATTTAAATTTTGTGATGTTTTAAAGATTTTATACATCTAGTATGTTTTATTGTATGTGACTGGAAGCCCCTCTGAGTTATCTAACAAGATATTTAACAGACATTTCAATAAGTTACGTTGAGTTGTGTTAGACCGTTTGCCTAATGTCAGTCCAATTCTTCACATCCTCAGAAATAAACCTGAGAAAAGAGCATTAAAATGGCTAATTGTCCCATTTAATATGTATAGTAGAACACAAGTAATTCTTTTGGATATAGGAATTTAGACTTAAAACAGCCCTGTGCCATAGCAGTGCAACAGATTTGCATTACTTTGCACATTAACAAGCAAAAATACACATACAGCTGTTATAGTTAACCATTCTTGTAAGTTCTCTATCATCACTGCTGCAATAACATCACTTCACATTTCATGTTGACAATTTACTATGTATATGTAATTACTAATATAATATAGACTAATTCAATACTTTGATGACATTGTAACCTATTTCAGGTTTCCAGAAACCTGTTTGTCTAATATCGACATCAGTTGTTGTGTCATAAACGTTATGGGTGTTCTGACATTAGGAAATATTTGCATATCTCCCACTTCATTTCATTTTATCATCAAATAATTTGTAAAATCTGAATTAATTTAATTAGAAAGGACAAGGTGCAAGCCTGAGCTGCAGTTCTCTAAACCTTAGGATTGCCCTGCATCAAAGAAATAGCTGACATGACTAGAATGGCAAGGGGTTACTTTGGGGGGGAATTTTGATCACCAATGCACCTCAAAACTGTACAAAAAGGCTGACACTTGTTGACTATGTGCAGAGGTGGTATTGACATCGATTGAGAAACAGTTGGGATGGGACCATCACGCACTGAGAAACCAGCAAGACTAGTTAGGAGTCAAAATCTTTATTCAGTAACGTTCAGAAACACATACCAAACCAGAAAGTCATATATATATATATATATATATATATATATGAATAGATGTATGGACTGAAGGAAATGGTGTTCAAATATTAACTGAGTTTTTTTTTCTTGCTAACATAAATTACATATTTTTAAACATATTTCTTTCACATATAGTCAAGATGAAAATGTGTATGTTTTTCTCAATACTGGGTTTTTGGTAAATAACTAATGCAATAACTAATTCGAACCATTCTTTGACAATACTTAATAACTTGGCTTATGCAGTATGCAGCTAAAAGTAGTATCTTTAAAGACATGGATGGTCTGCAGTGCGATATTGGACATATTTGGCCGCCGTGTTTGAGAATTTTAAGCATTTTCTCATCCGGGTTTAAAAAAAGCTGCCCTTTCCATCTTTGTTCACCCCTCAGGAGTCATGTAAAACTCTGGAGTGTCAGGCTCTGAGCTCTACTGAGAGAATAAATTAATTATCCATGTAGACCAGAGAGCTTAATTCACTTGCAATCCCCTGAGCTGCTGCCGACCAGCCTCAGTGGCAATGGCAGTGGGGCTTAGTGTGCCAGTTGGGCTTCATTCCAGCTGGTGATCATACCTGTCTTGGTCTCCACCTCCATGCATCAAACACCAGTTTCCCTTTGTATGACACCCCCGACTCACCTTATACCCATCTCAGTGGTACTAAAACAGCAGCTGCCCTCCTCCCCAGCCTCTCCATCTTCCAGCCTCCTTCATCCCCCACTCATCCTCTTTCCACAGTCAGAAAAAAAAACGTTCCCATCATTCTCATTTTCGTAATACAAGCCTCAATTATGCATAAACTTGTCAATTTGCCCGTTCAAAGAGAAATGACATGGAATCCAGTGGAGAGGGCTGTCTGAAGATATATCTCTGACAGTGACAGTAGGAAGCTTAATGCATGTCTTAGTGACCGTCCTGTCTCTTACACCCACTTCCCATGCGACCCATTCACATGATTATATAAATAAATATGTCTGATGAAAGTTAAACCCAGCCTACTGAGATGCCTTGCTGTATGCATCTGTTGTGAAACATATTATCTTACATCTGCCAGCTATCTGTTGCTTGGTTTCATCTTTGAAGCTGCCTGCAGGACCTTTTTTAGACCTCAGATTTCCTCCGGTCTGTTGAAATCAAATTTTCTAAAGCTGAACCTCTTGCTGAGCAGCTTGCGGAGCTTTATCACTGCACAGTTATTGTGCTTAAATCAATATGTTTGGCTCCAAGCTTTATTACATTTACATCTTTTCTACTTCAACTCTTTTTTTTGCATGTTTAAAAGAGATTGTGAGAGAAAGACCACCCCAGACTGTTCTGTCTTGTTCTCTTTACCTTCCTTCTGTGTTTTCTCCTTTCATCTGAGTCCAACTGTACCTTTTCAGTGATATGACAGGAGTAAATGGTTCTGTCATGCCCCCTGAGTGGATTAAAGTGGCCTTCAATTACCTTCATCATTGACCTTATGAAACTGGTTAACTGCAAAATCCTTAACCCCAAACTCAGCCATTCTGCACACTAATTCAGGCTAACGCACACAGGGTTACATGTACACATCTGTGTCCACAACATTATAAAAGGAATGAAAATAGGAAGGATCTATAAGTAAAAAAAAATAGGTTGGGACTGAAATAATTTACTCTGGAAATTTCCCTTTTTTCCGATTTTGGTTGAGATCAAAGCTTGGTTTCAGGTCTAATTAACCAAACGAATGCAGATCCCAGACCTTCTGGCTGCGGGTGAGGCCTTGGAGGGTTCCCTTGCTGAAAATCCACATCAGATTTAAATAATTAATATGACACCTTGAGCTCTGCAGAGAAAGCGGGGGCTCCATGTTGGAGTTTAGAACAATGTCACTGCCAAGTGTAATGCTGTTTGTCTCCATGAAAATGAGCAGGGAAAAAGCAGCCACTCCATTGTACTGCCTCCTTGGCGAATAAGGGGACTGCGCTCCCCTTTGTCATGCTAACAGGGAGCTTTAAGGGGCCATTGGTAAAGAAGGCCTGCGGCCAGGGCTCCAGTCCTAGTTGGGCTTGGCTGAGACAAGCTGGGCCTGGCTCTTGGGACTTGGAGCTGGGGTCATTTTATGGTTTTTAATCCTCTTAATCCCCGTTAGAAGGAGCTTGGTGGAGACAAATCCGCTCCCAGAGGTCCTTAGGATTCAAACGCTGCGCTTGAGCAACTGTATCATTTGATAACAACAATGGTGGAGGATAGAGAGAGAAAGGGAGATGGACAGGCAGGGTTAGAAATTAAAAACAGAGATAGAAATCTACATCGTGATTGATTGATATAGATTTTTGTCTTTGCCCTCTGGTTATTAGCGCTCTACCTCAATTGTTGCATCTTACACTTTTGTCCAATGAAGTTTGTATCTCGGTGGATAAACCGTGCGGGATCTGTGACACATGCAGACATAAACTGTAGGTCTGAATTTAATGCTAATGGCCCTTATGTTGCCCTGTGGTCCATTAAAAAAATGCCAAGCGCTCTTGTTCTCTGTGTGGACAGCACAGCAGGCCATTTTCGAAAAGACCCCAGAGCCAAGGATAATCCAGGGGGTCCTATTCAAATTAATACACTCCTGTTAACCTCATCTTAGACAAGCTCTCTTCATTATCACTCAATTAAAACTGCATATATGAACTGATCCAGGCAGGAGAGGTCTCAGTAAGCCTGAGTTTGGTGACCAAATAGTCAAGCTGGCAGGGAGTTGGGCCACAGTGGGAGATGCACACACTGACTGATCTGGATGAATAGGAGCATATTGTACACAAGCTAACCAGCAGGAGAGACGTAATGTATCAGCTGGAGTTGTGATAAATAACAACCTCACATTAAAGAAATTAAATGTTAAAGATGCTTTTGTATCTTTAAATTGTGTCAAATGACACAACTAGAAAAAATAATCTGGGACTGTTTTTTAAAATTCACTCTTAAATACCAGAATAAGATTAAATGTGGCTGTTGTGCAGAAAATCAGTGGGACACTACTGAAAAATGCTTCATCCCAGACAATGCTCCAGTTTCTCTGTCATTTCTAATTGCAAAAATATGACAGGGGATGGTTAGGTTGAGTCACGATTGCCCGTGGCTCACCAAGAAACCCAAACATAGCCTAGAACGTTCCTTTCTGTGGAGAACGACATGAGACAATGTGAATTTGTGGTAAGCAGCTCTTGACAGCAGAAACCAAAGCATTAAATGAAGCACAAGAAAAGAAAATGCTGAGAGAAAGAAAGATTTAGGAAATACTCTGATACTGAGATTCTACATTTTTATTTAGCTCTTCTGATTCCTTTTTGTGTTTTTCTTCAAGCATCTGCACTGGCACGCACTTATTTATTTTTCTCTCCCTCACTTTACCCACCAGATCTTTCCTTGCTAATGTACCCAGAGTAGAGTATTGGGTTGAGCACTTTCAGAGCTGAACCCTTGTGTGGGAACAGGCTAGCTGTCTGTGTTCTGCATATAGCCTGCAGCCAAAGACTGAGCAAAACAACAACCATAAGTCTTGCCTGTCTGCAGAATGCCAGGACTGCTTAGTGGTTGGCAGCCTCCAACACACCAGGGGTACACTGCTGTCATTCGCAGGGAAGAAATGGTTGAGATCCCAAATTCCACAGACAAGGCACATGTTACTTAGAATAAGGAGGTTAAATACCTCCCTCAGTTTGCATACGTAATGCTAGGCTTGGATGATGATAATCTGCAGGTCCTTGTGTAGCAACTTAAATCTCAGAGTAATTCAAATTTACACATCCTGGGGTTGGTTTACCCTTACTGTGAGCAGGTGAAGGGATTTACCACAACAAATCTGTATAATTTTATTTGAATCACTTTATTGCAAGTGTAGAAAAGTGATTTATTAAGGACTAGTAAACTACATCATCCAGCCAAAAAACAAAAAAACAAACAAAAAACTTAAACGTAAGTATGGAAAACAAATTGTCATGTCTTTGCAACCTTTTGGAGACCACGTCTACAGAAACCTGTTAAACACAGGTTAACAAGAACTGACTTCTATTGGTATACTTTGTTACCATCAGCTGGTTTTAAAGCAACAGTATGTAACTTTTTGACCTTAAAACTCTGTGCTTCAGTCTTGTTTGAAAACTGACATATTTCATGCTCATCCCTGCCGCCATTGTCCCTGTGCAGCATCCTAAGACTGGGGAACTGCCTCTTTTCTTTATCCCACAGCATCGTGTTATGGGTTTACCTTGCTTTATTCACACGCCAGAGACCAGACATCAACGCACTGGCCGTGGCTGTTTTGAACATGCAGCATGGCTGTTAAGGTAGGTAAGAAAAAAGTTAGACTGAATTTTACTTGTAGAAAAAGAGCTCAGAGATGGGGCAGGATTCTGAATTAGCCTTTGTTAGGGGACAGCAGTGTAAACACCTGCTAAGGTACAGTTATAGGATTTTAGGTAACTTACATAATTGGTCTGTAAAACAAAACCTAAAGGCATGAATGATAAAAGATTTTTCTGAAGAATTTCAGCGATTTGCTTTATGATTTGATCTTTTTATTTTCAGCTTCTGTTCGGTTTTCTTATTTTTTTTTCACAAAATAGAGGATTACAATATGGAATGACATCAAAATATTGTAAAACCGATTTACGTTCTGCTTAATTTAAAGAGATCCAATAAATTTTTTGAATGTTTCCAGTAAAATATCAGAGGTGAATAATATGAACAGCTTAAAACATTCAAGTGCAGGGTAAAAAAATTAAGATATGAGGGGCTTTACTTACCAGCTGCAACATCTAAACTGTGGCCAAATCACTGTAGCCTGAAGGTTACATTTTAGTTAGAACAGGTTTGTAATTTCACCTCTGATGTTTCTTAGAAGGTCTGATGTTTATCTAATTTTACAGCATCATTTCTCGCTACTTGTTTTCCGTACAAGTTGATCCATTCCTTCAGGGATATGAAGATAAAAACAATCACCAATTTGGGGGTTATGTTTTGGGTTATGTGTGTGGAGCCAATCCCAGCTCACAACGGGCGAGAGGCGGGGTACACCCTGGACAGGTCGCCAGTCCATCACAGGGCCAAC
>JBAMHV010000013.1:6429129-6446888 GCA_037177535.1 Pseudomugil gertrudae
TCCCCAAGGTGCATGTGTTTGGACTGTGGGAGGAAGCTGGAGTACCCGGAGAGAACCCACGCTAACACGGGGAGAACCCACGCTAACATGGGGAGAACGTGCAAACTCCACACAGAAAGATTCCTGGTTTGACCCCTGCTGTCCTAAACCATTCAGAGCTTTATAGACCAGCAACAGAACTTTGAAGTTTCTCCTCTGACAGACAGACAGCCAGTGTAAAGACCTCAGAACTGGACTGATGTGGTCCACTTTCTTGTTCTTAGAGAGGAACAGCAGAGTTCTGAATTATCTCCAGTTGTCTGTTAGGAAGACCTGTAAAGAAACTGTTACAATGATCAATCCATCTAAAGATGAAAGCACGGACTAGTTTTTGAAGGTCCTACTGTGACATCAGATTTTTTTTTAACCTTTGAGATATTCTTAATGTGGTAGTAGTCTGACTGTTAATCCCTTCATGTAAAAAAACAAACAAAAACTACACCATACCAAATATTCAATAGGCTGCAGAATGTAAAAATATATGTATTTCTGCATCAGTAAAACAAAATAATTCTGAAAAAAGGGGAGCTAGATGTATCTAAGCCACATTCAGATAGAGACTCGCTAAGGATGCAGTTCTAAGAACTGCTAACCACAAATTTTGTTCTATTACCTGCTCTTTCCTAGGAAAACCATTTCACTTTGCTTTTGCACAAATCAAGGACCTTGAGAGGGATCAATTTGATGCAAACATTTATGACAGTGATGTGTCCTCTAGAGCCACTGGGCAACAAAACAAAACCCGCCAAAAAAAAAAAAAGGCAGAGAAGAAGACACCACAAAGGAGCAAATATAGAGTGAGGCGGTCACTGTGTTCTATGTCTGCATGACAAGATTATTAATCATGGATGATCACATCAGACAGCTATTATCGAGGCTGGAAGAGCACGACATATGAGTTTAACTTATTAAAGATGCGACGATTGTATCCATGCACTATGATTAAGACTGACAAGACTGGAAAAGCGTTATAGAAGTTATCAAGTCCATTACAAGATACTGGGACAGTCACTGCAGCCGTCACAAACTAGAACAAGTAGGCCAAATACCTCTCCCTCCACTGAGTGTTTCACAGATTAACATGAGTTACTACAGATTACATGTTGAAAATAAGTTCAGATTGGCCAAAAAAGGATGATCAGACTAAACTGAAATAATAAAACATAAATGTCACTTCATTAGTTGATTTCTATTTAGTCTGTGTATGAAAACTAATGTTAACATCTTAGCTTTTCAGAAAATTCCTCGGGTAGTCGGAATATATTTTTTATTTAGATTATAATGGTAACTGACAACTTAAATGCAGGTTAAAAACCCTCCTGTTGTCAAATGCATTTCAGTAGATTTTATTTAAAGCTTTTTATTTATTAAAAACTTTTTTTATATTATTTTAAATAATCTACTATTATTTCCTTTTATCCAATATTCTTTCTTTTTCCCCTTTTCATGTTTTAGTTTTAAACTATGTCTTTGTAAAGCACTTTGAGTTACTCTGTTGTTGGAATGTGGTATAAGAATAAACTTGCTTTGCCTTAATGAAATATTATGTAAGACAGCGCATGTGAATGCTGTCAGGCACTGCTATTTAAATAATCTGAACTAGAATAACTTAGTCATAAAATTTCACATTATTAATAACTTTGTCTTCTGAAGTGGTATGGTTTGCACTTTAAATAAGCTATACATTCCTTTATCCCTTATATTCAGTAAATGAGTACTCTCATGGTATACATGTGCACAAATTTGACACAGCTTAAATCATAAATAACAAAGTGTTATTCTTAGAATGCATGTTTTAGAGTTTTATTAGTACCATTAGTAACACTGTACAATTTCTGCTGGGGAAAAAAATATGAAGACTACATGTCTGGATGTGGAAGAACTTTTACAAGTTAAAGCTTTTTCTACATATTTTATTAGAGGAGGTAATAGTTAATTTTTGTTTTTTAGATTTCATAATGATTTGGCTTATTATCTTAAAACTAAAAGTTCCATTTTGAGCACCAGGTTGCATTTTCCATCTGGAGTTTTTTTTTGGTGCAATCCGAGAAACCTGTGAACATCCTTCTAAAGCTGCTGTATCTCATATTACTGCGGCATCATTTCCAAATCAGCCCTGGCTGCAGATGCATTGTTTCACACTGTGGGTTGATGTCTTTATCCAGAGCCTACATTTTAAGTCAACATACTTTGAATCAAAACTGTGTTTGCTGGCCTCATACTTCTTTAGCCTTCAATAAAGACAAACACATGTAAGGAACCTATGTAATAAGTGTGCTCCTGTCTATGCATGTATTCTTATTTCTAACTAGGAGTGCCGCTGAGAACGGAAAGGCTTGTTGGTGTGTGTGTTGACGTGTGTTTGCGTGTACGCTGACAGCCTTTGAGCCATTTCTCGCCTTCACTAAAAACGCTTAGGGCACAAAGCATCCTTCCCCCCCTCTGCTCTGGAGCACAGGCCCTGCACACACTCTCTGACAGGAGCTGAAAGTAAGCACTAAAGACATCCTGACACATGTGCGTAAAAGCACTTTTGATGCCGGGAAAATGGACCGCTTTGCAGTGTACAAATAACAGCAAAATGTCAACAGAACGAGGTGAGTCCGACGGGAGGCAACAACACAAGCCAGGTTCAAATGATATTACAGCAAACAAAACATGAGCATCAACCACCAAAGGCCCTTTGCCTGTCTACCTCGATCTTAGCGTTGTTTTGACTTTGTCAGTTTATCAAACCGTCTTTTTCTCTTGCATGAAGTAGAAAATCTGATAACTTATGAAAAGATCACCTAAAAAAAGGAATGATAGAAAGTTTAACATACTCAATATTAGTAACTTCTTATTTGTTAAAAGATAAAAAAAATATTTAAACACACATCACACTTCTTGTCACTGGCAACTGAAATAAGCATTTATCTGCAGCTCTTAGAAGCATGTGAATTTTATTTACAACATATAGATTTTTGGTGATCCTACTTCCAATACACTTATTCTGTTAGAGTACCAAATAAAAAAAGATTAAGTACATCCAATTGTAACTTCCCAGTGACATAAATTTAACCAAAATCACTAAGATGAGTCTCAAAAACTGTATACAACTCCAATTAAAAAGATTAAAATGAAAAAAGACAACATTCCCATCTTAACCTACCTGGTAAAGTTAAAACAAAACAAATAAACTGTTTTTGTCTGATTTTCAGCATGTTTTTTGATGCACACACTCTGTCCACTCATAGAAATGTGTGTCCACATGTCTACACGGGTGGCATCTGAGTGAAAATGGTCACTGAAAGTAACTGTTAGATGCTGTCATATAAATCAGATAAGTAACATCAGATTGTTTATTTTAAACCCATTATAAATCTCTTATCAAATGGACCAAAAATGACCTCTGATGTGACTCTGTCCTATACAGAGAACAAGCTCTGTAGAGTGACCAAATCAAATGGGGGTGTTGAATTCCCAACAAATACCTTAAAACAACCTTTAAATGACCATTTGTCATTTACCATATTAACATGTCTAATTATAAAATGGAAGGTAGGACAAAAAGGAGGAATTGGTATCAGGCCCAAGAAGTACTGCCCAAACTCTTTGACTAACATAAACCTCGTTAGGTCTATATACAAGAGTTTTAACATTCTCCATCATCTTTTATCTCAAGCTTACAGTGAAGTTTAAATTGTACATTTTGCCGCCGACATTTTAGTAAATGGTAAATCTGATGCAGCGTGTCTTAAAAAACTATGATTTCTGTTCCCATTGTGTAATAACTGACAATAAAGCTGACTTTGACTAATGTCGATCCTTTGATGGGCACCGGTCTCACATGTAACCTGTTAAAGTACACTTACAATAACACCGTTTTAATCTGTGATACCCATCACTCAATGGGCATCTATACACTGTGATATTGGAGTTCTGATGAAAAATGATTTTGTGGGCTTTGTGATTTTAGTTTCTTTTGATTTTTAACACTAACCATCATCTTTACTCTTGATGAAAAAGACAACACTGACTGGTTGTATTAAAGTTTCTGATCATTTACACGTCTAACAAGCATTTTATTGAATAGTAAAGATAGGCATCAGTTGTTGTAAGCCTTCAATCACATCCTATGAACCTCAATGGAAGAGATTTAAATAATCCATCCATCCATTTTCAACCGCTTTATCCCAGAGCGGGGTCGCGAGGGGGCTGGAGCCAATCCCAGCTGCCTACGGGCGAGAGGCGGGGTACACCCTGAACAGGTCGCCAGTCCATCCAGGGCCAAGATTTAAATAATACTTTGCATCATTAAACTAAGACTCCAGCATTTTGTGTATTTGCTAATATCGTGCAGCACTTCCTACCTCTCTAGCCAATGCACTGCAGCACCTCCCCCCATATGTCTTCTTGTACCATTTCTCCTGCAAGGAGTTTCTGGTGAGGGCCAGGGGTCAGGGCCTCGCGATGCTCAGGAAGATAAGTGTCTGCTCTAACCCAGGGCTACACCTGTAGGTCACTGCAGGGGGATGCTAATCCCTCAGCCACCCGTTAATACTGATGATCTGCATCTGAGACCCTCTCCCCTGGGACTGTACGTTTGTGAACACATGATGCTGTTTTTTTTTTGTGTGTGTGTGCATTTGGTTGCAGGGGCTGACAGATGAGGCAACAGGGGGCCCAGCAACCCGTGTCTATGTGTGTATCAATGCATGTGTGTGTGTGTGAAATAAGGGGGATGGGGGAAAAATAGTTTTATGTATATTTCTGAGCATAGGAAAGGGAAGTTGGGAGGTTAACTGGTCCATTGTTGTTGGCTTCCAACTGCTCAGATCCTGGACTGAATAATTTGTCACTTATTTGCATGGAGTCAAGAACTGTAGAGAAATGGCACGAGCAGGTGGTATCTGTCTCCCTCCTCCTGGTGCCATAGACAGATGTGTCTGACTGCAAACACCCCCCCCCCCCCCATCTTATTCTTATCTCTTGGGGCTCTCATTCAGTGCTTTGCACTCTTGCTGTTTGAAATAAAAAAAGTAAATTAAAAATTCCTAGAAACATACTAACAGTTAAATTGGCTGATTGTTTTCTTAAATTGGTACTGGTAATTAATTTTTTGGCCATTGAAATAAGATAGAAAACATTTAAAACTAGATATCACAACATTAACATGCTGGGTTAATGATGATATAAATTACTGTATCTATCAACATACCAATAACATACCACTTTCCCATTAAACAATGAATTTACAGCTTTTCCACTTTAACCCTATTTTCATATCCTAATGCTTGACATTATTGAGTAAATATAGGTTTGTATCTAAAATACACATAATAATCTTTAAAAAACAGTGAGAGAGCGTACTGTTAATAGAACACAGCAAACCAAACTCATGTTTTTACACACCGAACTGACAGAAAAATATTTAAATTACACTTTTATTATCAGAGACTGAATTTTCCTCAGAGCCCTTAGCTGTTGGTGATCCCTCTTAAATGCACCATTATGTGTTGGACTAATGCAAGTTGGTAAATCTCAGCAACACGGAAAGGCTGAAGTCACCAAGCCAGCAAGATGATAAATAAAGTGGTCATGTTGTCACTCCAACATGTTGGTGTTACAGCTGCTCCTTTGTGTTGCTCACAGGCTAAATGTAGGGTTTTGGTACAGGTGTAGTAGATGATCCAGGTTGGATTTTATTGCTTTCTAAGTGGTGTATTTCTTTTTTTTCTTTTACCAGCAGTTTTTTATTTTTAATGGTAAATTTAATGGTAACTTTAAAAAATGTATGGCTTTGTCTGACGTCTTACTTTTTAAATCCAGGGTTAGGCTTTTCAATCTGAGTTTTGGAGTTTTTTTCAAGTTTTGGTGTGAAATTGGATATGTTAATCAACATGTTGTCCTTTTCAAAGTTAAAACAGTTAGTTTAAGATCATATATTGCCAAAACCTCACTGAGACATTTCCTAAGTGTCAGTTGCTGAGGACAGAACTTATTTGGCTGCATGTAAATGTTGAGAAATGCAGTGCTCAAATAAAATTTTTGGTAAAGTATTGACGACACAGAACGAGCAGCAAGAGGAAAATCCTGAGTTAGGTTTCAATCAGATTTTTGGCCACACTTTTTAAAACAATAAACTCATTCACAACAATAAAAAAGTCATTGTTTAATGTAAAAATGGCATATTTACAGTAATTTAACTTACTAAAATAATGAATATCTTCTATATTTAGATAAAACCAAAACAACTGGATTAGTGTCCGATACTTATAGCTGTGGTAGGGATTCAGTGGAAAGGAGAAGATGGAGAGAAAGAAAGTTAATGTGGCTCTGAGAACTGGGATAGTTTATTAGACGTCCAGCTGGGGAAAAAGTGATTGCGTCTGTCCTCGGGCTACTCAACCCCATGCAAACACACACATATGTAAACGTTGGTACTGAACTATAATCATATTTCACCCCAATCACTAAACACACATTCATATTTGAAGGTTTATCCCAAGCGACTATTTCAAATGATTATGTATGTATCCAACTATACAGAGCACAGAAAGTGTTTACTCTCTTCATTGAGGCGCAGGATAAGTTGAGAGCAGAAGCTAAGTGTACTACAGTCTATGGCAGAAGAATAAACATTTTCCTTTATAGCCCGAGGACCCACTTTTCATCTGTCAAGCATCTTTTAATAATTAATCTGTTTAATACACACACAGCATCTGCTGGGTACAACTCCCATCCTCCCATTCAAACTGACGAGCACAGCTGCCACTGTTTGGGTGTACTGTACAGGTCTGGAATATGATAAGATGTTTTTTCTCTACCCGGCAGTACATAGACAGAATACTGCTATGCACGATGACATGAACTATATAGACACGTACAGACATGCACAAACCTGTATGTGCACACACTCCTGCAAACAAGTGTATGCTGAAAGGGTGAAGCCCTGACTATGGGCCTACTTTCCTTATGTATTTCTCCTTGGTGAGCAGGCCAAATGGGGATTGTGTAAATTAAATACATTTCTTTTTCCGGCAGCAGAGAGAAATGATGCCAGATTAAGCCCATGAATATATACATGGGCCAGGGCTGACCTGTCTCCAGACGCCTGATTTCCCTGGAGGGGTGCTGACATGGTGAGAGGCTCCGGGGGTGTGTAGGTGTGTGTGTATACGCGTTTGTGTGCATGCGCATGCTTCGGTGTATGTGCTGCACTGTGCACCTCAGACAGAGGTGAGGAGATCTCCTGAACAGGTCCAAATTGAGCTTAATCTCATTCCTCATTGTGCTGGAACAGGAATGAAATTGCACAATTGCACTTTAATCGACGATCGAACACCCGCTCCTCTCCCCTCCCTCCCCCCCTTTCCTCTTTCTCCCACTCTCCTCCTTTTCATGGCTCATGTCTCTCCCTTTGTGTCCTTGGCCTTAAACTTCTTACATTGGATGGTCGGCGTGATTGCTGTTTGCTACTTGTTTCTTTTTGTTCCAATGGAAGCATCTAATAAGGTCTTTTCAAGCAATCAGAGGCTTAATGTGGTTAGGATAAGGGCAATCATAAACCAATAAGCCATCCGGATGCTCTATTTTTTTTCCACTGCAGGTCTAATCCTGATTTTGGGAATCCTGTGTTGCATCTGGTGCACTGGAGCGTGTCTCCATCATGGACAGGAAGGATTCCGTCAGTCCCCTGGGGTTGATTACACACACAGTCATTTGTGTCACACAGGTGTATCTGATTATCTAAGGTAGGAAACCATCAGTCAGAGGAATATCAGCTCTATTAAAGGCATTTACCACTCAGAGAGCAGAGTTACAAAGACAAGATATTTCTTGAAAAAAAACATTTTCTCCTAATCCTTGCAGAGTGATTATATTCAGCGGTTTGCCTTTTTAGTTCTCTCCCTGAGACATCACCCTCGAAATCAAACAAACCACAATTTCCATGAGATTCTCTTCTTGTTCTCAGTGAAACAAGTTGAAACATGTGGCTCCACCACCACGCTAACAATGACTGCATGCAGATTACAGAAATGCATGTTGCTAACCACAAAAAGACACTCTGTGGTAGCATACAGCTTACTCTTAAATCAACAGCTTTACACCAATTCAAGAGGATGAAAAAAATCTGTAGTGACAAAAACACAAGTGCTGAACCCTTAGCATTTTTAAATTTAGTAAATCAGCATACAACAAGCTCAGCAAATTGTCTTCTTGTGTTCAGGTGATATGTACGGTCAAGATGGTCGGATGGAATCTCTATACTAAATAACACAATTATTATAAAACATGCTGTAAAATAATAGTTTTTTTTGTGTTGTTTTGCTGAAAATGATTTGTTTCCCCCAAATGTGTATGCAAACATAATGAAAGTGTGCAGAAAAAACACACACTAAGGCAAGATCTTCCTGTTTTTAGAGAGAGAAAAAAATCCAGGTACCGTAAGCCATGTTGAGCCATGTATAATGTGTTGATTTGTTGCTCTAGGTGATGGAACAAAACAATGCAACAAAGGTTCCTGAGGTGTTGTATCTAGGGTGGATGTACTCACTGTGGCCCATAATGAAGGGTCCTGCTTACCACTGTGCCTCTATTCAGCAACGCTGACGACCTGCACACACACACAAATATGCATGCATGCACATACATACACAGGCCAGGCTGCTGCCAGGCTGTCAAGTCCAAAAATAATTAGGCATCAAAATGAGTTTTCCTGTTTATATTTTTTCTTTTCTTCCCTTGTTCATTTTATTCATGTGCTGGAACTCGGGAGACTGGCTAATGCAGTTAACATGCTCTCATCATGAATTTTTATTACGCCATTACATGGGAACATTACAAGTGCATGTGACTGCTGAGATGCCATCAACATGCACGCAGACAACAAACAGATGAATTCATGACACACAGAACACCCATGCATTAATTCAGATGCACAACTACATACTAAACATGTTGTAGAACTCTACTCTGTGTGATGTAAAAATTAAATTTAAAAGTTTTAGGTGTGAGAACAACAATGAAAAACAAATGCTTTGCAGAATATGGAGTAAAACTGAAACTCATTGCAGCATTCTGCATGGTCACAGCTACAGTAATTAAAACATGCATTATGAGCTAAAAGTTGGCTAGATAATGATGTTTGTGCACCTTTGTGCCGGAGCAGACCTCTGAATCCTGTTGAAGCAGTTTGCAGCTCATTATGCACTAATTAACCAATCACTGAGCTGAGTTCCTTCTCTGTCCAATCACAAGACTGTTTGACAAAAAGCTCAATGACTGAAAAACCTTCAAAGTTAGAAGGACAAAAAGTTTTAGCAATCACGTCCTGAATGAGCTGAAGAGTTTAATATTTGAATAAGTGAAGTAGAACAGAAGATGTACAAGGAGAAATAAACCATTTAAGAAACAATTTTTAATCACTTTTATCATTATTCCAGGTTTGTTTTAAACAACTGAATCAATTAATCTAAAGCAATGTAAAACCATGAAGGTTATGCAGTCTGTCTTAATGAAGTAAAACACAGAACTGCTGTTGTGATCATGCATACATTCTGTTCTGTCTGCATGTTAGAAGCTGGCCTTTAAACTTAAGGCTCTGTGCACTTTTGTAATTGTGCAACATTTTAGATTATACTGTTGCATGTTGGGAATTTGTGGGTGGAGCTACCCAGCATGCCTGCTTATTCTGTGTTTGTTGCACTATGAGTGAGGGTGCTAATGCAGTTAATGGCACTGTGTTCTTCCACCACAGTTGTAAACTTTTGAATAGTTGCTCCCAGTGTTAAAAATCTTCAATTCTAAGTTATTGGTAAGTGTTTAGGAAAATTTCAGATTGGGTCTCATTGTACTGTTGCAGGTGTTAGTAGTATGTAAGTACGTTGTTGTTTGTGTGTCTCAACTTGTTTGTTAGTTGAGGTAAGAAGTGGTAGAGATAATTACAATATATGTGAAATGTTCAAGATTTAATATTTAGATTTACCATACAGCCTATGAACTTATATTAAGGTATTTAGATTTACATTTAATATGTTGATTATATGTTATATTTAATATCTGTATACGTATATGTGGAAGTATGTATATTTTTAGAAATTGAGAGCTGAATTTTTTCAGTGTTCAATCTGCATTGGGTTTGAAGGGCTTTCATCCAATCACAAGCCTGGATTTTATTTTACAAAATGCCAATCAATACAAATACAGTAATCTTCTGTGGCTCAGTAGCAACATATAAGCATGAGGTTAATAAATATTGTAGAGGTTACTGTTTCATTACGCTCACAATAAATGTCACTCAGAGAGACCAAACCTTTATCGTTTCTTCATTTGTTTTCTTTCTGAACTGAGTTTCGTTGGTCTTTTGTTCATGATACACCCACGACTCAACTTAACATCATCACCTTTACCAAAGGTCCAGGTGCACCCAGAGTCAATACTGATGTCGTATTACATGAACAAATTCACGTTGATGCAGCAGATTTGTGTTTTTTCATTCTGTCTTATTATTTTTTACACGACCCAATAAATTTAATCATACGTAATGTCTTAACCCTTTAGGGCGGTATCTATTAATATGGTGCCAAATCTTGTTAGTGCTTTTCACCAGGAGTTAGCGGACATGTGTGTCTGTAATCTGAGCAGCATGTGTGGGTGTGGTTCAATTAAAAGTTTTAAAGTAATAAGAGTTTATTAACACTGGCGCAGAATCCAAACAAACAGTTCAAACACCGAGTAAATACGTGGATGTAAGAACATGAGAACAGCACTGTCCAGTTTAGAGCTTCTGCTGATCTCTCCACAAACATCAATAAGACATTGTGAAAAGTTTGATGTCAGCTTAAAAAAATTCATGTTTGTGACTCTGCTTTTTTTTTTTTAATTATACATGAAGAGCCTGCTAGTTTCTATGGATATAAAAAAGTTTTTATTGTGAAGTTTTCACTCCTCATATCAGGATAGATCCACTTTTTCTGGATCCTCCTGGTGTTTCCAGGGTCTGACTGAGGTGTCCATCATCATCATCATCTACAGTTGTCTTTCTGAGATATCTTCCTGCATAACGCCTGAATTAAAATCACATGGAAACTATCCAGCTTTACTTTTTACCTTCTGCTGCAGCACAGTTCCTCATCAGACATTACTTTAGTCATTCCGAGATGAACTGAGCTGCTTTCTGGTTTCCATTTAAAGTGTTTTTCTTTCAGGAGGAAATAACTATTCATGTTTTCTACTGTGTTCATGTTTCTACTGTGTTGATTCATTTAGTTTGACACAGTAACACTTATGTTGATGTTGACACTTCTGTGGTAATCTCACGTCTCAATGTCTCAACATGACCAAGATTATATTTAGCACGGCAGTTTTCATGTAACTTTTATTGACACAATTATAAATAATGTGTCACTTTGCAGGTTTGTTCCACGTGTGTGAACCTAAACCATTACTGATTCCTTATCAAACCATTAAATACGGGATTTTTATTATTTGTATTTATTTTGGTTATATTTACTTAATAAATAAATAATATATTATTTATAATATTTATTTTGTATAAATGTATATATTTATACATTTATTTTCAAACACACTAAAAAGTATTTACATCAGAGTAATGTTAGCATTGTGAGGGACCGAGTGTGTGAAGGATGAGGAAACACAGGTGGTTAAAAAATAAAACAGGTTTATTTATCACAAATAACAAAGAAAGTTGTCGTGTCCCCTCTTTGCTCTCATTGTCATTTGTATTTAATTTGGATAATATTTATAATACTAATATAATAAATAATTTATATATTATTTATAACATTTATTTTGTATATATTTATTTATAAATTGACTCTTCTGATGGTGGTTGGCTTTTCCTTTGTTCTTCATGATTGATTTTTTTATCTTTAAGTTTGATTAAATTAATGTTTTTTTCTTTTTAATTCATTTTTATGATTTTTCTTCTTTTTCTATTTTCTTTTATGATTTCATTTTATTGGGATTTTTCTATTTTTGAATAGAAAACAAATGGATATTCTGGTGGTCAGATGAGCACTTTAGGCTCCATCTGTTGAAGAAGAAAGGGTTGATGGCGCGGGATAGTTTGGGATAGGTAAGGTTGGCATTTTTTATGTTTTCCACAGGCAAAAGCTAAAAATGGCTCCGTAATTTCCAAACAAACCCATCCTACTCTTTTGGGACCCTTGCGTTAGAGTCCTAATCTTACCAGCTTGATCACAAAATAAAAAGAAATAAAACCATAAAAACTATTTTTTTGAATTAACAAAACTACTAAAATTTGAATTTCCCTCTAGGATCAATAAAGTATTTTTCATTTCATAAAAGATGCAGCTTGTCACACTGCAGTTCAGATAAGTTGTGAGAAACATCACTTCTCATGTGACTCTGCAAAAAGAGATAAATAGGAATAGTATAGCAATGTTTAAATATAACTTTTTTTTGTTTTTAAAGCCAATGCTAAGAATAAACACAACAAACAGCTGGATGTCAACCATTGCCATCCTGTTTCAGTGTCACATTCTTCATTAGATTTTTAGAAGGACACTGTACAGCCGACGTATCGCTATCCAACCTGTATCCCACTCACATGATAAAGGTATAGTTGGCTGAAACACAATAAAGATCAAAATCCTTGGTGGTAAATAGAGCTTTTAGTGTATTCTTTGAATTCCCCCAAAAAGTTTTTGAGAGGTAAATAGCTGACCTGCTGGGAGAAGGAGGCTGCTACAGTGAAATGTGATATTTCTTCTCTCTTGATGTCTAAGAAACATTAAATTCTAAATAATCTAAATTGCTTCTGAAACACTGTGAAACCATGCATGTCCACATAGTTTCTCAGGGTTAATATCATCACAAACACACCACATAATGTATGTCTTCAGCTTGAAGGGTTCTGTGAGAGCTGATGGGCACCAAGAGTGTGTCAGCTTGTAGCTGTGTGTGTGTGTGTGTGTGTTTCTCAGTGTAGAATTGGTTTTCTATTGCTGATTTGCTCATGCTCAATTACCCAAAGCCTCTTGGGGCTTAGCGAGGGTAAACACACATCAGGTGGGCTTGATTTATTTTGCTGTCCCACAGCAGCCACGGACTGAGGCATGGATGTTCTCTCTCTGACAAACACGCAGCACACACATCTGCACAGAGATACTGTATACATGAGACTCTTGTGATTTACAGCAATAAAAAGCTTATAGTGAGAATAATAATTGTTTTGTCGGTTTCCAAATTTTGCAGACTAAAGATTTTAAGTAGCTTTACAAACCAGATATTAAAGATCAAACATCTGTAGTGCTAACAATATTGAAAATGCAAAGTTAACAAAAGTGCAATGCTGTGACAGATGAAACGCCCTGGCGCCTTTGTTACCATGCCAAGGCCCTGCATCCCCTAAAGCCTCAATATTCTGCTTTCCTTCCTTCCTCTCTCCGCTGTCCTTTTCACTTTCCTTCTTTTACCTAACAGGTTTCAGTTTATGTGTGCACCTCATTGTCGTCTGGTTCTCCAGCATGGTGTATTTATCGATTCTCATGAATAGACTATTGATTTACAGCTTGAGCCCATTAGACCCCTATTAGATCCCATCTCAAGCCAGTCATGGTACCAGCTCAATCTCTTTTGGTGAAACATGCCAACCCTGAACACCTGGCCAAAGCAAAGATAGAAGGGGAACAAAAGAGAGGAGGAGTGATTAGACTATTTTTCAGCCCTCCTTTTTATGTTGAAATATGAGCACTTAGCTCCTACTTACTTTCCATTTTAATTATTTTCTTTTATATTTTCATTTATCTACTTTGCAAACAATACAAAAAAATCTAGTGATAGATATTATTTTAATGCAAAGTCATTGTTGGTGGTATATCAAACATCAGTTTCCATTTTATTATTGCCATCCCTGTCTTTGGATATATACTGCATACTCCATCCCAGACCCCATGGATTTGTAGATTTAGGTGGAATAAATGTATATGGCTATATCTTGCAGAGTGAGATAGTAGTTAATTGTGTAATTTTATGCACTTTTACACACCCACAAACTTTTGTTTTTTAACTTTAACCTCATGTATTTTAGTGAAGCTCCATCAAGTCTGGGAAGAAATGCTGTCTGAGGGATCAAGGAAGACTGCCTTACCTTGATGTTTCATAACCCACAAGCTTCATATACCTCATAAAATATAGATGAAGCCAAACATCAGTTGGTGCACTTAAAAAAAACCTGCTGATGCGTACACTGATTGCTGTAAGCTAGTTTCAAAGAGTATTAACATCGGTGATTAGAAATATGCAATTATAAGTAAAGGTTGTGTCTTAAAAGTATAATTGAAATGTAGATATACCTCTGAACTTCACATTCATACAACGGCCCAAAGTATACCAACTTACCAAGACGCCTACAATCTTCACTGCAGTACAATCATCTTCTGCTGCACTAAACTAAATTATATAGGTCAGGTTCAGACATTGTGTCGGATTCTATTTATGTTAATGTCTTTGGACTGTTTGGTTGCACACCTACAGTATGCTCTTTTCTGTTACAGTGCCTGCAGATATTTAGAAAGGAATCTTTGCAGATTAGGCAGCATACTGACTGACTATAAGTTTACTGACTTAACACTGGTGCACTGTCTGTCTGTTAAGCAACATCTGTGGCACGACTGGTGGTACCAATGTCAGACCCATACACAGTCACAATTTGTGAAAAAAGGCTGTTAATTTATGCTTTCAAACATAAGTTTTTCTTTGTTTCTGCCAGTGGAAACACTAAAGAGAAACAACAAAAATAAACTGTTTCTAGCTATCAAGAGTGAAAAAGGTTTCAGGTTGTATTATCTATTTTTTGTCTAATATTGGGTAATGTTATAAACTTTTCTGTCGTTATGATAAGTGATGGTAGAAAAGTACTTATCTGAACACTGGGAATTGTTTTCACTTTGGTTAAATGGGACCCTTGGACTATCTGTCATGCTTCCTATGTCACATGGGATGGGAATTTTAAAAAGGTAAACAAGGTAGGAAATAAAAATAACAAAAAAGGAAAAAAAAACACAAAAACTTACAAATAAAACAGATGATTTGGAAAGTTATGCAATGTCTTAGTTGTTTGGTGTCATATTCCTTATGTCATTATCTTGCTTTCCTCTAACACTATCATATAATTGGCACGTTTAATTTGCAAATAAATAAAAACTAAAGTTTAACTCAATTGTTTGTCTTTGCACTTTTTTGCATGTTAACAGGTAAAAACTTTTTCTAACATTGTGACGTCACCAGATATTTGTGCAATTTAATGAAAATGTGAACTTTTTTAAAAAGATTTTGCACCTCCTTAAGATTTTCTGACATAAAATGAAACTACGCTAATCTTCTGTGATTTATTGTAGTCTTTTTTTAGTATTCGTTGCCATGCTTTTAGGGGATATGTGTAATAAAACTATGGAGTTGATACTTCTGTCAGTCAAAATATCTGATTAGACTTTTGTGACTAAGGAGAAATCATTTTTTCTTATACAAAACTTGACATTAGTTTTCACTTCTGAAACTTTTAGGAAATAAAATGGTGTGTGAAGCAATGTGTTCCCTCTCTCTGTTGGTAGCCTTTCAGATGATGATCATGATAATGCATCTACTGTATGTTATGATGAAGTCTTGTGATATTCTGCTGGTTTAATGCAGGTTATTGCACACTATGTTTTATATCTGCTACACCACTTTTACATATAAATGTTAATATTCTTATATTAGTCTTTGTTTTATATATGATATCAATTCAAAAAAAATTATTTACCTCTTTTATTTTTTAATATTTCAATTTAACTTACTCATCAGTACTATTCACTATTGCTAAAAAACACATTTATTTCCAGTTTTGAGTTTTTTTTGTTTTATTTTTTATTCTATATTGCTCTTAACATAATTATAATTTACAATGTGCAATTATGGTTTTACTTTAGGAACAAGAAGTGTAAATATTTATAATAAAAAATGACATAAACTCATGGTATTGTGTCACCATGAAAAGGTCAGTGACATATATGACCTCTTTTAACATAATTAAATTATAAAAATTATTTGGTGTAGAAGCATCGTTTTCAAAATGTCATCCATGATTTGCTGATTTTTCTGGCTTTGATAGATAAACATTTAAACAGACTGCTTGTCCAAACATCATGTGTGCTTGTATTTGATAGATTAATCGCTCTGGTCTTCTCCTCCTGCTCATCTATCCTTCTCCTCTTTTCTTATCACTTTCAAGCTGCCCTGCACAATTGTTCGTCTTCAGAGCGTCATGTCTGCCAGATAGGACTGTAGAATCAATGTTAGGAAGCGTTCCTTTCACTGGTGTAAGGCTGCAATGACAATGTCTGCCATGTTTCACTCTGATCTCTCCATCAGTGTGAATAAGTGTATCACCAGGCTTCCTCAGACTGTCACTCACTCCTCTGGGGAGGCGCTCACACACCCCACCTTATTATCTAGGATGTTTGCCTTCAAATGGAAATGCTGCAGATGTAGATGTACGTGCATACACATGCAAACATAGTTACTATGTATGATTTGTCTGTGTATGTCACACACACTTGGCAATCTGCAGTGATAGACACAGACATCACTGAATGTAGATGCAGATTTAAATGTAAAAGGCAGGCCTAATTTATGCCCTTTCCACCACACACAGACATCCACACACACATTTCCATCACTTTAGACTTTCATTGACTTAAACTTATATGTCACGTACATAACCTACTCTAACTTATTTATTGCTTTTTAGCCAATACATCACCTAGAGAGTTTTAAATGATTGATTTTACTGTAACTTATTAAATAACTAATTAAAGGTAAAATTGGCTGTGACAAAGCAACATAAGAGGTTCCTAGCGGGCCTTGTTACCAGGTCCTATCAGGTCCTCATGAAGTTATATCATTACACTAGATTTTAAAGGTTGTGTTGGTAATGACCATAACACTTTGAGATTATTAAACTAGGTTAGTATTTTATTGAAGCATGTAACTCAGAATAAACCTCAGGCTTTTTTGTCTTTGGTAGCTTCTGTCATAAGGAGAAGAATAACAATCAGTGAAAGTTACCACAGGTAGCTGTTTTGGTAATAAACACAAGCTATTTTTGTTGCCTCCTCCATAGCATTTATTGGGAAAACTGGTGTTTTTATTGAGAGTGTATTGAAATGTCACATCCACTGAAGTCATTTTACTGAATGTTAATGGAACATTTTCAGGTTTGGACCATTGTTGAAATGGCTTTGTAGTCTTTAACAGTCGGCTTGTGTATTGAAACAGCATCTTTACAGGTCTTCCTAATAACAAGACAACTGCAGCTAATTCAGAACTCTGCTGCTGGTCCTCAGTAAGACCAAGAAAGTGGTCCAAGAAAGTCAATTCTACCCCCAAATTACCTGGAAAAACTGCTTGATTTGCTGTAAAAAGCCTACAGGAACATATTACCATATCATGTACAGAATCTTTTCAATCAGAGAGATGAAAGTTATAACTTATAAAGAAAGACAATACTCAAAATGCACAAAGATAGTCTTTCTATGATTACTTGTATAATTGTTGCTCTTGTTGCTGTTTTTTTTATTCATATTGTATTTTTTATTGCACAACTTCACAGATAAAATTGATTATATTATATACATTTATTATTATTATTATTATTATTATTATTATTATTATTATTATTATTATTATTATTATTATTATTATTATTA
>JBAMHV010000013.1:6446988-6474744 GCA_037177535.1 Pseudomugil gertrudae
ATTATTATTATTATTATTATTATTATTATTATTATTATTATTATTATTATTATTATTATTATTATTATTATTATCTGGGTATCATTGTTAGACCATATTGTTAGCATGACTGTTGACTTGTGTAGTATATAGTACCTATTGATAATTATATAGATTATGATAGTTGTGATTACTGGGGTGGGATTACATAAGCTTATGTTTTTTTCCACTCTTTTTGAACAGTTTTCTTTTCATCACAAAACAAAGTACAAATAATTGAATACACTCACAGATTTGCCTCTTTCAGCCAAAGGCAACTCAGTTTCCCGCCAGTTTTAGTAGATGGGAGGGGTGTCATTGCTGAGGATCTGGCAGATAATCAGGAGGGAGGTGAAAAGTTCATGCACAAAGCTGCTGGACATTTAAAGTGTCTTTACATGTCATACTCTCACTGATCAAATACAATATGATGAGGATAGTAATGATGTTGTTATTAGTTATTCACGCTTTTATAATAACACGGCTTGATTACCGTAATGACTTATACTTTGGTTTCTCTCAAAAATATCTGTCCTATCTGCACCTGCCTGGTGCAAAATGATGCACGTCTGCTGACGGGAACACAAAGGAGAGCGTGCATGCAGTCTTTTTTAGTCATTGGCTACCTGCTCTTTTTAGGATTAATTTCAAAATCCTTGTTTTAAGCCTTTAAATGACCTTGCCCTGCCCTACCTCTCTGAGCTACACGTGCACCCCCCCTACTGGGCCCTCCGGTCAGCAGATCAGCTGTTTCTGGACCACTGCAGGTCAAACAGACTTCTTTACTATCCAGTTTTATTATTATTACTTATTAACACCCACCTCTATTTGTTGGCATTTCACCCAATATGAGTTTGCTTTTATTGCTGGTTTTGTTCTTATTTATCTTTTATTGTTTTATTGTAGAATGTTTTAATATTTTTGTTATTTTGTGTTCAGCATGTTTTCAGTAGTTGCTGTCAGAAAGTCAGTCAGTCATTCTCTTAACTGCTTAAATCAATTAAAGGTTGTGGGGAAGCTGGAGTCTTCCCTTCAATCAATTGGGTGAGAGGTGGCGTACACCCTGGATAGGTTGCCAGTCCATCATAGGACCAACACAGAGAAACAAACAACCAGTCACACACCACTTCATTCCTAAAAACATTCAATTGACCAATAACTACATCCCCAGACCTCGGGCATTTAAAGGTGTTGTGGTTTTGTAAATGTAGTTAACTGTAAGGATAATTGTTAGTGTAAATGGTGACCTCATTGTTAAGACACTTTTTGTTAACTTTGATCGTTTTGTTTAGATACGGGATAAGATGTAGCCTATCTTTGGCCACTTTTTGTTAGTTATTGTAGGAACTGGGATTTTGTAATAATAAATGACTGTTATATCTTTAAGTTTGTTTCCAGTTTGTTTTTGTTATTGACCCCAAAACCCTAGATCTGAAATGGTTTCCTAACACCAATCAACCTAACAGGCATGTCTCTGGCCCGTGGGAAGACGTGACATTCCCAGAGAGGACCCACACTAACACGGGGAGAATATTACAACATATTAGTAGAATATGATTAAAACAGTATTGCATAACATTTCACGCATTTGCTACATATCTCTATCAACAGCAGAGATCAGTGAACCTGCACATTTATTCTCTCCATGGTTTTAGTCAGAAAAAAGCAACAGCAACATATAGATAGTATGCATTCCCTTCATGGAGATTATGAAGGAGAACATCCCTCTACCTATCCACATGTTTCTGCTTAACCAGGGTTGCAGGCTGCAAGCGAAGCAGGGAAGCCCAGACTTTCCTCTTACCAAACCTTCCAGCATGTCCAGGGAGATCCAACAGCATCGGAGAAACGTAGTCCCTTTGGCTCAGCAGGGGTCTTCCTCTGATTCTCCTCCCAATGGGATATGCCCAGAACATCTTATTAGGACATGTTCGGGAGGCATCCTAGCGAGATGTAGAAAAATTTTTGGACAGAATAACTAACATATTTGCAAAACCAGCTTTTCTGAATTAATTTTATTTAAATAAATTTTTATTTACATAATATTACCCAATGTTATCTAGAAGCTGTGCAGTTCAGCTTTATATATCTGATCAACCAAATGATATATTGTTCTGTAACCCTATATTTCAATTACAGGAAGTACTACAATCATGGCACTTCTTTTTTGTCACATGGCACTGCTATAATTTTTTTTACATTAGGAGCATCTTGCATCACATTTTAAATAGTAAATATTAAATTAATAATGCACTAAGGGATTTAAGAGTAAATTTATCTGTCTATTTTCAGACATTTGGAGCGAGCAGTAAAAACCTGGGTCCAACTTTAATAACTCATGTGTTACACCCACTGGGGACACTGGGAAATATGGGGAAAAATTCACACACTTCACAATTACATATTAATTGTTAAATGTGTCCAACTGATTTAAACCTGACAGAGCTATCTTTATCTTTGTTTAGGTATGTAAGTCTAAGGCAAAAATGAGTATAATTCAGTATATTTCAATAGGTGAAGTTTTTTTTTACATTAAAAAACTATTATATCAATATCTAATCATGAAATACTGCATTTAAGGTCAGTACACAGTCTATGTGTCAGAGTCAGAATCACATCACAGATTATCAAATATATACACATGCATGTGCTACTATTTTAATAATCCTTGAAAAATAGTGTGGAAAAATAATTAAAATAAAATTTTAATGTTAAATTTATTTACAAAAATCAACAGCACATAGTTTTCAACCAGACATGAAACCTCTTTAGTATTTAATTGTGCATAAGTAATAAAATAATGCACTGCTTACTATTTCATGCAAATCAAAAAGTCCAGTTTGATTAAATAAATGAAAGAAAAGCATGTTTAATCAGAGATGTGTTCTTATAAAGATGTGTGCAAACCCATTTCATCATGTTTTAATAGTTTTATGACTATTTTGCAATTCTCCTTGGAGGTGAGAATAATTAAAGTTACTTTTGTGTAACCAACAAAAATAATTGTGTGCTTTATTGGATCTCTTTGTGAAATGTAATAAAAAACAAAAACAACACAATATCTATTGTATATTCCTGAAATATAGATGAAAATAGGCATAGACAAGTCTATTAAACTTTTTACTAACAGTAAAATAAAAAGAAAAACAACCCATTGATGGCAGGCAGCCCAAACAGCTGTGGAATGTGCTGCACCACCACATTGTGACAATCTCATTGTTGTCTTTCTGATTCTCATAGAATGAAAATGCACCATAATGCAAAGGATTTGAAGTCTGCTAGTGCAAGGATTCCCATTAGATGGGATTGTGAGTCTTCCTGGGATACAACAGCAATATGAAATCACATGGGGCGGAACGATTGATGATTTTGATTCTATGGAGGTACAACATCTAAATTTTGAGTCTATTCAATGTGAGCATCTCATTAGTTGTTCAACACCCTACTATACTTCTTGTTATGATCCATCCTGATGGGATATGATGTCATAGGTTGTGCACGAATATCCATGTGTTTTTTTTTTAATAAGAAATCATGCGAATAATTAGGAAGAGCAGCCTACATCAAGAGTGAATTGAGATCCAATCAATCTATTTCTTATAAATCTGCAAACTAATGGATGTAAATAAGATTGTATACAGTTTATGGTTAAATACATGTCACATATGTTCCTTGTTGCTATGTATTTGTGTGTGTTTAAACACTGATGTGACAGATAAAGGCAGAGTTTGGCATTAAATGTGTGTTTGTGCATCTGAATTCAGTGTCTGTTGGGGTGTGAGGTGACCTGTAGAGCAGCCATTCAGCTTTAGCTGATTTCCCCTGTAAGATCCCTCTGTCATCCAAGTCACATCAAAACTCCTCATTATCTCCAACCCTGTCATTGATATTCACACTCTTCTTCTTTTTTTTATTATTAGCCAACTCAATATGCCCTCTCAATCTCACTTTGTTTGTCTTTCTGTCACTTGGCTCACTCTCATCAGTTGCTGAGACAGTGACAATTTCCTAATTTTTATTTGAAAGCATCATTTAAATCATAGACGCCTCATCTGGCAGCAGATGAGGACACACAGTTCACACTCTGACAAACATATCTTTTCTTAATTTGTCAGTTAAGGAGGACCTTAGCAATATGTGGTTTTATATACTCTTAATCATTCTCTCAGCTGCCACAAAGCAGTGTTTATTATTGTAACTATGTTTCAGAAGTCAGAAACCAAATCCAATAATTCACAATGCATTTCACTTAGCTTAAGCAAAATGTTTGCATGTTGATCACAATGCAGTGTTAAAGCGTAAGAATAAACAAATTTACATTACAGATAATAGTTAAAAATGAACATATTTCAATCTAGTCAGCATGTGCTTAAATGGCCCCTGAATCATCCGTTGCTGCAGGCAATATCTCAAATCATTTAGACTTACATATGTAAAGTCTGGACAGTGCATTTTCGTAACAGAGTCTGCAGAGGCTCACATCAATCCAGGCAGCAGTAACTTAAGCTCAACCTCTTGGCCTCCTAATTACAGAACAAGAAAAAAAGGAAAAAAGGATAACTCGAAACAGGAAGTTCACATTACTGTGCGGGTATGGCTTTGTCAGCAATGATCACTCTCTCTTCATCAGTGTGTTATTTCACTTCATTGAAATATTCACACACTTCCTGCACCTGTGGACTGATTTGGCCAGGTGTGTGGAGAATGGATTTCTTCCTGATGATTCCTTTCAAGTAAGATTTAGTATTTAAGTAGAAGTCCATGCAGTACACACTTCCTGTCCACAGATGTGTGTGGCTGCAGTGCAAATTTATATACTTTGTCTTACTTTCTTTCCTTATTAAGTTATTAGCTGAATCTGTACCTGCATGAATGTATGCTCAGATGTTGATAGAGACATGGAGATATACACAAGTAGGTTTGGTAATTGCATCCTTTTTCTTCCCACTTGCACCTTTTTTGATGATAGCTGAGGGGTGACACGCTCCTCCTCCACCTTTCCCTGCCTGCAGGGTGGATGCTTTCTCCTCCCCTCTCCTCATATGTAAAAGGGAAGTGTGGTTGAGCACGGGGAAGGTGATAGCCCTTTTGTTTAGTCTGAGCTCCATCACAAGCTCTGTCAAGCCCAACAGACAAGCAGACAGAGCCATGACAAGCCCACTAATCTGACAGCTCCTGCACATCACAAAGCCATCACATCAAAGTGGCGGGAGAGAGGCGCTGGCGGTGAGCGATTGACGCCACTTCTTTGCTCTGCCATTTTCGTTGGTATCTTCATAGTGCCTCTGACATGCTACACACCAGGAACCTTCAGAGGAAGTATCCACTTGGTAATGGGGGGGAGTACAGGGTTGAGGGACTCCCCTCTACCTGAGAATGTGGGTAACATTCGTGAAGAATAAGTGTGCGATACATCAGTAGGACATGACAGACTGTTTATATGTTAGTGTTGTTGAAAGTAGGAAGCTCTTTTGGGAAAAAACAAGACAGGGGAGGGGGTTTGGAAGCCAGCATTGCTTTTCCCTGTATATAGACTCTTCAGTAAAAAGGTGGTTTAGTAAGAGCTGTTTCAAGTTGGCCCTGAAAACTACTGCTTGTGTACTATGTCATTTATAACAACAACAACAAAAAAGTGGACGGCCTCCACTGGGTGGTGTTCTGGGGGCTCTGGCCCTCGTTGGGCACTGGTCAGCTTCTCTGCCTTTGGAGGTTGTGGGGTCGCTTCCAGGCTCTTGGTGCCCTGGGCCAGTGATCTGGCCACCTTGGGCAGCCTGTACCCGGTGGTGTCGGTGGCCGGCACGCTGGGGCCTGCTGGGGCCCATTCCCCCTGCCTCCTGTGTGAATACTGGTTTGGCTCTGGGGTGGAGTGGCTGTCCTTTCTTTGTAATAAGTCTGTTTTCATATTTTATTTTCTGTTGTCTCTGTATCCTTTATCTGTCATCCAGTGGGGTCCAGCAACATATGCAAATTCTTTTAAACAAATATTTATTTAAAATAAATGAAGAACTCAGGATCTCTCCTTTTCTCTTTCAATCTATCTAACTATATATATATATATATACACACACATGAAGCTGTTCTTGACAAAGCACATTTGCTGAGCACAACACAGCAGCCAGACCGTCATTCTGCTTTAATGCTGGACAAGACAAGTAAAAATAAATCCTTTACTTTCAGTTTTAATTTTTTTACACTTTTTTAAATGTTATTTTTTGACGTGTTTGATACAATATTACTAATTTGCTTGTCTGTAAAATGTGGTGCATGTGCAGCAAGGGAGCAGGAAAGCATAGTTGATCCTGGGTAGCTTGGCTAAGCGGTATGGCTAAACAGAGATGACAAAGCCGTAAACTGAACCAACCGCAAAAATAGATGAATGGAAATAGTTCAATACTCTGAGAGGATCACAAGCCTTTGCCAGGAGCAGAAGACTATGGATTTAGGCCAGTAAAAAGGGCCAATTGTCGTTCCACAAGAACCACATCCAGCAAAAGAGTGCAGTCTGTCTGTGCCTCAAAATGTAAAACTCTGACACTTGTCTCTTTTTTTTGCTTTAAAACATAATTATATGCATTTAGGATTCGTGTATACTGTATATGTATTCAGTTGTGAAAGTACCAGGCTTCTTGGTTACATATCTAAGTCAGATCAAGCAGTTATTCGCTGTGAAACATCTATTTGTTGTCCAGGTCAAGTTTTTTTTTTTTTTTTTGCATATTTATAACAGATCATGCTGCACAATGTGTTTTAAAAGCTTAAACACATCTAAAATAAAGAGTGCATAAATAGTAGATTGTACAGAATAATACTACTATGAGCTTGTATTTCTTACTATGTTGGTAGAGGAACCACAACAAACATAAAAAATCAGATGAGATCATTTCTTGGAGCAAGATACATTCCTACAACTAAATGAGAAGAGTTGATAGTTTTTTTCTTTGACAGTACTAATACCAACAGGTTCAGTTTGAACCCAAATGCTGTTGTAAATCATCATTTGTCAACATACTTTCTACTTTTATCCATCTGGTAAGTGACCTTTTTTGTCTTTTTTTTGCACAATAACTTAGAAATGGAGAATTTAATGCAAAAGGCTTTTATGGTAAATGAACTTTACTTTATATTTCCAGTCATGTTGACCACTCAAAGCTCTTTAAGGGACACAGGGCAATTCACTGTTTGTGGTATATGCATATTTACTAATCAACTGTGCCATTTAATACAGTTCTGAATGATAGAAGAATGCAACCTGGCATTAATATGGATGCTACTTTTACTCTTGTCATTTATCTAGAAGTTTTTACAGATTACTTTTGTACCAAACCATATGCAGTCTCTTTGAAATTAGTAAGGAATTTTGTATTAATTGCTCTGGGGTAGATGTCCAATTTAACAATCTGATCCTGGTCACTTTTTCACAGTTTTTCTACATTTTCATCTTAGTTCACACTAACTGGTTAGCAGTGGTGCTAGGGGCCAAGGCCTTTGCCCTAGGGCAGCTCTTACTTGGGCAGAACGATTACTTGCTAGGTGTTGCTTCCCTATACACAGGTACATTTACACTACTAGCTTAGAATCAGCAGCCTTGTGGTCACACCTGCCAATTTAATCAGTCACAAGCTCAGATGAAAAACATTAATGGTAGTACAGTGTGAGTTAACGCCTAAAAGAATACCTAGGAGTTAGCTGAAGCACAAATACATGTTAGAAGAAAAGATGTTCAGCATAAGGTGCTGCAACAATGTTTTATACTTTTTGCTCAGCGGCCATGAACCTGTCTTGGATTCATTCTAATAAGTTGTGTATTTATAAAAAGATGGAAAAAGAGACTACTAATTCATGCAACTTTTGTTTTTGTATGACTCTGAGACGTGTTGAAGACTGGGGTCACACAGTAACAGCTATGTGGGTCACATGTTATCTTCCTCATCCAGATGGTTTGCCAGATGCAGAGCTGTCAGTTGTCTGACGGAGCATGCACCCTACTCGCATACAAAGCCTCGCACATTAAAAAAAGAGTAGCATTCATCAAAATTCACCCATGAACTATGTTTTACTGGAAACTATTTGATTGTGAACAATGCAGGCTGAGAAATCCAAGTCTAAACACCTTGCATACAGTTTTACAGAAGGTTTTTTTGCATTTAATGTTAAATAATAGTTTTAAAATATATTTGAGTTTTGGGACTGCAATAAGGTAATGATCTTGTAACGCTCTGAAGTGCCCGAGTCCATCCAATAATGTAAAACAACACTAATTTGAGAGAGCTGCTTCATCTCTGCATGTTAATCAATAAACCCATTACCTCCGGTGCTTAGTGAAGGATTCCCTGATGCCCGCTCACTGATGTAGACAGAAAAAGAGAATGAGAGAGGAAGACAGAAGGAGATGAGGGGGAGAGGTTGATTATAATTACAGATTTTAGCAGCCTGTGCCTGAGCATAACCTGCTCATTACAGTGAATGGGTATGTGTGTGTGTGAATATGTGTGTGTATTGGCCCTGTAACCACAGAGCTCCCCAGTTTCTCCTTCTGCAGAAAGCCAAGAACAGCCGACACAAGTGGCCCATTTAGAATATAAACACACAAAACCTGTTATTTCAATTGACCTTCGTCACATCAAGCTGTCAATGATCTCAGCTCTGTACTCTTCATCCTTTTCTCCTTCTCTTTCTCCGAGGCAGACTGCATGGTAATGAACTTTTGGTCGTGAATCGGCTAGAGCGAGGAGGGAAATGATATGCCAGGGTATTTAGCCTCCCAGTATTCCTGATGTAGGTGAGACAGCCAGCAGCACTTATGGAAATAGATGGAGCCGAGGGAGGCTCGGTGGCTGTTGCTACGTTTTCCCCCACAATGAGCAGTTGGGGAGCACTCAGACAAATTTTGGTACTTTTCCCCTGAAAGATATATGCAAACTTTCCTTTTGCCCTTAATTTAGGCTTTTCTTTTGTCATTAAACTCAGGCAATCTGCTCAATTTACTTACTTTCAAATTTCAAAGCACACGCAGCTGCAAAATGTGAATCTTCTGTCAGAGAAGTGGATGCGAGCTTGCATGTGTGTGTCTCTGTGCTGTTGATCATTACACTTGTCAGTGTTGCTCTCTGGTGTATCCAGCAGGCATCCCTGGCCTGCTTCTGGCTTGTGATTATGAGATGAGAGGTGTTTATGATTGACTGAGCCATCGGCTGTCACTGCACACATCCATTAGCATAACTCTCCAAGCCGTTGCTGTTTATCCACACGCTGTAGAGACACACAGTGCAGAAGGCTGAAACAAATAATTATAAATGAAAAACTCCTCTTTCCACATTCTATCAGAACTCCTGTCATTTAGCCGACTTGTGCTGCGTTGTCCAGCTTCATTTTGTGATGGCATGTGTAACATTGAGCTATTTTGATGTGCGCCTTCACTTTGAATCTTTTTTTTTTTAAGGAAAAGCAGTGCCACTGAAGTGCTGCCTGCTCGAGCTGTAAAACTCTGTAAAGCCATACATGGAAAAAGAATTGTTCAATTTAAACTCTTTGCCTTTTGTTTACTACTGTCAACCTGTGAATAAAAGGCAAGGTAAATGGAGGTAATGGAATTTATAGGTGGATATCAACTCACTTTGAGGTCTAAATGGTGCTCAGTAGTCTCATTCCAAATCCATTAATATTCTGTTTAATACATCTAAATGCAGCTAACAGTTTTTAGCACTAAGAGACAGTCTCTGGGCTGCCTCTGTTTGTGCTGCTAACACATCCACAACATCAAGTCGATGGATAGGGGGCCCATAAATGGCTTTGACAGGCAGTTTACAGTATGTTCATTTTTTCATAGAGTTTTAGTAATTCTGTAAACAGTGTATGCAGATCCACCCAACCTACCATTCCCATTTAGTTCAGCCCAAGGAGATAAAGATTTTTGATGCGAAACATTTGAGTAACCCCTGAAATATTACAAAATCCTGAATACATTGTGAAAACACTTTAATAAACACTGTTACAGTTACTACTAATATGCAATTATTATTTGAAGTATGCTGATTGAAATTTTCCTTGTAAAGAAAAAAAATGATGCATTGGAACAAGTCATTGTGTTATGGACCCCTCGCAGCATGTTACACATAATTGTTTTTGCTTTGTTGGTTGTAAATTTAAATTTTTTTTACTCTGTAAGTGCTCAGTGTGAAGTAAACAGTCCATCAGTATCCCCAATTTCATTAAACTTAAATTCTATTTAATATCAGGTGTGGATAATAACCTGATTAAATTTGGTCTTAGAAATTAATTATTTGGAGAGATTTTTCTAGTGTTTACATGTTTGTGCTTTTAATTTGTAAAGTCAATTCCATAGTGTCATTGTATTACATGACAGATAAGACAAAAGCTGTATTCAGAAACCGTCCTTTAACTCCACATTAACTACTCACCAGCTCATTTGAGTCTAGATTTTAGGTGTGTAAATGTGTACATTAGGAAGAGTTCTCAAACATGTGAATAATGATGCATAGTGTTGGTGATTAGTGCCCTAAAATCTCTTTATTTTTTCCTCATTAAAACCTTAAACTAACTGGGCAAGAAATAAAAATAAATCAAGATATTTCTGTTTTATATAGAGAAAATATGCAAGAAGATGGTCAATATTCTGGCAAAAACTTTTATTTTTCTGGCATGATACAACATGTAAAAATGCCAGGATTAGTCTTTGTTAATTACCACTTAAAGACAATATGCAGTGCGGTGGTTTGAGAAGCACTCATTCAGAAAAATCACATGGGAAATCTCAACAAGGAAATGATGTAGTAACAGGATTTGCTGTCGAAACAAAACTACAGAACACAGAAAAACTTCGGCCGAAGTGGTAACACAAAATGCTCTCCTTGCCCATGTTTTGTTACCAGTCTGGGCCTCGTTCAGAGGTTTCTGGGCAGAGAAAGCTGGCACTGTGGGGACATCTGGACACAAGAGGGGAGCGTCCGCACAGGCAAACTACAGGGACAGCCGTGCCAGAGAAACAGGCCCCCAGATCTGACGCCAGTGTTATGTTAATTTGATTTGTTAATTCAGAAGCCCCGTTTGAGGGAAATCTGCCACCAACACCTGCCACCATTTCCAAAAGCAAGGACACAGATCCACTGTGACACTGGTTTCATTAAATAAACCAAGCAGGTCCCCCATAACAGCATTTGGTGGAAGGCACCATCAATTCTTATACATTTAGATCACAGCAATTAGAGATGACACAGAGGAGCTGCATCCCACTGTTTCCCAGACGAACAGGGGGAAGCTGCAAGCAAGTAAATGTATAACTCTTTCTCTATCTTCTGCTTTTGTTTGCAAAATGAG
Organism: Pseudomugil gertrudae; assembly: GCA_037177535.1. Taxonomy (NCBI): domain Eukaryota; kingdom Metazoa; phylum Chordata; class Actinopteri; order Atheriniformes; family Pseudomugilidae; genus Pseudomugil; species Pseudomugil gertrudae. The sequence continues at coordinate 6,458,341 of JBAMHV010000013.1, forward strand.
AGTGTGAAAGACTGTGTGAACACACCAAGTATACTTTCATTCTGTCTCCCAGCCTCTTCACCAAAAAAGATGGTGACTGATGTATTTTTCAGACATAGTTCCACAATCAAAGAGGCTCTTGTGGCCTTTCTGATGCGTCATGTAAATTTTATAAAGTGTGTAGCAGAGGAGAGTCAGAGAGAGCAACTGCAGCTCTGGAAAGCCTAATGTCTGTTTGCCTTTAACTCTGATGGGCTGTCTTTGCTCCTGTCTATCTTACTTCCCTTCCACTTACTCGCTCTTCTGTGGATCAAGGCCGGTCAAGGAGCATCTCACCACAGGGCCCGATGTTAGACAGAGGATGTGGACGTGTGGATGTCGGCGCTCAGCCGGCTCTCAGGAAAAAGGAGGCGAGTAAGCTGAGGCGAGATATCAAGGCTCAAAGATATCCACAACCACACAATGTAATCCCGGATTTGCATAAAAGTAGAATGTCACACCGCATGAGAAAGGTGTGTTTTAGTGTCTGTGTTGACGTGCTTGCATGTTTCATCTCTGTAACAGTCCTAGGCAGGGAATCCAGGCCTTCACATATTTTCCTCAGCTGCAGTCCTGGCAGGTCTTCAGCCTACTGTGTGCTTTTCTAATGATTCAATTGACTCAATGAGCATATGCTCCACACTGCATCATAAACTTCAATTAGATGTGTTGTAATGTGATTTGAGTGTGTGTGTGTCTGTCTCCATGTGTGAGTTTAGGGTGAGAGTGAGGCGAGACTCATTTACTCATTTAGCCTGCAAATTATTCCAATCTGAAATAGACTGAATAGAAGCTAAAATCAATATATTGGTTTATTTGACTGGGGTTTTACCCTGAAAACTACTGCCCTGTAGAAATGATGCTCTTCAGGCTTCTCTTCCAAGAACAACGCCCTCAGTTGTTTGTTGATGCATACAATAATCTTTTAGAACTGCCTTAACAGAAATCAAACTCTGGCATCTGTCAAAGAAAATGGTGTCAATGTGCAAGTACTTCAGTCTTAACAATGATTTTTTTATATACCTAAATAGTTTTACTTTTTAACTTGAAGTAAACTTACACTGATCCAAGATCTTGAACGTTGTCATGTGATTTTTTATTTATCAAAAGAATTTAATGTGCCACAGCCAATTAAAGTCAGCAATAATGCCAGCAGAAAAAAAGTAAGGGTTAAACATCATCAATGATCTCATCTATCAAAGCTAAACTTTATGTTACTTTGACTTGAGACCCTATACTTTGTGTTCTCTCCACTCCTGGTTTCATTGGCTAATTTGCACTTCATTTCGAAGGGTTAAAACTATCAAATTAAGACAAAAATAAAAAAAAAACTAACATTTAAATGCATAGAGTTTTTTGTTTTCTCTTACATGCTCATTCTATGTTTGGTTTGGCTGATGTCAACTCTTGTTACCACCTTATCTGACTCCATGGGAAGTCTTCCGCTGAACTGGCTCAGATCTTCACTAAAATCCTGATGTACACTAAAACATGAATTCCACATTTTAAAGCGATTTGTCCATTGCAGTAAATCATAAATGCAGTAAATCACACCTCATTTAATATTTGACACTAAACTTTATAGATACCCCCACCCCCCCACCCCCTGAGGTTGACCAAAATGAGCACTATCAATGCTTACAACCACATTTTCAATATTATCAGATCAAGTTACCATGACGACTGTGCATTGCCGAACTGCTTGCCCCCTCATCACCGCTTGGAGCTATAATTCATTATTTACTACATTTGGTTTAACAATATTTTTGCTGCATGCCAGCAACAATAAAAATGGACCTAGTTGAAGCATTAAGTGATCATTTCATTGCATTACATGACATGTTTGATAATGTATCCAATCAAAGTTATCAGATAATCAGAAATGCGATAAACCAACACATTTCAAGATAGAAATGTCTCCAACTGTCTCCATACATTAGTACTTCTAAAATCCACTCAGCAAACACACTCACCAACCTCACTATTATTTTGGACACTGATCTCACTTTTGGTATTTATCATCAACACAGCTCCGTCTACATTTCAGCAATTTAAAAAATCAACCAGAAAATGACAAAATGCATAAATCTTAGAAGTTGTTTCATGCATTGCTGTAAAGTAGGTTGTAAGACGATCCAAGCAAGCAGTCGGATGACTTCCCCTCATTCAGAATGCAGCAGCGACATTCCCTACACCAGGAATTATCAAGTCCGGCTCTCGAGGGTTTCCAACTGAAACACCCCTGATTCACATTAAAATGATCTCCACAGCTTGTTGTGCACAAGTCTGTTAATGAGCCATTCATTTGAACAAGGTGTGTTGCTGCAGAGAAGCATGGAATAACTGCAGGACACTGGCCCAGAAGGGCTTTGGAAATCCTTGCTGTATACACACGTTCCTCCAATTCTGAAGTCACTTATTTTTCCCAGTTCAACACAGAATCACGTCCGGGAAATCCTTTTACAGGTTATCAAACCACTTTATGGTTCAACCCCTCAGCGCATGTCTGACTCGCTCAGTGTCTTTAACCTGATCAGGTCTCTTAGGTCATCAGGTGAATACCTTTTAGTTGTTCCAAGAATTAGATCCAAGTCTGCTGAGGGTGCTTTGAGATACTGCAGCCCTCTGGAACAGGAGAGTCTGCTTGCTGACCTCAGGTCATTACACATTATCATTCACAAACACATTAAAAACTTTCTTTTTCACATTATCTGACATGTAGTAACGAGTGTGTATGTAAACATATACAGTATTTGTCTATAGTTGGCTGTGTATGTTGTTTATAATGACCTGTATATTGTACATTGGGATTTTCATGACCAGATATACCTTATTTTGTTTATTTTTAATGACACATATGACAAGTTTGTGTCTGTATGTGCCTGTGTGTGTGTCTATATATATCTTTATATGTATGTTCATCAAACATTTAAAGTAAATGTCTCTTATATGTCAGAGGTCCTGAACATATTGAAAAGTTAAGCACACATGATTCACATTAAAGGGATCTCCACAGCTTGTTGTCAAGTTCTGCACAAGTCTGTTAATGAGCCATTCATTTGAATCATGTGTGTTGCTGCAGGGAGGCATGGCATACCTGCAGGATGCTTGCTCTAGAGGACAAGATTTGAAAATCCCTGCAATATATTTTTAATGATTTGTGTCATTATGTTAAGCACATTATGTTGACATGAGTTGTGCTATAGATATTTTTCATTTATTAAAAACAACACCATGTTGTACTTAATGTAAAAGCTTTCTGTTATGAACATCAGCTTATCAAATAACCTGTTTTGTGTAGGTTATTTGTTCCTGCTTAAAACTCATAGTTAGGAGATAAGTCCCCAAATAATTAATAGTATTCTTCAGTGTGCATAATATTGGATTATATATATATTTTTTTACCATTTTCAAGGCACCCAATGCGCTTTACATTGAATCCATTATTCATTCATACTTGGTGATGCTAAGCTATATGTGGATGAGGCAACAGGGCCTCTCCAACCACCATCGAAGCTCAACATTCATTCACACGCTGGTGATGCCGTCACTGCAGGCAAGGTGGTTAAAGTGTCTCAGCCAAAACACGATGATACTGACTGGGCGATTCATATTTTCTGATCGTTAAACAAGCCGCTCAACCGCCAAAGCCACTGCCACGCCATCAGTTCAACAATAGACAAACTGTCATTGACTTTACAAGCCTTTTAATGGCAGTCCCAAATTCCAGTTTTCTAGAGCCACAATCTGTCATGTTTTTGTTGTTTTCCTGGTCCAACACACCCAACTGAAAATGAATGAATCATTGTGAAGACGTTGACAAGAAAATGTTGATGCATTTGATTTGATTGAGGTGTGTTGGACCATTGAAACAGCGAAAACTGAGTGTAAATATTTAGAAACGTGGTCAGACACATAAGATTGGTTCAAACAATTCCTCACCAAAACATTAATTTGTATATGACTTGATTTTGGTCACAGTTATCTTACTGTAGGAATATACAGCAACTTTTTTCATTTACACCAGCTAATGCTTAAGTTACAGAAATATTAGCAACACTTCCGAATGAGATCTTGATATCAGTGAAGAAAGAATAGAAAAACAGATATCAAAATGACTGGTTGAAACATGAAAAAAGTTGCATATTGCAGCTATAAATTGCACAGAATATGCTCCAGAAAAGTTAATCTGGACTAAACTTTTCAGGTCCAGGTTGTGTTTTGTGACCTTGTTTTCTTTTCCTCCAGTTCTCTGCTGTTCTGAGGCCAAAAATGAGAATGAAATTTATTAAGAAGCACAGTATGAGATACAAAACCTTGATGAAATGCTAAGGTTATATAGTAAAATATGAAGTCTGTAATATTTTGTTTTGTTTCTCATAAAATGTTGATATGTGGGACACATTTGACTAAATAAATAAATAAAATATAGAAAACAGTGAGGAATCACAGCTATATCTATCTCTGTAAGTCCAGAGTGGTTTTTACCTTCCAGTTTAGCCAGTTAAACAGAAACCCAGCAGTTCATATCTGCACCACCTCATGTTCTCAGCGGCAACGCCTCCACGCCTGCCTGGGATGTTTCTGCTAAATATTGATAGACATCTGGACTGCTGTTCATCCACTATCAAACTTCAGCGACCCAGTGAAGTAGCCCTAGCTTTCCTCAGTGTGCTACACACACGCAGACTTTTGCACGTAAACGCATCTGGGGGCGAGGTGCTTGGCATCATTGCAATGCATGGCCTTGGCCACAAATCAAGCCCCTGAAATAAAAGAAGATTGGCTGGTGTCTCAAAGGCACAATGTTTTGGCAGTTAACTGTTATTGTGATTGCATGGATATGCTTGTGCTTGACAGCTGTATTAATGCAGAATCTACATTACAAAGTCCCCACAAGTGTTCAGCTTCCTGCCTGACTGAACTACTTCTAAGCTTCGGTGCTGTTGATTTTGGACTTGTTTCTGCTGTCTTTGTTACAAAACAAAACAATATTTCAGTCCGGTGCAATTGAAGTGGCATTGTTTGTATTGCAGCACAAGGAAAGGACCTGATGTTGGCGGGGAAACGTAAATTCTGGATAAACTGTCACAACGCTTCTGGAGGATTGACAGACTTTCTGCAGTTTCTGTTTTCACTACAAACCTCCTCATGGTGGAGAGATGCTTGTCCAGGGTCATATTGGAAACAGGTGTTATGTGAGCACTGTGGAGAGAATGATCCATCTTATTACAGGAAAGCTCAGAGTACAGAGTGCTAAGGTTTACTACCCACACAAAAGATGGAGATACAAGAAGAAAAAAAGGCTCTTTTGTCTTTTCTTAATTATTCATGCTTGAGAGGGATGCTCTCCCTTCTTTGTTTTTGTCAGCTGACACATGTACAGGTATGATGGTGCAGGCCGTGTGCATGTTTATATGAATAAATTTATTTTGTCTCAATAGTTTTTATGTAATTGTGCAAAATGGCACTTATATGCACTAATCTCTCTTTGTGCATGTGTATGTGTATATCATCATCAGCACCATGTGCACATGGGTGACACAAAGCCAGTTTAGCTACACTGGAATCAGCAGCTTTTCTCCACAGTCCAAAAAATAAAAAAAACTGAGGAAGGAAGCGGAGTGATGAGCCCAGCAGTTTGAGCTGATAGGCTCTTTAAATCCGCAACAGAAAACAGCAGCTTGGCGGCGACCCTGCCCCACGCTCTAATCGCCTCAAATGAAGTCATGAAGGAAACACAGCACAGCCAGCCTGAGCTCTCCTTGTTGCACAAGGTGCAGCAGCACTTGTTTGTGCAGAATGTCTGGCAATTAAAAATAATTGGGAAGCAGGTTTGCTCGGGAATCTTCCAAGAGTGCCAGTTATGATCTAATGAAGCTTCATTAGGCATGCTGAAAGCTGAGAGCACCGTATGACAACGGCAATTAGCCAGGATCATAGGCAAAAAATAATCATTAAAAAATACCTCGGCCAAGATTAGCTTTTCACTTAATGACCAATTCATTAGCTAATTGATTTCTTATTAGTTACAGGCAGAGACGACTGTTTGGGGTACTGGTGCTGGTAATTAACACAGCATTTACACCATTAGTCAATTGCCTAATTTTCCTGGAAAACAACTTTGGAGGCAAGCATAGCTGGAGGCTTGGGGCCATTTGCTTTGTGCTCCTCTGCCATGTTATCTCCTTTATATCCTGAAAGGAATCCTCTTTCAGACTAGGGGTTAGTAACACACAATAAAACCTACTGGTTACCTAATCGTGTCATCTGACCACAGGTTTGCTGCCTGTATTTATATGAGATGCGGTAGATAGATGAGGTGATTGGAAGGATGGAAAGAAAGATGTGATGAAATCAAATGTTTTAGATTTGATTTGACATCTTTCAGTTGTGCATCAATACTGCTTGTACCTCTATATTAGGTGTGCCTAATGAATTTAGAGATGAATCAGACTAATTATTGCTCTAGTGAGGCCTCAGTAGTTTTCTGAGGGTCTTCTTCCTTCCATCAGCTCTGAGTTATAGCAGACCAAGATGGATAGATGAGAAGTGACAGGTGCTCCCTGACTACAGCAGCTCACTGAGCTTTTAACTGGCAGCTTAATAATGAGTGCAAAGAGAGGAGATATATATCATTTTACTAACATATGGAATGACATGTAAAATGTAATAAATGATCTAAGATAGTTTATTCAGTTAATACTGGTGGGCTGTGTGAAATGTTCTTACTAGGGGTTGGTAATATAATTTGTTAACAGAGATATCATCACACATTTTCCTGAAGACCACTTGTATTTTGCACACACAACCACACCTACACACACACACGCACACACACACCACACACATAATATAAATATATATATGATATTGTATGTCCATATGTGACATTTTGACTGAATTGTGTAAATATGACAGCTATTTTTTCTATCTCAGTCCCCTTTGTCCATCTGTACCTACCTGCATTGTATTTGTCTTAGACTGCTCTACTTGCACCAATGCTAAAAATTCCCACTTCCTAACTATGAAACGGTGACAGTGCTCGTCTGTCTGTAAATGCAGATGTCCAAAATGTCAAACCCGACGCACACCATGAGAAGTCAAAAATACTACATGCCAGTCTTAGCTGCACTCAATGTCTAAATGTCATCTGAACATGTCAAACAATGTTTGAGATCTACAAAAAGCAGTTTGTTTGTAGTAGGCCTCTGTCTCTTTGGAAGGCAGATGAGCGATTCAAAGAGAAGAGATGATAGACACGTCTGATAGAAAAGAGGCAGTCATTTGGCCCATCAAAGCTTGCCTTCAGCCAACAGACAGCCTGCGGCACATGCTGGATCAGTCTAGCACTGAACACACTCGTGCCCCCTCTTTTAAATGGGCTACTTGGTGTTATGAAACCAGTAATACTGTTAGATTCTGGGTGGTTAACTGGAGATTTAGGTTTTTGTGTGCCGAGTAGGCCTACACGTCTGTGTGTCAAAGAGGAAGCTATGAGTATGAACATGTGAAGTTGAACACTTTTCGAGCCCAGTGGCTCTCTTTATAGTGGCAGCTACAAAGGGCACCCTGTCTGATCACACACTAACCTTTAAACACATAAAAACAAGCTTTTTCATCATGTGTCACTTTTCTCATCCTGATCTCTGACATCTGTTCCCCATTTATCCTTTCTCTCTGCAACAACCCTGTTTTCCTGGATAGCACCCTTCTCTTTTTTCCTTGTTATTTTTTCTTCTTATCTCTTAATCTCCCCTAAAATCCACCATCCACCACTCAGTCTCTCCTTTTTCTTATCTGTCTGTGTTGGCTCTTCAGTCCTGTTAATTAATTCTAATGAAGTCGTCTATCAAGGACTCTTCATTCCTCAACACCACAACATAAATCAATCTGTGTAAAAGATGCTATTTGTCTCTCCCCTTCTATTTTTCTCCCTGCACTGAGTGCAAAAGTCTCCCATTCTCCAGACCAGGCTTTAATTGTATGATTGAGAAAGTGTAGCATCACTCCATTAAAGGCAGCCTGCCTCAAATGGTTGCTCTCAGGCTGACACCAGAGGGACCCCTTATAGCCTGCTGTGGTGAGACACACACATATACACACACAAAGCAAGTGACTTAAAACAGACACTTATTGTAAATGGGCCTCAATGGTCTCTGAAGACGTTGTTAACATGTCTGTGGGATGGTTTCCCTGCCAAGAGGGAACTTGATCCATCTCCACATTTGCAAAATTAATTTTTATTACAAGCTGCGACTGACTAACGCTGTCCAAATGGGGATTTATTTGCTCCCACGATAGTAATTTCAAATGGACAGCAAAGAAAGCTCTAACTGAAATCAAGGGCAAACTGACTGCTGCAGTATGCTGGCAGTCTTATTCCTTCTTTTTCTTAGCTTTTGTTATGTTCTTCTTCTTCTATGCTGGTGGATGAGCAATAAAACGTACACATCTACAAAAGTCGGATTCTTATTGTCTCAGGTCATTGAGCTGTGTCCCCTCCAAAGGTGGTGATGCAAACCTGATGTAACAAAATGTACACAGAGAACCCAGACATGTCTGAATAATGTATAAATGATACATCTTGTTAGTCTTGACTCACAGGTTCAGTTTCTTCTTGTGCACCAAATGATCAATGTCCTCCTATTATCCTCATGCACTCTCTCCAGTCCCATTCCCAATTCTCCCCACCTCTCCTCGGGTCTTTCATGTTGCCCTCTGGGAGCCAAACAAAACATGGTTTTCTACTGCAAATAAGGAGCTAAAACACCATGTGATCACTCATGAATTATTTGAATGCTATTGATTTGTAAAAATTGTTGCATTTCTCCTGAGACTTTGACCATAAGCGCAGCCGCATATGTAAATGGATGTGTGGAAAATATGTTTCTGCTTTAAAGCTAAATAAATGAATGTTTTTGACCAATTATAAATAGATTTAAGAGCAAACAGGCTTATTAGAGCAAGAGAGAGAGAGAGAGAGAGAGAGGAATGTGTATGTGTTTGATTTTCAAGCATTGTCAGTAGATTACTGTGTTTTCCTTTCAAATCGGCACTGTGTTTAAGGGTATAATGTCAATTTCATGCCTCCCCTTTCCCAAACTAGAGGCCTCGATGCCCTGTGGGTAGATAGCAGTCAGAGAATACACATGGAAAAACAGCAATCTGAAAACGGAGAACCAACATATTCCCAAAACATCCAAGTTGAGTGTGAGCTAATGTTCAGCATATTGTGGTATTTTCATGTTGAATCCCCCCCCACACCCCCACCTTTTTCTTTTGCCCCGAAAGCCTCATTTAGATGGCAGACAAGGCTTTTGAACACAGAACAGTCTTTAGTCTCTGTGGACCGCTGCAGCTCTGCAGAAGGACCTAAATGAAGGCACCAGACAATGTAGCAACCATGAGTTCCCTGCACCCGCAGACATGCTAGAGGACTCTAATAAACACACACACAATCACTGTCATTAACACAACTACCAGTTCAAATCTTCTGCGTCCTCATGGGAAAGGTTTGAATTTTTCGTACCAGGGGAAGAATCCAATTTTCTGTTTCTGCTCAGGACCACATGTGTACAGTATCTCTGGATGGCTGAATCTAATTCAAGTAAACCACTTTATTGCTTTTTTCCCCTTCTTCTTCTTCTTTTTGCCATTTCCCTGTCCCCGTAGAACAAGCTGATGATATTTGGAAATAAGCACCGCTCTAAGAAAGAGTTTATGCTCATGGAAATTGTATTAGAAGCGAGAGGTGCAGTAGTTGCTTTTTAAGTTACATTCTGAAAAAGTCTGTTGTCCCTCTTGGGATGTAACATTTATACAATCACATCTGTCTTTTATTATGATCCTACTGAAGAATTATATGAAGAAAAAACAAGGATGGATGAATCTATATCTGACTTTAACTTTAAAACACTGGTTTGTTATGAATTAAGCCGGTCATATCAGTTATCCTGGGAATTATTTATGAAGTGTTTTAATTTTATTTGTAAAGATCTCTCTTGTAACTGAAAAATATATTTTTAAAAAATTGCCACAGAGATTTGCATTTGGCTCGTCCGGCCCGTCTCTATGAGGAATCAGGTCAGACCAGGTTGAAGTAGCATCGCGGTGTCCAGTTATGTGACAGCTCTTCCTGTATTTTCCACTATACTCTGTGAAGGGATGCACACCCTCACAGATTATCTCCAGAGCTTTGAAGCAGTGCAATTCTTATTTTTAAAACCTGCCCCAGTGTGTAAATTTGATATCTTATTAGTGATTACTACACAGCACTATTTTGCTCATTGCATTTCATTACTAAAATACCCCCCCCCCTTTATCTCCCCCAGTTCCACATTTCTTTACCCATCTCTCTGCACCTCTGCCCCCCTCCTTCTCTTTTCTCCAACAGCACACACTCATCTGAGTCACATGATGTCTTGATAATACTCCAAAGCCTTCACAAGCAAGTTGACAGATTTTACAGCACTCTAAGTAGCCAGAGAGACAAGAATAAGTTTACTGACAACACACCTCCTGCAGGTGTGGTTTCACTTTAAAAAAAAAAAGTCAAATAAAACATGATTCAGATTTTTTTTGCATATTAAATGGAATAAAAAAGTAAATTATCAATGTTTTAAAGGAAATATCTGTTAAATTAGGAATATTAGACTTCTTAATTGTTGGATTAGTTGAAATTTTTTTCTTTATGCAAAAAATTCTTATGATCCTTTGTTAATGGTGACCAGAGCAATCTTGATTAAATAATAATAATAATAATAATAATAATAATAATAATAATAATAATAATTATTATTATTATTATTATTATTACATTGTTTTTGCCTCATATCCTTATTGGCCAGTAGTATTTGGTTACCACTTGTATCTCCTATTTGTCCATGTGCTCCGCCACTTGGCAGAAATGCCCACAACAATATCGGCAATAATTAAGTTACTAAATAATAATAAAAAAAAACCGACCTGCTTCCGCTGAAGCAGGAAAGGCGGGGTCGTTGGAACAGCAGTGAATGAGCAGCCAAGTGGAAATATGTTTGAGGGCCCTTTAAGAGTTTTTTGGCCACTAAATTGTAGCGACACCAGCGTCGGCGCGTGCAGTGCATCCCTCCTGGATCTCCTCTGATCACCCCCCCTCCCCTCCCCTCCCTCCCCCCCAGGCTGCTGCTGATTGGACAACACATTCTTCGTGTCTGTGGGACTATAATTTCCCTGCAATAAATATTTAGAGAAAGTGTTTCTGAGGATTGTGATTACTGCAGCAGCGTTGTGGTGAACAGAAAAATAAGGTAAAATAAAATGTGCTATAACTAAAATATGGAAATATGGATATACGGAAGTGTGTTGTCCTTTTTTAATTGGACAATATGCTCGTCATTCATATTAAACATGCACTGCCTAAAGGCCTTCTGGCAATATTATTCTGCAAGAATTGTCGCTGTTATGCATGTTGAATGGTTTTGGATGCGATACTCAAAATATTACAAAAAGAAAAGGTTTGAAAAAACAAAACAAAACATAATAACCAAAATTGGGCTCAATGTGTTTCCAAGACTGAAAGTGTCTTCTTTAGGGTTTAATCCAACAAATACAATTCACTTTAAACGCATGCGAACACCCCCTCCACACACACACACACACACACACACACACACAAAACTAAAATATCAGATAAAAAAACGATAATAGTTTGATTGCACGTGCACAAGTCAAACGCAAAAGTTGAATATTAATGTCATTCCAAGAAGTCGCAATACTTCAATGACAATGTAACCTACCATATTTTATCTAATCTTAATTGTCTTTTTTTGTGTTTGTTTTTGCAAGCACGTGCTCATCTCTAAAGCGCCACATTATTATAGGATGTTATCCAGGCACACGACCGAGACCGCAGATTTGCGTCTTAAAGAGGATTTAGGTCTATTAACAACAAAAGGCGCAGTTCATGGCACAGGGGAGAGACCTCGACTTGTGCGTCAGCCGCAGTGATGTGAAGCGGGCTCACTGATAAATGGAGAGACATCAAACTGAGTCATTAGAGAGCTGAGATATGAGACTTTCACAGTGGCGGGCCGCTCAGGGCGACAGACCCAGGGGATCACACTCCTCTCCCGGCCTTTTGTGCTGCTGCGCTGGACTGATGAACGACTTAGATAACGTTAAGCCATTATAAACTCGCTTATTCCCATGAAAATCCTGCAAATAGAAACATTTTTTTCTTCCTTCTTTTTAAAATCTGTTGGTTATCTGTTGATTTGTATGTTTATAAGCAGAAAATATTTACAAGTTAATAAAATCCTGATTTAAGATTAATTCTAATATGGTCCAATTATCTGCATCTGTTGCTGTTGAGTTTAGGTTACTTCCTGATGTAATCCTTAATCTGCATTTATATTAAAATACTGGCTAGATAATGCAAACGTCCGGGTATAAAAACTTTTCTTGAGAGGAAAGAGTTAAAACAAACATTTATGCATTATTGTCTCTCTGATGCAAAAATTAAATAACTTTTTTCCCTTAAATATTTCACTTTATTTGCTGTAGTGTTTGTGTTGAAATGTGTTTGTTTAATCTTCCCGCTTAAAAGACCAATTTTGGACATCACTATTTGTCCTCTCACGTGCGTTTTGCGTTAACAATCCCACTTTTGGGAAGTCCACTTCATTGACACATCACAGGTTCTAGGTGGGTTAAAGAAAAACTTTCAACATGTCAACTCCAAATAAATAAATAAAATCCACGACTAAATAAAAAAAGATAAAAAGTCAAATGGGAAATTCAGTTAACGCATTTATTTGTATCTCCTGATCACGTTAATTAAATTTCCGCTGAATTAATTAGACATAAATACAGCCTCCTGCAGGAGTGGGCCACCGTGAGCATTTTAATGACCCCATAATTCAATTAACCGCCTCCATCAGTTCCATCATTGATTTGTGGATGAAGAGGAAGAAAAAAAAAGAAAAGAAAAGCTGGTGAAAGTTGAATTCTGCAAAGTAGAGCCGGCCTGTAATTGCTCAAGACACAGAGATCGGAGGGAAGAGTGGGTGGTGGTGGTGGTGGGGGGCTGGGCTGAGGTGGCCGTGTATAAATAGTGTGCTCTCAAATACACAGTCACAACAGCAGGAGTGATCTCACCTCCTCTCCACCCCTTCTATCTATCGCTGCTTGCCAGCCTCCCCAAAAGATCGTATCCGTGAGCGGTGAGACGGCGAGGCGCACACTGAGAGTTCACGGTGGATTTCCCCCCGACCAGGACCACTACTGAGCGCCAGAGCCGACCATGGAAGAACTTACGGCATTCGTGTCGAAATCTTTCGATCAGAAAAGCAAGGAGAGCAGCAAAGAGAGTATCACGTACAGGGAAGTTTTGGAGAGCGGCTTGACGAGGGCAAGGGAGCTGGGCAGCCCGGAGACAAACCTGCAGGACATAACGGACAGCAACCACTGCCCAGTGCATCTGTTCAAGGACCACGTCGAGCTGGACAAGGACAAACTGAAGGACTTTAATGTTTCAAGGGCAACAGAGGGTGAGGTTTTCATTGCAGGCTATAGTTTTAGAGGATTGTTCCGTGGTATGTCGGGGAAAAAAATGTCTCAAGTTCAGCTGAGTTGTACAGGAAGCATTTAGTCTGTGCAGAGGAAAACAGTCCCGTGCGTAAAAAGGATCAAAATGAGTTAAACAATGTCTACAACTTAAAATTAAGGTGTTATTCCGTTATTATTATTGTTTCACATATCAGTAGGCGGGCCCCTCCTCTGGCTGTCGTTTTTTTTTTAAACTATTTAATGATTGTTTTCAGACCTCCAGTTGTTAAAAATGACTATTTATAATTATTCTTATTAAAAATATATATAATATAATATTTATCTGTACTGTTAAGTAAATAATCTGGCACCATTTTAGTGGCTCTTTAACATTTAAAAAAATATTTTAACGCTTCATACAGTTTACTTGAACCTTCTACTCCATTTTTACTTACTTTTCACGTCCAATCTTAGCGACATTTTATTTAGTATCAGTCACTATTTATAAGCAATGTTATCGTGCTGCAATGTCTCCTTTAAAATCTGTAACTTGAAAGATTACCCTGCTCCCTCAGATTGTAGCCTAAATAGTTTCCCCTGTCTATGTTCTAGCTGAAAAATGATGCACTGAACACAGTCATAAAACGCATCTTAATCTAATTATGTAGGTGTTTATAAAGTTGTGCCAAAACAGCAGCAAAGGCCTCGTTTCACTCAGCAGTCAGACCCTGAGCAGTGGTTAGATTTCCAAACATTTACTGTGTAATTTAGACTTATTTAAGGGTCGCGTTCTGCTCCATTTCTCTGCTCCATTCTTCTCCATAAAAATCCAGTCAGCAGAGCTCCAAATTTTATTTTCTCTGCAAGGGATTATTCTGCTAAACGTTTATATTAAATCAAATAGCTTTTAGTTCAGGCAAAAAACTGCTTCACGTCAAGAAACTACAAACAGTAAAATGCGACTAAACAGACCAGCTGTCAACCATGTTTCTATTAATAGTAGTGAAGGTAATTTTATGTTATATGAAAAACAAAACAAAACAAAAAGCCCAAACTGAGGCTGTTTATGTGTTAATTGTGTGATTTACAGGCGTTTAATGCTTTAAATGAAAATAAGTATGTGACTAAAATAACTTGTCTATTCAGGCCAGTAAATATCTTTAAATATACCGCATTTGGTCAGAACTAAACTCTTAAAATCTCGGTACCGTAAGGTGTGCATATAATGACTGATTTGCTTCTCTTACTGCGCTGGTATTTAACGCTGACATATAAAAGCTGAAATGCAGCCATATTCCTGCAGAAACAGGCAAATGTTTATGTGTTTCTGTCAAACGGCCAAGCCTAAGGCCCCTGTAAGGGCCCTGATATGTGAGGGAATAACTTTGTAAGACAATGTGTGCACCAAACGACAACTATTCCGCGTTTTGTGCTTCTTCTACAAGATTGAATGTTAAATGCATCTTCTCTTCCCTCCCTCCCCCACTCCCATCCACGGGCGTTTAACAGGGATATATGAGTGCAAAGAAAAAAAAGAGGATGTGAAGTCGGAGGACGAGGACGCGCAGGGCAAACTGAAGCAGAGACGGAGTCGCACCAACTTCACCCTGGAGCAGCTCAACGAGCTGGAGCGGCTTTTTGACGAGACGCACTACCCAGATGCGTTCATGAGAGAGGAGCTGAGCCAGAGGCTGGGACTGTCCGAGGCCAGAGTGCAGGTGAACACAATTAACTGTTAGAATTATCTTATTAATTGGATCCTGTGTGATCTCGAAACGGAGGCCACTGTGGTGCTGCGGAATATAAAACACACACACACACACACACACACACACACACACACACACACAAAACGGCAAACTCGTTTTCATGATATTATTCAAAGGACCGATTACCCTGCAACAATTATGCTGCACAACATCAAGGTCTTTAAATGATAATCCTGTTTACATGCACAGCGTTATAGAGTTAGACTTCTCCCAAATTATGATTTAAAAAAAGAAAGAGAGGAAAAAATAAAAGAAAATGCACATTGTAGCCATTTAGGTTGGATAAGAAGATCTTATAGATTGTTTTGGAGTCAACACGTAATAAAATGTAAACATATGTGAAACACAAGCACAAACATTTTCTCTTTATTTTTATTTGCTAATCCTGCTGCAGTTTACTTCATGCTAATATTTATTTAAATTAATATAATATAGGGAAACATTTCACATAACGAACCCCAAATCATTTATTATTATTATTAATAATAATAATAATAATAATAATTTGATAATAATAATAACAATAATTTGATAATAATAATAACAATAATCATAATATAACAAGAGCATTAAATTAGAAACTAAATATGTTGCAATGTGATTTTTTTCTAACGTCTAATTTCTTAAAGCTCTTTTAATTTATGATGTCAGACCTGTGTGATGCAAGCTACTGTTTCTGCATTGAGACATGATCTGCACTGAAAAGCTACTTTTGCAATTGGAAGATTTTATGCAACTTGGTCTAAACAGTCAGAATATTTTATTTCAGACAAATAAGACATAGCCTACATTCTCAGAGATTTAGTTTATGAACTCTTTGATTATCTACAATAAAACAAACGGATAAAAATATGTATGTTTAACATTGGAAAGTCATTCATGTCAAACTCGTAAACTGCTGTAAGTCATCTGGGATGTAAAAACGTTGTGAACTCGCAGCGGTAGGCCTGTAGAGTCTGCAAACTACGATCCCAGCAGCCTTCAGGGAGAGAGAGAGAGGGAGAGAGAGGGAGAGAGAGAGAGAGAGGGAGAGAGAGAGAGAGAGAGAGAGAGAGAGAGAGAGAGAGAGAGAGAGAGAGAGAGAGAG
>JBAMHV010000013.1:6474844-6485437 GCA_037177535.1 Pseudomugil gertrudae
AGAGAGAGAGAGAGAGAGAGAGAGAGAGAGAGAGAGAGAGAGAGAGAGAGAGAGAGAGAGAGAGAGAGAGAGAGAACTCTAACAATGATTAAAATGAATGAAGAGCCTGAATGGCTGCTTCAGGGGACGCACTCTTATGTCAACTCGTATCCCTCCTCATTTTCTTTGTAATATCTGCCACTGGCTTGATATAGTGTCCCCATAAAAACAGATTAGAAATAATTCAATTGTGGGCCAAGTCTGCTGCTGTTCAGATATATCTAATCCGATGAATAAGCCCCATCATAGAGCTTTATGAACGCAGCATTTTGAGCTGAGCATTGTCGGACTTGGTTAACTGTATAATCGGGGGACAACAATGCGATCACATGCAGCTATAAAGTGTGTTTATTAGAATCATTTATGATGTAAAACGTAGCTCTTAAAATCTAATCATCCTTACTGTCCTCTGATCAACTCTGGGAGATAGCCTACAATATTTTCTAAGCCTTTGCAGGGTCGGGGACACGTTTTCTGCAGTTGTATGTGAGTTCATTGCAGCAGGATTGTTGCAGGCTGTGAACCTGCTCTCCGAGCAGCTGTCAATGAATCTAATTGAAAGTTATGAGAGCTTGGTGAGGAGCAGGCAGTAATTCAGTTAGGACTAATATCTTTGGGTTTCTGGCGCGCTGCTAAATTAAATGTCATTATTCACTGTCTCTAATAAAAAATCAAAAAGGAAATGAGATTAGGGTATTTGTGAAGCGCATCATTGAGTGGTCCTTAATGAAGAAATAACTGTCTGAACCAGTGTAGTTCACTTTGCTTAACATACTGGCACGTAATTGGAATTGATCTCAGGCCCGTCTAATATTAGCCTTGATTTATCTGAGGGATTACTGTGCATCTATGCAAAAATCACCTCGGAATGTCATAAACACCCTTTTCCAACCTCATTTATCGCTGCACAGCTGATTGCAACTAAAATAACATCAATCTAATAAAGTTTGATAATATTAAATATGTAGAATTGCATGTTTACTGGGACGTTGCTTTAAACCCAAATTTACAGGCTACCTATTGGAGGATAAATGGACACTTTATTAGTATTTCCACGTCACTTTTCTCCTGTGCGTCATAATGGGACAGTTTATCGACGCGGCTTCACGCACGCAGCTGAAAACGGCTCCGTGCATCCTGACTCATCATCAGTCTGCGCCCTTTGTGGTCCGAGACCAGTCGCTAATTTCGCATCTGTAAATGATAATCATCGCGGGGTCGAAGGGGAGGGGAGATAATGTTATTCAGCGAGGCAAATTAAGTTGATGGTGATTAACAATAGGCCGTAGCCTGCAGCCTGCAGCTTCAAAGACAGACAGCAAATTGGAAGGTGCTTAACGAGTTTTTTTTTTAAACGACACATTGCAGTATTATTTTATTATTACAGGCTGGCCTGCTGTTTTTCTGGCTTTATGCAGACTTAATTTTTCTAACTCTCTAATCATCTCATTATGTTCTGTTACAATTTGGATAATGAACTATTTTAAATTGTACTTGTTTTTCAACAGATTTTTTTTAAAAATGAAACTTTAAATTAATTTTTGTCTTGAACATTTTTTGGCCCTATTTTGATCAAAAAAACTTTCTTTTTTAGCTATTTGCTATAAAACCAATGATGAATTGACCACATTTTCTTGGGTGTAAACATGTCCCAATACAGATTAATCTTTCATCTGTTGACAATAGTATCATTTCATTTTATTTGTGTGTGTGTGTGTGTTTTTTTTAACAATTTTCTAAGCATTTTTGTACAATTCTGCTTTTTTTTTTTCAAATGCAGGTTTGGTTTCAGAACAGAAGAGCAAAATGTCGAAAACAAGAAAACCAGATGCACAAAGGTAAACGTTAACTTCTCTCACTTTTTAAGTAGCTTAATTTGTAATGTTTCTATTAAAAAAAAATCACAATATATTTATAGTTTTAGTACTTAACTAGTTCTTTTTTTTAAACTTCATGTGGAAAAAATTGTGACCTCCTCATCTCACATAACAACAACTGTCTGGCTGTCTGACAGACATCTTTCCCTTCTCCCCAGGTGTCATTCTGGGTAGCGGAAGTCACCTTGATGCATGCAGAGTAGCACCCTATGTAAATATGGGCGCCCTCCGAATGCCCTTCCAACAGGTAGGCCTTTGTTTTTATATTTACAGGAGCTGACAAAGCTTTAAATATAACATCTTTTTTTAAAGAAGTGATTACTCAGCATTTTTCAAACCAGGGGTTAAAAATTAAGTATCTTTTAAAAACAGGTCAAGGAAGTAATTAAGCAATATGTGTACGTCTATGCATTCACATTAAGTGGAAATGTTTTACATGTATCTATGGCTACTTTGAATGATTGATGAGAGACTGTAAGTCTGAAGGACTAACTCAGACCTCACCTCTCGGCTGGGTAGAGAGGGTTGGACTGCAGAGGAAAGGAAAGGTGGACAGACATTTGATCTGCTGCTATCTACTTTTGCGTCCTGACTGCTGTGTTGTCTGCTTGACCCTTGTGAAAAGCAGCAGCCTAATTAAGCCAGCAGTGCGGCAGCCGTGAGCACATAAAAGGGATGATGAAAGTGGGGAATGGAGTGGGCTCTGATGGATATTGGCATTGAGCTGCACAAGCAGGGGTAGAGGCCTGCATACTGAGGGAGGCACGCTGCATGAGCCTGAAACTGCAAGTTGACATGCACCAATTCCACTATTACAATGCAGTATATGCATATAAAATGTATACATATGCATATGGACAAATGTTTGAAATGAAAGATTTTGCAAGTGTATGTCCATGTGTGCATATATTTAAATATAAAAAGGACACACACACCCTGACATGCAAACATGTTAAACCTTTCCCACAGGTTTGTCAGCAGTAGATCAATTTCTGCCACATCCCACATATCGGATCACTTCACAAAATCAAGTTTCATATTGGTTTTCCACATTTCCTTCTGCATTTTATTGAGACATACGTGCATCAACAATTGGAAATGATCAGTCACAGCTGCAGTTTGTTAACTGAAGCTCAGTTAGTTCTTGAGAATTAGGGTGTAAAATTTCTTGCTTACAGAGGGCTTTGTTTGCATGCCATTGCAGTGCTTTGCAACTCTAAACTTGCGGTACAAAGTAGTTTTCCCTTTCATTTGACGACTTCAGCTTAAGCCATTTTACGTTAATTTCATGCCAATTTGAAAAGAGGCAATGTGAAAAAATAATATTTAGTGGAGTTAAAACTTTTTCATCGTGCTATTTTGGTTGGAGAAGAAAGCATGAAATTCTTTAGTTTTCCCACGTCTTCCTGTGGTGTTTGAAACACATGAGAAATGGCAACAGGCTCAGCTCTCTCCCTCAGAAGAAAGCTGATGCTTAATTTTCACCTACTTCTTATAAAATAATTGCCAAGAATGTGAAAACTGATATCCTATGCTCCTTATGGTTTCTTTTTTTCCCCTTGACTCAGGAAAATGTCTGAATAAATATTTATAACTCGAAAATACGTGAATGTCTTTTTAGTGCAAAATTGTTTATTTATGCAATTGAATATATAATCAGGATAACAAGACTGCATATTTCCAAGGGCATAACGGAGTCCTCAGTCTGAATTAAAGAAATCTGTTCTGGGTCCTGGAAAGACTTTGATTCTCAGAGATTAAATTGGATGTGGTGTGTGAATGCGATGTGTGATTCATTAACTTTTAGAATAGCTGACGTGAAAAAAGGGTCTAAAACGTAGAGTGCAGCCATTTAGTATTTTCTTAGAAAACACACTGTAAGCAACAGCTTTGAGGGGGTAAAATTTGAGGGTGAACATAATAGTGTCAGACTGTGAAACCTAAATCTTCAGCTCTTCTCACACACATTCACACACAAAAGCAGCTCATGATGACTAACTTAACGTTTCGCTTTTCTCCAGGTCCAAGCACAGCTCCAACTGGACGGAGTTACCCACTCCCACCCTCACCTGCACCCTCACCTGGCTGCTCACGCTCCCTACCTGATGTTCCCACCCCCTCCTTTTGGACTACCAATCGCATCGCTCGCCGACTCGGCCTCTGCAGCGGCAGCGGTAGCAGCAGCTGCCAAAAGCAACAGCAAGAACTCGAGCATCGCCGACCTGCGACTCAAGGCAAGAAAACACACCGAGGCTCTGGGACTCTGACCCCACCGGGCTGCCCCTCCGCTCGCCTGATGCCCATAATCGCCTCTCACACAAGACTGAGCCTGTGAAAGGGCCGTGACACTCACAGCTAAAACTAAAATAAACAAAAACACTGAGTGAGAATGAAAGAGAGGAACACATAACAGAGAGGGGGGAGAGGGAGCGTGTGTGAGAGAGGAGGGGGGAGAACAGTGGAGGAAGAAAATAAAAAAGGAGGAGAGAGCGAGAAAATTGTCACAAAACCAGCTGCCAAAACAAACCACTTGTAGTGAAAGGGTAATTAAATACCAATGAAATCACCTTTTACTTTTCGCCCAACAGGCAGGACTTCTGCGGGGCCAGTGGCTCAGTCCACTCCAGGCACAGATCACATCCCAAGGACCGTACAAACACATGTGGATGTCTGTCTGAGGGCCAGGCTGGGGCCCGTCAGACCTGAGGACGTTAGAACAAAGCAAAGTGGCAGGCAGCAGCAGGGCCAAAGGCAGAGCCTTGCTGACGCTGACTGCCGCCATGTTGACAATGCAGAGTTGAGCCTGGGGGGAAACATACCCAAACACCACCTCACCGAGGCATTGGAACGGCTCTCAGCTTCACACACCGTCCGCGCCCCACCCTTCACTCGAAAAATAAAAGAAAACTTTTTTTTTTTTTTTAAAGGCCATATTTGTCTCCAACCACTGTGTTCCCTGCTGCTGCCGAGTGCATGAGCTCTTATGGAGGACCACTCTGGGACTGGTCTCCATCCATACCTGACACAATCGCTCAACAACAGTTTTAACACTGCCATCCTACATGCCCACAACCCCTACAAAAGTCAAAGGTCTCCATTGCGATCTTATGGACTCGTGCTGTAACAAAAGCAACAAACTCCTTTTTTCTTTGCAGCTGAGGACAGAAACGGTTGTACGATCATGTGTCAGCAGGATTTAGTTTGCATTTCTCCTCACAGCGTGCTCTCCCTCTCTCTCTCTGTCTTTATTTCTTTCTTATTGTGTTGTATCTTGGGTAAAGAAGTGAAGATGGCCTTTGCACTTCAGGTCTTGTATGTGGGTGTTTACAAATGGCACTACAAGCAGATACTACTTTACTAATTAAATGAGAGGGGTGGGATTTGATATCGTCATGTGATCAGCAACAGGACATTATGTTGGATTAAAGGGTATAAAGGGGACTTTTTTCTTTTCTTATTTTGTAATTCTGAAAATATGAAGAACGCATCAGTGAAACTGAAATGCAACGATGTGCAGTTTAAGTGCAATACTGTAAATAGCAAAAAAAAGAAAAAAAATTAAAAACAGATAGCAGTTAATCCTCAATGATTAAGACCCAATGACTCCTTTTAAGTTGTTTTTCATGCAGTATTGGAGAATCGCATTTCTTCCTCAACAACAGTGTTATACTTTTTAGTTTTCAAGAAAAGTCACAAAAACTAGGTGCCAAAATAAACATAAGTCATGTACTCAGACAGGTTTATAGCCACGAGGCACAGCTGTCACCTGTTAAGGAAAATATGAGCACATTTTTGGATCAATGCAAAATTAAGGGTGAATAAAAATAATCTATAATAACTCTACTAATGGTACTCACATCCTTTGTTTTTACATTTTGGAAAATGTTCATAATGAAATCAACAAATCCTCTCTGCAGGCCAAACAGGGCAGTTTATTTATTCCTTTTTGTTATTTTTTACAATAAATTAGCTTAATTTTTGCATGATTTTTTTGGTGGCTTTTCATCCTTAATTCCCAGATAACTCAATATGTACTTTTGATTGTTCCAGATAAAACCATACAAATTAGATTTACAGATTATTCTGATGACCTTTCAAGCACTGCTGCGCTAAACATGTTGATCTGTTTAAGGTCTACATACCTCCAACAATCTCCCAAACACCAGTTTGTATGTTAACAGACCTCCATTTAGATATGTTTATCTATGTCTCCATTTTAAATTAAACATATGGGTGTTTTATTTATTATTTTGTCTGAAAGTTTATGAAAAATGAAATAGTACATTTTTACATGGCTTTGCATTTATTTTTGTATGTTTTTTTAAGTGTTGAATTTGAATTAGGAGGTGTGGCAGTAGTGCATTGTTTGCCTAAAAAATGTAGCGTGTCCGAGTTTACAAACATTTTCAGGGATGGTTGAATTAAACTATACTCCATGGAATTTGTTGTACCCATTAAAATGATTACCATTTCATATGCAAGCATGCCTAAACATGAACCATCGTACAGTTTGTTTTTATCCCCTTTTGATTCGCAAAATATGATTGTACATCTTGTACAAGTAAACTATCAATAAAGTTATAAATATTTGTACTTGAGTTTTAAACAACTTTTTTTTAGAAACCGCACAAAACAAAGGCATAAATTGCTGCCTGGCTTGCTCTGGAAACATTTTGTAAATGAGAAAGATGAAAACCTCTTGAGCGGATTAACCCATGTTGGCAAAACAGAAACAACCGCATTGTTCAGCAGCAAGGCTTCCAAAGCGTCCTGGGTGTTTACGAGGTGTCCGATCATGATCTTTCCATGTCACACACCATTCTGCGGCAGAGACTCAGCGACTGTCTCAACCTGGGGATCAATATCAGTATCAATTTAGAGTTGACATTCACACAGACTCTATGTTAGCTGGATGGATCATTGCATCTAATCTGTGCCACACACCAACAGAGAAAATTGAGCTGCTTCAACCTTCAGATGCAATCCGATCCCCCCCGTTTGTCAAAAAAGACACAGAGTGAAGTGGTTTGGAAAGTGGGGCTGTAATGTTGTGAAATAGAAGCAAGATGGCTGTAAGTTGAAGTGAGGTGGAAAGTAGAAGAAAAGCCAGAGATCTGAGGGGTACTGAACATGCAATCTTCTCTGACCGCATAGAAGAGGTTTTTATTCTTGCTCCGACGATGGTGGTTTACTTTGAGTCGTTCATATGAGAAGGACGTGAATCGCCGTTTGTTCACCTGCATTTCAAGTTCACCAACAGTTGCATGCACCCTCCACTTGCTCTACCCACACATTTAAAAAGGTTGTACTCCTTTGAAAAGTGTATTTACTTCCTTTGGGAGCCCGATTCCAGATGTGTGTGTGTGTACTAATTACACCATGTGCTATAGTGGCTTATTGTCTGAATCCCATACACAAAATTAGCCCAAATGGCGTCCTGTTGAGTGCGGTACCCCCAAGAAGGTCACTGCACGTTTAATTTGTACCTTTTTGCTCATACATCAAGATTGAGTGATATAGCTGCAGACTGATGGCTCCGTATTTACCCAGTGACCCCTCTGGCTGAGGCCTGGTCTGGAAATAACAGCATCCTTTTATGTGTACTAATAATTAGCAAGGCACACACAGCCATCTATCAACCAGCAATGAGCCATGGCTGCTTTGTCAACATGCTCATGAACATAAGCTATTTATGTTGGCCACAAGTAACAAACACATAATAATACAATAATAGAGGGAGGGTGTTTGTATAAAAAGGGTGAGTGTAATTCATGTGGATGTCTGTGCTTGATATTATGACTAAATCTGGTTTTACAGCTGATGAGCTTTTACTTTTTCTTAGTGTCTTGTCTCAGAGTTAGCAATCCTCTGTTGAATTCAAGTTTTGGCATAAATGAACATACTGAAGCGGGAGTTTTGATCTCCAGAACACAGTGCTGATCTGATTTTTCCTTTTTCTTCCATTCCTCAGTCGGTCTGCTTTGGGAAGCAAGAAGTCTGAGCTGTGGTACTACGCTGCGCTAGCCTATCAGAGGTCAAGTGCTCAGGGGTCACGTGAAAATACTTTTTTATCACATTTCATTCTCATAATCCTCTTTGAAATGTCACACACAACTATGATCAGATGGAATGTGGGCTGTCGTAGCCTCAGCATAAAGCTCCGTGAGGCACCGGTAATGGTGTGAAATGACAGAGCTCACAGGCCGAGTAGACAGTGTATATTTAGCTCAAAGACATGAAGTTGGAGCTTTTGTCATGCTATGTCACAATAACTTGCAGGACTACATCCAATGACTCTGAAAATAACAGTCTGCTTGGTTTAACTGTAATTTTTTTTTGTGAAACAACTTTGTGGTTCTTAAATCCCGAGTAAATCCTGTTCAGACAGTTTCAGCTGTAGCTTGAAGTGAAGCCACCCAGAGAAACCTCAGCTGAAAACAATCGAGCTGAAGTGCTGAAGTCACTCCGGTCGGCCATGGATCAAAGGCCGCCTTTCATCCCAGTTTGTTTGGGCTAGACTTTGGTTTGCTTTGTTGGCTAATACTCATAAATGTATCTGGAGTCATCAACAGTGCAAAGCTATATTAAAACTAACATTTTAAGTCTGAGTCAACACTTTGTCTTTTTTTTCTCGGTGAAAGTGGAAAGAGTTAAGAATGTAAAGTTAGAAAATAGAGGGGGAAAAAAACAGTAAGGCATTAGTTCACATTCCGTTCAGCTGTTTATGTTACACTCATTAGCCATTTATTTTCAGTTCAAGCATTCAGCTTGTGCTGTTGTAATCCAAGTAAATAATCTAGTAAAAACACTGCATTTTCTGTCCTATTACACTGTTGATTGGAAGCCAGAATTAAAGGCTTCGACTTCGTACACACAAACACACGCTTTAACTAAGTGGATTTATGTTTACTTTTGACATTTTTAACCATATTTTAAAATGTCTTTAATCAATATCCCTCGTACTCATTTATTGCGTACAGTCCATGCTATGAGAGCAATATCTTTAAAGACTGATACCATAAGAGATAATGAGGTGGCTGTTTTTAGCTTTTTTTTTGTTTGGCTTTAATCCCCTCTTTAGCTTTGCTTTGACTCAGTTCCTGTGATGCAGAATGTCTTTGCAGCTCCATCCAGTGGGCTCAAAGTATTTCTGACCAAAGCATTTACTTATTTCCTCTGCTCTGGCCCTCTTTTTGCCTGGGGGATCCATTTACAACCCAGGAAGAGTATCAGAGAAACGACACAAACAAATGGAAGCCAAGTTAAAGTTTATTTTCTGTTAAATCATGCAGAGAATAACCAAACAGCTGTGTAATTGATTTATTTGAGTTGTTTTTTCAGTAGCTACGTCATTAGATTTACCATAATGTTCAGATGCAGTTCAGTTTGAATGAT
Source organism: Pseudomugil gertrudae (assembly GCA_037177535.1). NCBI lineage: Eukaryota > Metazoa > Chordata > Actinopteri > Atheriniformes > Pseudomugilidae > Pseudomugil > Pseudomugil gertrudae. The sequence goes on from JBAMHV010000013.1 coordinate 6,484,156, forward strand.
CTTAAATACCTGCTTTGTCTCGATCTGGTCACAGGTGGACTGTCGGGACAGTACATGAGAGGGCCAACACAAACAGCAGCTATGTACACTCGCACTAAGTCACTAATTAACCAACATGCTTTGTTTGTAGACTGTGAGACAAAGCTGCAGTGTCTACAGAACATATGCAGACACAATAAGAACATATAAACTCTACACAGACCAAAGCTAAGGTTTACACTGAGAGTCTTATTTCTGTCAAGCAATCCACTTCCATCCTCAATTCAACTAAATTTAATAAAGTACAATGTTAAACAGTATGATATTTTTCAATTTAGTTTTATTTATAAAGCACCCAATCACAATATGGGTTAGTTCAGGGGGAATTGCACAATAAGAAGACATTTTGACATGTCACTAAAGAAAAACAACAAGCATAATAAAGAAGACTGACTGAAGGGCAATGTCAAAGTGTTATCAATACAATACACAATATTAAGCCAACAGTTCCCAACTATTAAGCATCATAATCCAGCAAAAAAAAAGGACCCTGGGGTTGGTAGCCAATATGAAATTCACAAAGAATATATTTATCCTCCCAGTGAAGATATGACTTAACCATGTAGAGATGAGCTCATCTGCCTGTTACACAAAGTTTATCATTAGTCTTGGACATAAAACAAGAAACATATGTTTGATAAGCAGGGAAATTAAAATGAATAGAAATATGTAAACTGAAAAAGAGAGAATTAGAACAAAGTTCAGCAACAAGAGCAAATCTTTCACGTTGACTTAGAAGAAGTTCCCAAAAATGACTGTAACACAAAGGATACAAAACATGTTGTGCGGATATAATAAAAATGAACACGTAAGAAAAGTTAAAGGAGTATTTATGCAATACAATGATGTGTAATAAGCCATTCAACCATCTGAACCCCCACTGTTTGGAGACATGTTTGGTAGGAAAGGAAAGAATGATTAAAACAGTTTTTTTCAGGAAAAGCCCAACCTTAATTCATGACAACTTTATACCCAATTGGTCCAGAAAGGACTTTAAAAGATACAGAGCAAATAAAAATAAGTATGCATAATAAAAAAAAAAATGAAGTCACTTCACTGTGTCCCACTAAGTATTTTATTTGCTCTTTGGCCAAGAAAATGTATATTGTATGTTTTAAACTATTGTCTTGTTCCAGATTGTAATGACAGTAAGTTTTTTTTATGAATTAATTTTGTTGATGTTAATGTTACTTATAAATCACGCAAGCTCTGTTCAATCAGAGCCTCACAAATTTACAGTATA
>JBAMHV010000013.1:6525495-6536565 GCA_037177535.1 Pseudomugil gertrudae
ATAATCTTGCCTAACTCTGTGGCATAGAAACTTTATTCAAAGTAACGATGAGTTTGTTAAAAGGGAAAATAAAGACTGCATATTAAAATAAATCTCACTTTTCTGCACAGTTGTTCTTAGGCTCTGCTTTAAAGGGTTGAAAACTCTTAATGGTCTCTATCCTGTACATTTATTAGAACTGCTTTTACATTATCAGCCTTGACGAAGCCTCAGGTCTCCATATCGAGCCTTTTTAGTAAAACTGTGCTCCAGGCTTACTGAACAGACTTCCTGAGGTCAGCAGAGAATCTTCCAAATCCTTACTGAAACCTTTTCAACCTAGCTTTGATTTAATATAATTTTTTAAACATCACTATAGTTTTTTCTGTCTTCTTAACAATTGTTTAGATGGTTTTCTTTTACTGGTTTTATTTATTTATGTATTAACTTTATCTAACTTCTTGCATAACTTTTGTTCCTCACAATTAGATACCTTATACACAGCCGCCCTATTATACATTTGGTTTTAATCAGTTCCATCCATCCATCCATCCATTTTCTACCGCTCAATCCCAGAGCAGGGTCGCGGGGGGGCTGGATCCAATCCCAGCTGTCAACGGACGAGAGGCGGGGTACACCCTGGACAGGTCGCCAGTCCATCGCAAGGCCAACACACAGAGACAAACAACCATGCACACACACACACACACTTCTATGGACAATTTAAATTCTCCAATCAGCCTATCCCCAAGGTGCGTGTCTTTGGATTTTGGGAGGAAGCCAGAGAACGCGGAGAGAACCCACACTAACACAGGGAGAACATGCAAACTCCTCACAGAAAGATTCCCGGTTTGACCCCCGCCCCAACCAAGGCTCGAACCGGTAACCTTCTTGCTGTGAGGCCACAGAGCTAACCAACTGTTCCACCGTGCAGCCATTTTAATCAGTTCAATCATTTTAATCAGTTTAGTTTCTTAGGCCCTAGATGTTGCAGGGCAACGATGGCCCCAGCAATGTGAATAATAAATGCCAGTGTACTACGGGTGTACTATAAGTCAGAAGCCCAGACTTTCAAGCTTAGAAACATTAATAGGATTGCTTTAAATATGAGTGTTTTAAATGCACACTTCAAGTACACAAAGGAAATGTAGAAACAGTGACTTTATTTTCAGGTATGGTACAACCAAACAAACATAATAAACACTCTTCTCCTGTTTTCATAGTAATTATATCACTACTAAACCTTCACAACTTCAACACACTACACCTAAAACTTAATCAAGACTGGTTCTACTGTTAACAATATTGTTTTTCTGGTACATGAACAGATTTTCCTCAAGAAGCGCACACGTATAAAATCATAAACCTGAACTTAGTCATGACTGCATGCTGTATAATAGAACCTGTGACAGCCCTCTTGGCCCTACTTTAATTAAACCCTATTAGCTAGTCAGGGTTCCCCGTACACCAAACCTGTTACTCTGATGGAATTTGGTCTCTGCTTTTAGCTTTAAATGTGTGTGGCTACCTTAATCAAAATTGTCAGTTAAAATGAAACTACAGCTTGAGTAATTAAATTTAATTGGATGTTGTCACTTCTCATGTTGGTGGTGTTTTGATCCTTGTTGAGTGTTTGCTGCCTGCACTTCATACAGGGATTTATTACGGCCTGCGTCCTTAACCTTGCCAAAACCCAAGCACATTAGACCTGGCTAAAAGTTGAAAGTGCTTTGAACCCAGAGCATCAAATATGTGCATAGAAACTGCTTTAATTTGGTATAAGTGCTTTAGTGTTTCTAAATAATTTCTGAAACTGCTCGTGTCTCATCCTGTGTTGAACTTTATTGTTGAGAAGGTAAAAACAGGTTAAAATAAATCTGCTATCAAACACCTCAACACAGGGGGAAAACAAGGTTCAGATGTTTCATGTTAACAGAAGTATTTTTGCCGGTGGGGAATTAAAAGATGCGAGTATGTTTTGCCAACTGACATTCAGTGTTTTACACTTTGTCTCTGTGTGGGTGGTTAAAACACGCGTATGTTAAGCACGTTTGCATTGAGCAATCTCATACATTTCAAAGACAATTTCCACGGACAGCTGTTAATGTTTACAATGTCTTTTATGTTATTGCTGGTACCAAAAGGTAACTGCTTCCCTTTTTTGTGAAAAATCTCTTAACTTTTGTTTTGGTATAGTTTCAGAAACCCTGCTCAACTTGTCTGTTTTCTCCCAAAACTCAATGGTTTGATGCATCGTGATGGAGATAATGACTCCTGTCGTATCCATACATTGGGTTTAAAGAAGCAATAGCATACAGAGAGCCAAAGGTGGAATAGCTTTCCTCCAGTGTTAGTTTCATGGCCAGGTATTTGTGTTGCCAGAGGAATGAAAAATCTAAATGGAGTGGTCAGGATGGGCTTAGCAGCACTGGAGTGACCTCTCAACCTGCACACACTTTGAAGAATATGGGAGAATTGAACATGCAGCTATTCTACCTGAGGCAGGAGCGGCAAATCTTTATTCACTAAGAGCTGCTTGCTGCTAAAGCACATTCCCTTTCAATCCATTAGAGCTCACCGTCCCCTTCCCCTTCATCACACAGTGCAGCCCTTAATTTGACAATGACAAAGAGCCACTTGCAGATTTTAAATTTCATAATTTTAATCTGTCAAGTCTGACATTTAATTAGTGGCTTCCTAACCTGTGTCTGCCGCGCTCTCTGAAGGGCACCGTTTGTTCTGAGAACGCTGCGCAATTTCAGCAGAGGAAAAGAGCGAGTGGATTAATATATATGTACATTACCAGCTGCTGCAAAGACAATACACAGAGAGGGAGGCCATTAGGGCCTAATACAGACAGATGAGGTTAATAATATTTGGGAAGTGTTGCTCTATTAAGCAGCACACTGATTAAGACCTGAGTGGGATCTCCCCCGTCATGAGACACTGATTGGGAGCCGGGCTGCCTTTTGTTCTCCTGCTTCCGGAAAATGGGGAGAGGGAAAGAGTCGCAGAGGAAAAGAGAATGGGGACAATGTTGGCTGGCTATGTGTTTCAGATGACAATGAGGATGGGCTTAATGAGAATCTTTACAGACCTGGATGGAGGTTTATAGAAGTCCAACGCCCACTGATAACTTCATTACAACCACCAAGGAAACAGATGGAGACAGCTTTGAGAATCTTTCAGGTCTCCCTGTAAAGGAAACTCTGCGATTGCTTTTCTTTCAATGTAGATAATATTACTAAGCTGACCTCATTAATTTATTTCCATCATTGTGTAGCTAGAAGTGTAGAGATTGAGCCCCTTTTGGAAATTTGAAATTCTTTCCACCAAAAAGTAGGTTGTGTGAGTTTCAAAGACAGCTCTGGTGGAGCAGCTATTGATTTTAAAATCAATGGAAAGTGAAAGCAGATAGGGTAGAAATGGCTGAGAACTGGGGAGAAGCAGGGAAAATGTCAGCTCCAAGTGTGTGTAGCATGTTTTTTTTTGTATGTCGGCATCTAACTTTTATAATTACAAACAATTGCACTTTTGAATATTTATACATGTTTCTGACAACTCAATTGAATTTTACTTAATTTTTATCACACACATTCATACAAACTTTGAGAAAAAATGTTTTTTTCTATCTTTTGAAAAGCTGGTGAACACTATTGCTCATTCAGATTATCTGGCAGTTCAATAAAAATCTGATTCAACTTGAAGCCAGTGCAGCTTTTTCCAATTCCTGTCCATTGTCTGCTGTGCTTTTTATTGAAATGTCTCTGGCAACAGGCCCTTATGCTGTCCAACATCAAGATACAGCCTAAAAGTGACAAATTGAGTGTGTGTGTGGAGATAGTAAGAGGAGTGAGGACATCTTCCTGGGGCCCACTAGTGGTTGCTGTTTGCTGATTCAACTCAGATAAAGCAGGTGACAACTAGGTGGAGGAAAGAAAGATAAGAGACACAGAGATTCACAAATGGATCTCACTCCAGTTTTCAGTTCTGTGGATGTAAACGGGACCCACAGCAGCAGAAGAAAACACACAGAGACTCGGTTCCACCTGTTTAAGTCCTATTAAGGAAGTGTGTGAGTGGCTGGTGTGTACATCTGGCTGCATCCCACATGCAGATGTAGGCTACATGAACTTGGCCTAACTTGTGACTAATAAAGCTTACCAGGCAACTGGTATTCAAATTGAATCTTTCCTGGGTGATTACAGTCAGTATAAGCTTCCAGTGTGAGACTTTGTGTGTGTATGAAACTACAGATGCGTGTCTGTTTGTGTTTCACTTGATCGTTGCTCTCCCCTGACATTGCTCATACAGAGAATTAGAGAGCTGGTGAGATAATCACATGAATAAAATGCAGCCGGTAGCTCATTACAAGCCCTATTATTCATTAATTAACATTATTAAAACGTCTAATAGACCCCGGCACTCCTCCCAAGCCCCCCTGCCTCTTTTCAACTAGGTCCCTGCACCTCGGTCCCTCCCGTTACTCAACATGAAAAGAATAGCACATCAAACGAGGCCTGGTTTCAATGTGTTGGGGATTTGCAGGTGTAGAATCACACTGCACATGGGATCGGCTTGTCGGTCGCGCCAAGCTCCATACTCTCCCACTTCGGCCCCTCCGTGACACACGCCGCTCGCCCGTGCCATAACAAACTCCTCATTAGGAATGGGGAGAAAAACCGGGCTGTGCGCTCCCCTAATTAGGTCCCCATTTGAAACTTTCCTTCTCCCCTCCCATCCTCCCTTCCTCCATGTCCCTTCATCACAGGAAAAAAGACTGCTGACATTTATGGAAGGAAGTTTAATCAACTGTTTATGCTAGGGATATAAGGGAGAAGTTTATGTCTGTGATATGTGCACACAAAGGAAATAGATTTCTTTTGTGCTCCAAAGAGGCTGAGCTCTACTGCTTGTCAAGATTTTGTATTACATGAAAAGTCTGTTACAAATGTGTCCGCAGTTTATAAACTTATCCACAAGGAGAATATGGCTTATTTTATTCTTCCATATTCTCACTTTGCCACTCATGCATTAACATACACAAATTCTTCAATAGTATGTACAAATGTGGCTGATTAATTTGGTTATGTGGAGAAGGCCAATATTCGACTGAGAGAATAATATCTATCAAAAGTTTTTAATTGTGTTCAGTGAAAACCAGATGTAATAAACATGCATAATATATGTGCAAGATTTGGAAAATTTCTTTCTTCAAAATATAATGATTATCATGCATATTCAAATGTCCAAACAATACACCTTAGTTAAACATTAATACCATAATCTAGATACAATCAGTTTAATGTGTGCAGGAAAAGAAGCATTATTCCTCATTTTGTTCTCATTATTTTCAAATAAACAGGACACTATGAGTGGAGAGCAGGGACCGAAGAGACAAATGATGAATATGCAGAAACTCTCAGAGATATTAGTGGGGTTTAAAGTACGTTCTCTGATTACTTTTCTGGTTTTAAATACTTGATGTTCTAGTAGTACTGTGACCTTAAACAAGATTTTATTGGAACACAATATCCATACTATTAAAGGAGTCTTTCATCATGCCAAGAGGGACATCGGCTTCTTGTATCCTTTAGTGGAGTCTTTGCACATTATATTACATTAATATTTCTATTTGTGGCACTATATTCATATGTAACACAATACACCCCATGCATATTGTATAACACTAAAAACACTCATTTCTTTCTTGAGATATTTAATATCGTGATACATTTTTCAAACAGAAATATTTTCTGAAAGACAGTTACAGACATCGAGACAGAGGTTTGGGCATTTATCAAAAAAACATTTTAATTTATCAAACATTTTATGGTTATTTTAGCAGGGCGGCAGCCTCCCACTTCTAATCTCTTGCTTTTTTCTCACTTCCTTCCCCTCTTGCTAGCCGTGTGATGCTTCATGACAAGTAAACCACAAAAGAGGTGGCATTCCCCTCACGTGGCTGAAGAGCCTGCATCCTTCATTCAGCCCTCCTCTCTTTCCCTTTTCTTCTTCTTCCTCTCCTCTCCTGATTAAATCTGCTTCTCCCTGTAGGATTATTAGGATTCTAATTCAATCTGAATTTCAGGAACTTGTTTGCTTGGTTACCTGTCACGGCGTATCAGCTTGTCATATTAGTGGTGATCGTTGGCTCTACCTAATCTGCTTTAAACAATTTCATTGGGTGCTGGTCTATAAATCATTCCGTAATGGGATTGACACACGTGAGCTTAGCTAGGTAAACAAATCAGCTTTGTTTTATGTTAGGCAGCAATGAACTTGGCTTTATCAACTTCCCATCGATTCACACACACCACAAGGTCAAAATCTCTCCGACTGCTCATCAGTGGGAGTAGGGGTCAGCACTCAGCAATTAGAATATGTATCAAATGGAAGCAGAAGATCCCATCACATCCTGCTACTACTGTGCCTTTCTCCAAAGCGTTAATTCATTTCTTATCAAAGTGACGGCATTTCAAAGTACAGCTTTGCAGCATCGAAGGGGAAGTACTCTTTATGGGAATTTGAAAGAGAAAATAAAATGAGTTTGTAGTTTATTGACGTGAAGTCCCAGCGGCTGCTTAAAACTCATTAACTTTCAGAACTAATTCAAATGTGTTGATTAATATCTGAGAAAAACTTGGGGTTTTTCTGGCAGATTCATGTTTTTAGGGCCAGAATTTTTGGATTTGCTGACATACTGAAGAAAAACTCCCTGTGCTGACCTGTTTAGGAGCAACTGCAATGCAGCTTTGACTACACTGCAACCTGTGCTTAGGGTATTTTGCAACAGTTCAGAACTATATAAAGTTTAAAACTTTTATTTAAAAAGCACCATATATTCTCTACAACTAGAATTATTGAGAAATGGTCTGCAGCAAATATGTGAGAAAAGGCTCCAAAACCAGCGTAGTATGAATTCAAACAGCTGACTTTTCTTGATGGGCACTTTTAAGTAACATGAAAGTAAAATCAGTTATTGCCATTATTATTTTAATTATGAATTTGATAGACAATAAAAAGACAAGTAATGGGTTAGGTTTTATGACAAAAAGTTGCACTCTAACATAAAACAAACTCATGAACTATTTTTTCTTAATTTATTAATTCCATAAGGACAATGCAAGTTCTGGTAGAAATGTATTATGTGACTATAAATGAACCAGTTGCTACTGACATTCCTGCAAATCAAATAAATTTGAAACAGTGAACAACAATAAAGACAATCAAATACAAAGATCATATACAAAATCCAACACTTGAAATTAGTAATAATACCTGAGTGAATAGGCATTTGTGACTACATGTGTGATTTCTCTTTAGACAATATTTGAGGTCTTTTTTTCAACATTTGGAATGCGGTGTAGTCCCTTTATACAAAAAAAAAAACCAAAAAACAGAAAACATGTCACATGTGGAATGTGAGAAATTCTAATGTCATCAACATCTGGGACACGAGGAAACCAGTTGCTGGATCTTTTGGAAAGGAATCTTGTCCCATTCTGTCTGATGTAGAAGTGCCGGATCTTGTTTTCTCTTCTTTCTTGTTTTAAAGTGACATTACCAGTCACTGAACCACCTTACTTGATTTAACTAACATAACTAACATAAACGGTTTAAAAGAAAGACCTGACTGATAAGAAAAGAAGTTAGAGTATCAAAAAACACAGGTCAGATTTGTGTAATAACATTGTGTAGAAAGTCACTTTTTGCAGTGTACAATGGGTTAAACCACAAGGGCACTAAAGCAGCGTCAAGCAGATGTCCCACTAAACTATAAGATCCACAACATACAGAAAAGAGGATGTTTGTGTAAATCTATTGCTGTTTTATTTTTTATGGTTCTTCAAGAGCGCGACGGAGCAACAAAAACAGCATATCGGGCAAATTGTGCCATTTTAGCAGAAATATGATGTGCGATGTCTGCAGAAACTGGACGACAAAGCCTTTCAATGAAAGTTTCTCTGTGGAAAACAAAGACAATTATTGATCAGAGGCAGACTTAAGAAATTAGCTAAAAACATGCAAGTTAAGTAATTCTTTTGACTTCTCTGTCTGAAGCAGACAGACTGCATGGGGGGAAAGAATGCAGAAAGGAACAAACACCAGTGAGCTGACCTGTTCAGCAGCATGTCATGAGATCTTTTCACACCAATACATCTCCTTAATGCAGGCAATTTCCTGCAGCTTTTCACCCAAAGAGGGGGCTTTGACCTCTGTGGCCAACACTTAAGGCAAATTCTAATGTTAGCCAATAAGGTGGGATTAAGCCAGTCAGAAAAGCTAAGTGAAAATGTAAAGTGCTTTTTTAAAAAAAACAAATTAAATCCTCAAAAACAAAAACACTTATGCAAACATGTAACAAAGCAGATCAGAATTTACCTAGAAACATATTTTCAAATGCACATATTGGTCCAGATGCATTTCACTGTTGACATGATGGTTCTTACCAGGATGGAGTTACAGGGTCGAGCCAGCAAAGACCCTGTTATATGTGGGGCAGGTTTAAAAACTCACACAACATGACAATGTAGTCTGTCAGGTTAGAAACTAGAGGAGCTTGTAGAAATATTTATCTGCCAAACTGGTTGACAAGCCATCTGGAGTAAACATAAACATGTCAAATTTTGCGTGCTGATGTTTTTGGGTAAGGCTTTTGTGTTTTGATATTTGTGTGCATCATTTCAGAAGAAAAGTCTCACCACTTGTGAACCGTCCAAATCATCGCTGGCATTTTGAGGATAATCTTTTCAATTACCCATGTCTTTCTTTCTGAGTGTGATAGCCTTCTGATTTCCTTGCATCCAAGCGCTGTTGTTGACAATGAGTGGTAAACAAGAAGGGGGAGAGAACTCACCAAATCCTCCAGAGGCCTGGAGGGGAAGCCACACAGCCCAAACTCCTTTAACTCCTCAACTGCGAAAAAGCAGCTGCCTTTAAGGCTGTGCTCAGGAGAGACTGACAGCAATTACTGCTTTCTCTTCCCCTTGCTTTCCACTTCTCTCACAGCTAGCAGAGAGCCACACGATGGGAAACCACGAGAAAGGGATAAAAACCTCCCCTCCTCCCCCTTTAACTCTCACAGAAAGAGACATTTACCTCCACCTCTTGGTGAGGGGAAGATTGTTTACTTTGAGTGATGTGCCATTATGACAGTTCAACAAATCAATGTTACATAGGTTTGTGGAAACGCAGGAATTTTAAAGTAATTCCATGTAAATTATTAATCCTTTCAGGGGTTGGTTGCAACACAGAAGCATGCAGCACTTCTCTTACACACTCCAACCTGACAGTTGCACTGCTGAGCCAAAACGTTTGACAGCCTGCACTACTTTAGATTTGTTAAGAAGACAGTAGGACTGAGTCTGATTCAAGAGCTGATCTGAGATTAGACAGTAATGGTAGCTTGGTTGGACTGCATGGTACTAAAGTACTGCATTTTTTCTTTTACCTACTGAATGTTTAATTTCACAGTATGCAGTTTGCACCAGATCACAGTATTTAAATCTACTTTACAATCACAGAAATGATCATGTGGCACTTTTATTGGTTGAAGGACACTGAGACTCTGTGAAAGATTGTGTAATTGTAAAATATAAGAATGAGTCACTGACAGCTCATAACCATTTTAAAACTAGAAATAAATTCAGTGTAACTACGGAGGTGAATTTACCTCTGCTTTCCTCCTCCATCGAGGTCCCAGCTTCATTCTCTCCTCTTGGTGGTCAGTGCAAAGATCAGGAGGTGAAGAAGAATCCAAGTGGTACACATATTACTCTCTGTCTCACTTTATTATTATCTCTTGGTGGATGACAGAGCCTGTCTGAGCTAACATGGGTGGAAAGTGACTCTAATTGTCATCTCCACAGACAAGGTTCTGCAGCCATCCGCGAGGCATGGGAGAAATATACTTAGCTACTTCATCATATAGACAGATCCCAACCATAGAGGCACCCTACTGACATAGGCTTTTATGCAAAGATAAACTTTTTGAATCTGCAGGTCACATCACTCTCTGCTTAGCATGCATACATAATGAAAATAAAGCCTTTTAAATCCTGGCTGAGACACAAGCATCTGACAGGTGGGGTTTGGGAGTTCAAGCAAATGTATTTATTCCCTGCCTCATCTTCTGGACCTGCATAGCTTATAGATGATTGTGTTAGCTAGGAATAGAGATTTTTTTTTCAAATCAAATGTTCAGTCTCCTCTAGTATCAGTTTATGCTAAATGTTGTCATCTGCATAGCTGACACCATCCACTCCTCATGGAAGCTCCTAAATCTAAGAGTACGTGTAATTACAAAGAAGAAAATGACATTTGGAGCAAATGTTACAATGTTGTTCTAACAAAAACCACACACAAGTGATATGTGCTTACTAACACCACAATAATTTAGCTTATTATGTGGAAAGGGCAGAAACAGTCAATACAGCTACAAAAACTACATTCCAGACAACACACACACACACACACACATAGACACACACACACAAAACAAAACTAAGGAAAAAATAATACAACAAACATGTGTCAGATAACCCAACAGGAAGTCAGAAACTAAAACGTCTAATTAGAAACATTTACAAACATAACCCGCATTTCAGAAAATACAGAAGCAAAACTAAAATTACCAGACAGAGGGAGAAACCGTAAAACAATATTTCAGAAAGCACATTTATAATGACAAATGGAAAAAACTGTAACACAAACAGAACAATAGTTCAACAACCAAAAACACAATTCAAAAACACCATGTGTAAAAAAACAGATGCAACATTTTATCATTAACAATGCGATCAGAAAACAGTTTTATCGTAATACTACCCTGGTAGCAACATAAAGGGAACAACATTTCATTTTGGTTTATTTGAATGAGAGCAGGAGTCATTGTCCAGTTCATTAATTACAAGTGAGGAGAGCTTTGAATGGAACTACACAATGATGCACTTTCTTTCATGGATCTTCAAGACATGTAAGATCAAGACCAACATAAATCACATCAGCAACACATCCATCCATCCATCATCCATCCATCCATCCATCCATCCATCCATCCTTCCATCCATCCATCCATCCATCCATCCA
>JBAMHV010000013.1:6540377-6554619 GCA_037177535.1 Pseudomugil gertrudae
AATCAAACTAATGTAATAATTTCACTGTAGATGTCTGAAAAAAGGGAAGAAAATAAAACACTTCCTGTAAGAAGTGTTTTAAGATTTAGATCTTATAGAATTGCTTCTGGTGTATAGGAAGGAAACATGTGTAAGTAAACTTCCAGATGCAGCCACACGTTGCCTTCAGAGTCAGTAATTTCTGACTGAAAAATCACTAATGACTGAAGACCAATAGCTCCCCAAAGCATCATCTCAATCTCTCCTGTGACTGGCTAATTGCAGCCAGACACTCTAACCTCCCTATGGCCTGTGTCCTGGCTATAACCCTCACACTTTTTTCCCTCCCAAATTCTGCCTCTTGCTTCTTTTTACTTTAGTTTTTTTTTTTTATCAGACTCTTCAAAATTGACCCACACCTCTCCACTTTCTCTTCACTCCCCTCATTTCATTCCTACTAACAGGACCCAGCTAAGATGACATGTGGGAAACTTTTTCAGACTGATTGCTTCAATCTGATTAAGGGCAGTTATGTAGCTGCCATTTATTGCTGTTGCTGTGAACCAGTGAGCAGCTGTGACGTTAAGGCCTTCTCTCGAGCCCTCCTTTATATAGCTGCCTATTCTCTGGCCAAACTCATACATTAGATTGTGTTCAGACTCCTCCGATTGTTCTTACTGCCAAGAAAGAAGACAGACAGATCTCTGTGTAATTGCACAGTTCAAAACAATGCCATGACCACTTTAAGCTAGAGAGGTTTGAGCTCAGTTGATTTTCAAGAGAAACTGGACGTTTTGGAGATGGATGGGAAAAAGTGCTACAGAAGGAGAAGAAAAAACTTTCCTGTGAAAGGCAATTTTACAATACATTAATGCAGTTGGTTTGGGTTCAACAAAAGGGGGAATTGGCCTGAGGAGCTAAGCGTAGAGGGTTATTAGAGCATTTAGCCATCTCTAGACACAGGAGAGAAATTAGCCTTGCGGTCTTTGTGTTATCTAATCTCGTTTGCATTTCCTTTCAGGATCATGAAAGAGAAATGTAATAGGGCCCTGATTGTGTTTGGTGAAATTCTCATTTAAGGCTGCCGTAGCTATGTGCCTCCACAAATAATTCTGTCCTGGAGCCTGAAGTCAACTTCTACAGTCACCCCCCCCCTTAAAACAAAATGAAGGTGAATTCATGCAACATCACCACTTCTTTGTCTGACATCTGAGCAGCTTGGTTCATATCTCTGAGTGATTGACTAGCAGAAGGAAAGCACAGACCTGATGACAAAAGAGATGGGAAATGGACATGGAGAGGATTTGACATGATGAGTGCTAATGCCCCCATTGATCAGTACCATTGACATCCCATCCAGAACTGGAAGGTGGGTTTAGAGAAGAGAGGCAGCTGAAGGTTACAGCTCACTGTCACGGGACTGTCCAATCACATTACACATCATAACGTCTGACAATCTGCTCGCCTTCCCGTCATGATGGACAGATGACAATCATCTTTATTCTTTCACTCAGCTTCCCCATGTCTGTGTTTGAGAGGTTTTCCCATTTATATCTTAAAAAAGGGGGAACTAGTGGTAAAGGTGTCAAGCTTAAAGTGCAATGTCTTCGGCATAAAAATTTACTTAATGATGATTAATTGTTGTGCTTTGCTTTCCACCAATGCCAATTTTGACTTTTTGGCTCTGAAATTGGACAAGCGTCTGATTTACAGCTTGGGGTCAATCAGGGAAGGTGTTTGTGCTGGTAACCAATGGGCTCTTTGTGTTTATGATGAGGGGAAAGGATGGAAAGGTGATTTAGGTAGACAGCAGGTCTGCTTCTTTTCAGCTGAAACCTTCGGCAGACAGACCATTAACAGAGGTGACAGGGAAAAGCAGTGGCAATCGCTTTGATTCTGATTTACACCACTGCTGAAAAACCCAAACAAATTACAGGAACAAAATAATACGCAGCAAGAAATAAATCACATTAATGATGAGGCTTTGAACGACATTCAGACATGAAAGCGAGCGGTGGCGAGGGCATCTGGAAGAGAAGATGGCAGATTATGGGATGATATTAGGAGCTGTCTTCAGAGAAAGGCTGAGAACAATCAGGCACCAGCAGTAACGAGGAAAAGGTCTTTGTTCTTCTCTCCACTCACTAACTAACATGTTGTTATTCAAGTCAACAGCCACTAGAAGCTCGTTAGTAGGCCAAGCAGCTTACTGCTCATTAGCAGACAAATGGCTGAAAATTCATTGACAAGAAATGCAGCTTGTGGAGATTTTTGCCAGAATGTTAAATTAAGAAACAGTGTCAAAAATCACTTGAATGAAGTGACACAAAACATACACGTAGGACTGTAACACAAGAATATTTCCAAACCAGCAGCAAGGTTTTAGATATTAGGCAAAGTATTTAAATATAGGTCAGACAGTATCTAGCACTCGTCATCAAGCATATAAGCTAAAATTGAGGCTATATAGTAGTTATAATGAATTATAAGGTAAAATCAGCATAATGATGTGCTTTAAAATTGCAAATAATATGGAAATAGTTGCTTAAAATGTTAGACCCTTTAAAGATTCTCTTTAAATCTGATCCAGCCGATAAAAAACATTTCTTTTGTCTTTTTCTTTCCCTTCTATTTGAAAAAAAAATGCAAATCTCACGTTATGTTTCTGGGTAGTTCAAACTGTTTAATGTATAATAGTTTCAGTAGCAACCAAATCACATATACCCAAGACAGCAATATTTGGTTTGTTTTAGGTGTAAATAGTAAAAAAATAAATAAAAAAAACACAAGTCCAGAGATTTATTGACTTTAGTAATTCCGTCCTGTTTTTTTTTTTTGGTGAGTTTGCATGAAAAAAAATATGATGATGACAATGCATAGATAGGTCATGATGACAAAAACAAAGTAAAGCTGCCATAAAATTCATCACAGATGAGTGATAAATCTCTTTATGTTCATCTGTAGCTGCAGCTCTTGTCACATTATGCTGTCACTTGTTGCTTATACTGAAGATTTTGATTAAAAAGTTGATTTATAGCGACAGATGTGAGGATAATAATGATCAAATGTAGACGAATGTGAAAAGTTAAGTGGTATCAGTAACAGGAATAGAAACAGATGCTTCAGAAGATCCAAAAATGAGGGTTGTACTGCCCACAGGGGCCCGCCAACACATCTGACCTGCTGATACACTGTTGCTGCTGTGAATGCTGTGTGTTACTAAATGAGCTGAGCAGTCCACTGCAGTGTGGTCCCACCATGCATTCCAGATGACAGCACTAATAGATGATCTTGTGATGCAATCATCCCTGCTGCCATGTTCAGCAGTTGGATTATAATCCCACTTCAGGGCTCCGAGACAGAGAGCCACTTAATGCAGACATGCAAAAGTCATTATACTCTTTATAAAAAACCTACTGCAGTGATTACAGAACAGTTGATTTAAGGACAAGAGATCCCCCAAATAGTTTCCTACAATTACATTTGACAACTTGTCCAGAGGGTAAGGTTGTGTCTGTCCTCGCCTGCTTCACTGAAAAGTTTGGTTTTAAGCTAAAGTGAGGAAAATAAAGTAAGATTTTTCTCATTGAATGTTTATCCATATACAAGTGATTCCACTGAGACTCAATCTCTCAATTAGCCCTTTAAAGTTTTTATTTAGCTCTTTATCTAAGTTTAAGTAAAAATTAAGGTATTTTTTTCCTTCATTTTTTAACCTTTTATTATTTTGGGATATGTCACATTTATTGTAGTTTAGTCTTTGGTGCCTGGCAGTCAGGAGGCAGGATGCAACTATCAGATTGTGTACAACTGGCTTTTGATTTCTACCAAGAAGTGATGTAAAATGTCCCAGACCCACTATGTATATTATATATATGGCTTCATAAGGTTAATTATTGAGCAACACAGGTTCTTCAAAATCTATTTAATTAATTTTCTATAACTTTTAGGTGATATATTATATTATATATTTTATATTTGAGAATTCTAGTCCATCACAGGAGGCACAACACATGATATATGTAGAAGATCATCAGGGGTAGTAAAATGGTAAATATTACTGCATGTCCAACCTTTATCCTTTCAAACCCTTTACGTTGATGCTGCTGCTGCTTCTGCTGTTGGTCTGATCTTAATATGAACCAAACATTTACTAGTTCCTGGTATATTGTTAAATAGATTTTGAGCTCTTACTGTTGACTTTAAAGACCTTCATGGTCTTTTGTTTACTTTTTAATCAGACGTGTCATAACCTTGTGCCTGTCAGAAACTTGGGATCTTCTGTTAGAGCACTTTTAGTTAACCCAGAGACTTAATAGCAGACAAGAAGTAACAGAGCTCCGGCATTTAAAGCCCCTAAACTTTGGAATGAGCTGCCAGTTCAGGTCAGCAGTATCTTCTTTTAAATATTTTCTTAAAATATATTTTCATCAAAGAGCCTTTGTTTAAAATCGGGCACTACTGATTATATATGCTGTGTGATTGGCTATTCTACAGTTTTACTATATTGTTGTGTTAGTTTTATGTTGTTCATTTTCAGGGATGTTGTGTAAAGCACTTTGTAACATTTGTTTAGATAAGTGCTGTTTAAATAAAGTTATTATTGTTATTGTCATTGAATAAATACTGGTAACCTCTATTGCTTTAAATGTGCAAATCTAATAGCTCTCTCTCTATTTTTTTATATTTTTTTCTAACAGCTAAGCCTTTGATAAAGTTGATTGCCAACATGAATGAATAATTAGTAGGCAATCATTTTTAACAGCAACTGCTATATTATAGAATATTTGGATGTGATGATTTGTAGTCAGAATAGTTTGTTAAAAAACTTTACAAGTGCTATGATAAAAAAAATGAGTCTGAGCCACTTCTCAAAAATAGTAAGTGATCTAACAATAGGTGATATTTGTTTAAATTAAGCTGTAGACATAAATACCTGTATTGCATGTGTGTCCTTCATGGAAACAAACAAACAAGCGAAAAACATATAAATGAGTTTTATTCTTTTAGATCAATGTCAGAAATTGCACTGGATTACTGAGTTGTTGATATGTTGGAAGAGTTGCTTCCGCTGTGATATACTTGCACCATGTGACAGATCTATGATCTTCCTGTACAGTATGTCATCCTGTTTGGGGACCATGTCTGCAGTTAGCTTGGCAACAGCTCTGCCTTACATGTTCCCTCTGGGGAGCAGAGAATCCACAGCTTATACAGATATCCTAACAAAGGACAGACTGATACTAGCAGGTAGCCTCTGCATAGATAACTGTGTTTTCTGTTATGAGCATGTGTGTGTTTGTGGGGAGGGAGCAGGGGGGTTCTCCCCTGAGAGATGATTTCTCCAGTAGGCATAACACAGAGAGGTTGGACTTCAGTAATGCACTGAATTAAAGGCATGCTGGTCCCAATCCTAGTTTCCTGTTCACACACTCTCATGTAAACGTACACACAGATATAAACTCTGTGCTGCTCTTATATTTAATGTTTTTGATAAGGTGATGCAATTCATAGATTCAATGATAAAGATAAAGGTTAGACAATAAGGATCTTTGCTAAGAGCACCCCTGTCTATATCTGCTATTAGCTCTTTGTAATGTTAACAGGGATAGATTTTCACAAGGAGCATGAATACATTAGATTTATATTCCTGATTTTAAAATATTAACACTGTTAATTTTGTATTGTTACATTAAGACGAAAAAAGAGAATGTTTAAAAAATATCAGATGACAAAGCTACAAAATTCTCTAAACTATGTAGAAAATGTTACATGATGCTGCAAAGATGATCGGTTAAATTTATACTGTAGAAAAATTGAGCAGCTTTTTTGTTTTGTGTTTTGTTCAGAACTGCAAATATGAACTTTTATTGTTTTAGACTCATAAAGGTAATTTTATTATTTCCAAGGGGCATTACTTAACCCTTTAAAGCTTCACATAAAAAACTCAACAACTGGGCAGAAAAGTCTCATTTTTAATATCTTAAGTCTTTTGTTCCCCCCTTTAACAAAATTTGAAATAAATGAATAATTTTTTTTTTTGTATTTTCCTTATTTATTACCACGTGATAGGTCAACAAGTCTTATATGGTATATAACATGGTCTTGAGTAATGTTTCTACCATAATGTGATGCAAAATGTCTCAGAAGCAAGGTATAAAATTTGACACGCTTGGATTTATTCGGTTAAGCCTATTGTGTAATCTGAACACAGACGAGCCATTTCAAGACAGAAGAATACTGAATGTGGACAAATGTGAAATTATCTGCCTGCTTTCCACTGCTTTGCATCTCTGCTGGCAGAGAATTCAGCCTTATTTGTCACTTTTACCCCTTCAGCCTATTTTTCAATCATTTTACCCGTCTCACTATTTAAACTCACTCATCTCTCACTCTGGCAGTCTCCGACAGCAGAATTTGCTTTTTTGCTCAGAGGTGACTTCCAAGACACACAAATAACACAGATGCACATTTAAGGTATTTGTATAATCCATGAAGTGAAAATTACAGACTATTTAGATGAAAGGCAATTAGACAATTACAGCTAATGAGGCCAATCCTTTTCTTTCACCCCAACGAGTCCACAGACTAATTATCAAATTAAAGAATGCTTCTTTTCTCCCTCTGACCCTGTGCTGTCGTAAAGGGAGAGTGCCTTGGGAAAGGCAAACATTGGTCTGCTCTGTGCAGGCAGAGGCTGGAGAACAGGCAGGCAGCATTTAGAAAGTGATGGGCATATTAATCACTGCTTAAGTTAAGACAGCTTTATGGTCTGCAGAGCTGGCACATACACACAAACGTAGGATTATTTTCAGACACTCTACTGCTCAGTATATTAAATATCACATAGAACTTTACCAAGATGGCAACCAGCCAAACAGGATTCTTGGCTGTACTACATGAAGTGGACCATATGACTAGCAGAACCCTGCTGGGGAAACTTCCTACTTTGATGAGTGCAAAGATCTTAAGGAAATTCACTTGACATAAACTTGAAGCTTTATTTTATCCTCTATGTTTACCTATGACATAATACCCCCAAAAGCTAAATAAGAACTTCAGTTACAATAGTGAAAAAAAACATAGTGTGATGAGAAAAGACTTTTGCAGTTTCCATTACAGGAATAAGCTTGTATTGAATGTGTACTTTGACTAATCAAACTGCATCTGTTTTCTCTCTTAGTAGTTGGAAAGCTGATCAGGCTCAAAGGGATACCAGGCAAAATGTTTCCCAGCATCCCCTTCTGTTGCTTCAACTCCTTGTGGTACAGATGGTTAACTCCAAAACAGCCCTCCAAAAATGTTCATGGTCTGTTAATATCATCCCTCAATTACGTCTAACTTAACTCAGACATTACCCCCTCTATCCCATATGTGTTACTGTTTTGCAGATACAGCTGGGGGAAAAGAAAGAACAGACACACTCTCAAAGCAGCTACATGGCATAACTGAACTGATATCCAATCCAATATGACCACGCAACAAGCCACAACAGCCTAATGTCCTTTATATACTCTTGGCTTTATTTTGTATCAAAGCCAAATACATCACATTTCCCACATGCAGGCTAAAATCAAATTTAAAAAAGCAAAACTAAGCAGGACTTTTATACCATGTAAAGCTTTTAGTGCCACACAGCTATCACATTTCTCCCAACACAGCCAAAAAGCATCAACTTAACCAATGTTTTCCTTTTATTTGGACGTATCTCATTTCATTCTTCATCAAACGTCTTCTGCCATCCATTTTACAAACTCAACCAGTGTCAGGGTCAGGAGTCAAAGGTTAAACTGCTTTTTTTCAACACTCTCATGCATACGGTTTGTTCACACAACTGCACTATAAGTGCATGAGGTTTAAAAACATTGACCACTGCAAGAAATAGAGAAGATATGGAACCCTATGTGTTAGTGAATGGTCAAAACACTTTAAGTTATTCTATCTTTACATAATATTTGTAAGTAATAATGGCAGACGAAGGGGTTATATTGAGTTCACTATCTGTCCTCTATGACAGTAACTCCTCCTGTCACCTACTTTCATATGGCAGGAGTGTTAGTGTATGGTGAGAGACTCCTCCTGACACTTTTGGCATGGCTGGACTTAATGAGGGCTGATGGGAGTCTATCAGTTGAGTGACGCGCTAAACAGCTTTGTCACAGATCAGCCGTTGAGTTCTATGCAAAACTGCACTTCTGCTTGGAGTTGACCTTCCAAAGTACATAGGAAGTCTTGCCGCTGCAATGCTGGGTTAATTTAAAATTTCCAACACTGCTGTATGCTAAGATTGTTGAGTTTAACACACCAAACACAGAAACTTCCTCTGAATTTCACCCCAAAAAGTTCAACTGCAGGATAAAACGTGTGATTTTTAAGTAGTCATTAAAGCTTAGACCCAGACAGCTTATGCAGCTTTAAAAATCCCTCTTGTGAATACAAATATATAAAAACACAGCTAGATGTTGGTTTGTTACAGTAAACAGAAGTGATTTGG
Organism: Pseudomugil gertrudae; assembly: GCA_037177535.1. NCBI lineage: Eukaryota > Metazoa > Chordata > Actinopteri > Atheriniformes > Pseudomugilidae > Pseudomugil > Pseudomugil gertrudae. The sequence goes on from JBAMHV010000013.1 coordinate 6,548,851, forward strand.
TTTGCATGAGTAAAGCTTTGCAGAGCTCTGTAGATTTGCAAAGGAAGAGGAATTTGGGAGAAAACATCATAAGGGGAAAAGAAAAATGACAGATTTTTACTTCTGTCAATTTCAGGTGTTGAAGCATATTTGCATATTCAGCCTGCTTTTCTATCAAGGGATGAGATCAATTCCATGTTGCTCCTAAATAAGATTCTCCATCCTGACTTCTAAGCTGAACTATCTGTCCATGCATTTACACTGTTATTGTGGCATAAATCTGACAAAATGGTAAATAATCATTTTGATTTGTTGAATTCTAAAGTTACTGCAGCTATGACATGTTTATAACATATTTGCACCAGTCATTAAATGCAGATGTTAACATTTTTAAACATGTGCTCTCTCAGTTTCATGGCCGCCCTTTAGCATCATAATTCTTACAAGTCAATCCATTTAAGCTACAAAATGAGGGGGTTCCATGCTGTTCCTCCTTGAAATAGTCATATATTCCCATCAAGACTAACATGGAGTTATTAGCTTATTTGTCTGATTTGTAAGAATAATTTGTGTGAATGTGCTTTTATGTCTTTCCAGTAGTCTATAAATCAGCTCTTAGTGGCTGAGCGACATGTTTTTTGTCTTTTGTTAATCCCACTTTAGACAATAAAATATTTATTCATAGTAAAAAACATGCAGGGAGCAGTTTAAGTTATATTTTGCCATAGATTTTCTTTCACTCCAAGTTGTTAACATTCCACATTCTTACCAACATATCACAAGAGTCCTGTATTGAGTCAATGAAAGGTCTGACCCATTGTCAACCCACATCTTAAAGCTTTTCTAGTGTTCAGTTTAATTAAAACTAATCTAAACTCACTGCACTGGCTCTCTGTGCATTTCAGGATTCATTTTAAGTTTCTTCTTGTTACTAATGTCTTAATGTATTTGAGTATTTCTGTTTATCTGACCTTTCAAATTATGAGTTCTTGTGGACTTTGAGGTCCTAAATTTATGGTGGTCCTTGTTCCACTATTACATTCCTTGTCAATGAAACATCCTGCCAATGAAATCTTGGGCCTCCAGACATTGCTGATGTTTTTAAACGAAGGCTCAGAATCTCATCTTTTACTTTGCTTCACAGCTGAAATTTATTTTATTCATTTATATATTTTGGTTGTTGGTGGGCTCCTGCCTGTCCTAATCTAGGTGTGTGTCTCTCCTTGGCATTAAACCAGGTGTTTATCATCAGATGTTTATTTTGATTTATATATTTTTCAGTTACGAGTCAGAAACTAGAAGTTAGTGTATTTGTGTGTGTGTGTATTATGTGTGTATGTGTGCTGTGTACAGGTAATGATCTGTGTGTGAGAAAGAAAGCATGATCATGTGTATGTCATCCATCCATCCATCCATCCATTTTCTACCGCTTGATCCCAGAGTGGGGTCGCGGGGGGGCTGGAGTCAATCCCAGCTGTCAACGGGCGAGAGGCGGGGTACACCCTGGACAGGTCACCAGTCTATCCAGGGCCAACACAGATAGACAGACAACCATACACACTTACACACACACACCTAAGGGCAATTTAGAGTCTCCAATCAGCCCGAGGTGCATGTCTTTGGACTGTGGGAGGAAGCTGGAGTACCCGGAGAGAACCCACGCTAAGGGAGAACATGCAAACTCTAATGTATTATAACTAAGTTTGTGATATATTTTTATTTTGTTATGTGAAATTGGGTGTTTTTGCATGAAAAGTGCTTTTTAAATAAAGTTTGAATGACTGATTAAAACAAATTCACCAATTTTTATTAGAAACCTATACTTGTCAGTTTTCAGTGTAGCTGACATGTAATAAATCAGTGTGTATCTTACCATGGCAGATTAGCACATAATCACATGTCATTTAAACCACATCATTATCTTTTCCTCAGCCTAACCAGGTTGTTTCAGCACCTCAACTTAAGAGAAACAAAGCAAAGAAGTAAAGAAAAAAATTAAAACATGTTTTGGATCTTTACCTCTGGTGTCGTATTTCTAACTTTTAAGTGACTTTTCTCCTATTTCTCTCCCAGTTGCTGTATGCTCATATGTAGTATATGTTCAAATCAAATCTTATTTATAAAGTACTTTTCAAGTATATACAAACACACATAACCTCCAACTCCACACACTGTCTCATATGCTTTGAATGAGAAATTATGTTACTTTAGCTTGTACTACCAAGCAACCGGGACTTGTATTAAAGAGGACAGCGAGAGTTGTCATGCATTGGCAACATTTGCTACCATGGGAATTAAAGTAGGGGGACCAATTACATGTTTTGCTTATAAGCAGCAACAACACTTCTGTATGAGTAGAGAAGAAATGACTGCAGTTTTCAATTACTGTATTGTATTATAAGTACAGTCATTGTAATAATACTCTTTGTCTTTGTCAACAAAAAGCAAGTTATATAGACTTTCTATTTTTTTTATAGTAGTTGAACTAAAGTTAACAATTTCCTCTACCTAACAGGATAAAGCATTTGCAGATGTGTGATTTTGGTCAGTTCTTTCTGTGGTTTCTGGCAGCATGTGCAATAAATCAGTCTAAATAATTTTCAGGAAATGAACTTTGTAAGGTTTTTTCAAGGATGTTGTAGTGTACTGTTATGCTATAAATATGTATTTATGAATCACATACAAAGGTTAAATGCCATCGCGACACTTCTGACAATAAAGATAAACCCCTAAAATCATGTTCACCTATTCAAGATAATTATTTGGCCACAAATTTTGTCTCACTTCACTTTCACTTCATCTGGTAAAGCTGATACTTCTTGTCTTCATTGATGTCAGCTGACTCCGGGCCTGTGTTGGGTGTTTAAAGGAGACAGAGAGAGCTGCAACACTTTTATTCTTGTCCAACTCAGACAAGTTGGAGTCTATCATCTTCCTTAGTGTGTGCACACATGCCGTTCTGCTTATGTGTGTGTCTCTGTATGCATGAAACATAAAGACAGAGAGCTATTCCGCTTTAGCAGCAGGAGTGGGAAAACAATTGTTCCTGACTGATTTTCCCTTAACCCCATAATGAAGCCCATGTGTACGACTGGCCTTTCAACAAGCTGCAAATCTGTGCGCGGCCCACTCTCCACTTGATTAAAGCAACAGCCACTCACCTGCTCCTCATTAGCCTGGGCCAGGAACAGACCCAGTTAAGTAAGTTAGCACCTGTACGTTCCAATTCTGCATGCCTTCTACATGTATGTAATATTTGTGTGTATTAAGCTGACAGCCATATAAATGATTGGTTGGATTTGGACCCACTGATGCTGCTGGTGGGTGCTGTGAGAGAGATGAAGAGAGACGTTTGTGTGGAAGCAAAAAGAGCTACATGTGGAGAAATAACAGGGACATGTTCTGTGTTTTGAGATAGATGAGAAACTGGGCTTGGAAACACTCATTAGCCATAATCAGGGTCCCTAAAGGAGAGCAGATGGTGGCAAGGACCTGAGAAAATAAGAATTTGTTCGTTGTTGATGTATATGTGCCTGAATGAACGCAATAAAACACAAATGTATGACCCAAAGATAAAAAAAATATAGCTATCAACAAAAGTATCATAATCAGTTGAAAGTGTGTGTGCGTATGCGTAAACAAAACGTGGCTCATGCAGTGTGGATATATGTGGTGGTAAATGTGCTTGGACGTGCTGGTCATTACGGAACAGCCCTAGAGGGCACTGTGTGGGATCATCAGAGCGCTGTTGTGTTTCTGTCTGGGTCCTGCTAACCAGTGACTCCTCTGACCTCTGCCTGCTCTGAATGGAAGCATATTAACACTCCAGGCTCTCAGCAACATTTAACCAATTTGGTAAATTATCTGTGAGGCCCCTTTTATAGGGCTTTCTTATTATTCAGACTGAGAGGGTGTGCGTAGAGAAAGATAGGACTTGATGAAGGGATAGGAACATGAAGAGTCTGCTCCCATTTACATACATTACCAGTTTAAGTTTTTTTCCCAGAGTCCAAAAGAGGAAGCACCTGTTAGCCTTTCCCAATCTTTCCCCTCAACCCTTCTCTTGCTGTTCTTTCATCCCTCCAAGACTGTAGCTTCTTACCCTCGACCCCCTGGAATCACCCATAAGCAGGTGTTCTCTGTCAAACAACCAATTGCCCTCACAGCCAACAGAGAAGGAAATCCAACAAGAAGGAGTTAACCAGGAGGCCTAACTGGGCCCATGCAAAGGAAGAGGAAGACTTAGCAGCCTGATGCTATTGCCCCCCCCCCTCAAGCAGGGTAACACTAAACCCTGGCCTGTCCAGGTGTTTGATATGATCACTTTTTATTTACCACTTGTGGACATACAGTTGTTCCTTGGGCCTCGACTCAAAACAAATTGCTTCAGTGGAGGGTTTGTAAAAGAGATGTCTGTTCTGTCGACGGAGGGGTTAAAGTTAATTTGATCGGGCATGTGTACTCTGAGCAAGAAGAAGAGAACATCTGCATTCAGTGGCATGGCCCCATTTGTTGCAATTTTGGGTCTCATTTCCATTTGCAAGAGAGATAACTGCTTGCATATGGAAGCAATAGATAGAAGAGGTCAATGCAATTTCTTTCAGAGAGAACAGGACGGAGAGAAATACCCTTATGCAGTGATCTCAGTTGGCATAAGAAGAGACAAAAATCTGGGGTTCCTTTACCAGCCAATAACTATCAGACACTCCTTCCAGATCCACCTCAATCACTCTGATTATCACAGATTAGATCTGGTGACACAATGTTGTTTTGATCATAGGTCTCCCTGGGATTAGCTTCTCAAATGGCAAACTGATGATAAAAAAGCAACACGACCTTTTTATAATAGCAGAACACGGTGAACCATGAAAATAAATTCATTTCAGTATGTGTATGTGTTACATGTTATAATTTGTGCCGTGTCACTATGGCAGTATATCTTATATTTTTTTAATTAAACCTTGTCAGCATTATAATATGCAGAGGAACAATGGGCATATATTGTTTTTTGATTGTTAAAATAGAACTTGACATTGTGACAGTGTGATATACTGCCAAAATAAGTTATCTTCCATTTTAAAAGCAGAAGCAGGAATGATACAATTTTGACCCTAGAAAATACAGCAATGCTAGATTTTTTTATTAGAAGTTGCTTTTTTCCCATTCAGATAAACATAATGTAACTAATTATACATTCTGAAGGTTGGCTTCATTGAAACAAGTAACCTAACAACTTTAGCAGTACCAACATTGAGCTGTCAGCATACACGCAGAGGAATCTCTCAATTGATCTGTCTATATGTTGTTATTCATCCATGCTAATATGACACCATTACATCATGGAGGATCATGTAAAACTAAGACAAAATGTCCCTTTTTTCAGGAAAACATTGTATTTTGCTTTAGCTAAATGGTCTTGGGTTCCATTGGGGGTAGTGCTATATAATCACTTTTTGTTTGAGCAATTGTTGTTATGTTTTAAGAACTAACGGAACTAGTCAACAACCCCAGCAACACCATCATCAAGTTTGCTGATGACACAACTGTGGTGGGGCTCATCTCCGGGGGGGATGAGTCCGCCTATCGGGACGAGGTGGAGCGGCTCTGTGTCTGGTGTAGGAACAACAACCTGGTCCTAAACACCACCAAGACCAAGGAAATGGTAGTGGATTACAGGAGGAAGAAAACAGACATTCAGCCTCTGTACATCGGCGGGGACTGTGTGGAGAGGGTGGCTGCCTTCAAGTTTCTGGGCGTTACCCTCGAGCAGGACCTGAGCTGGAGCGCTAA
>JBAMHV010000013.1:6566175-6587253 GCA_037177535.1 Pseudomugil gertrudae
AGAGAGAGAGAGAGAACAAGAATTAAAAACAATGTCATAATTTTATCATTTTTTTATTTATTATAAAGTTTCTTCATTTTACTTGACATTAGAGGGAAGTAAGTTTAAAGACTGAAAATAACAGTAAAATCAGAAGTGGACATCAACAGTCTGATTCAAATACAAGTTCTCCTCTGATGAACTTAAGCAAGTACTGATTAAAATCATCTGCATCTGCTTGTGTGTAAGACCTTTATGACGTACATTTTATTGTTCTCATTGGTCCGCTTTTTTCCACTTTTTTCCACTTCTACTTGTGTGGCTGACTAAGCCTTCAAAACATGTGGACTAAGCAGGTTCACCACACATGTACTCGTGGCAGTGTTTTTTCATACTTGGCCATGTTAGTAATAAAAAAAAAACATGCAAATTTGCATTCCCAAATAGAGACCACATACGTGACCTTCTTTGTTGATTACCCAGGACTGTGAAATTAGATTTTTTTTCTGTTTGCTGCTGATGCAGCCAGCGTTTCACTTAACCTGGCAGAGGAATGACTGTTAGTATAATGTTGTTGCAAAGTTTCAGGCAATACACATTATAACATCATAAACCAATGTCACAAGCTCATGATTATCATGTGATGTATTTAGCATAAAAAAGATTCGGCTTGAGAAAATCCATTTTTCCCGGTGTTGTATTCATTTAGAAACAAGGTTGCATGAAAGGATAGCACTATGGCTTCCACAAAAGAATGAGACCCACAGATTTTTGATAAGCACAAGATGAAAAGTGTATTGTATTTGATCTTAGCCACCAGTAATCAACATCTGATCTTTTAAATTGTAGCTGTGGGACTGTTCAAAACAATTCATTACAATTTACAGATTATTTTGACACCAACACTGAAACTATAAGTAAAACGCAGCAGTTCTGACCCTATCCGTTTGAAAAGTTTACGGCAGGTTCTCACAACATGCCATCCGCTCTGTGAAGCCTAAAAGAACCAGCAATATTGTGACTGTTTCAGATAACCTACGACATGCTTCTTTGTTTCCTTGCCAAAACAGGGCTTATGAAGGAGTTGCATGTTACTCAGCCTTATTCTCCCAACATTACCCTATCAAAGAGAATTAAGTTCTTCGATCAGTGTAGCTTTGTAGGAAGTTATAAGGAACAAAGAGAGGGTGACAGGAAGAATTTATCAGTACTTATAGCTTTACTGTGATTTGCAGAAGGAGAACAAAAACGGGAAATACTTACTGTGTTGTATTTGGGCTTGAATAGTTGCTGGTAACCCTTTCAACGTTAACCTTACTGGCAAGTGATCAATGAGAATGGGTCATTCTGATTGCTGTTTATCAAACATCATCCAAAAACTGGGTCAGGTGGGAGAGGGGGGGGGTGCAATTATTAATTTCTGTTTTTACAAGAGATATTTTCAGGTTTCTGCCCCAGACTTATGACCCCCTCCCACTCCTCAAAATGTGTTTCTTTGTCAAATCTCAAAGCTGCATCACAGACAGACCTAATACGCAGCTCAAAACTCTTTAAAATGCCCCGTTTCTTTCCTACTTTGATCTGCGAAAAGTTCAGCAAATTCTGTGGGTTGAGAACAGCCTTTAGAGTGCTCCCCACACCGCCTCTCCCCTCTCCTTCCCACCCTGCCACCCTCACACCAACAGCCTCCATCAGCCCCTCTGGTTCATTAGTCGACCTTTAGCCACCGAACAACAATTAGGCCTGTCGTTGGCTCTGCCGACTGTGCAAGAAGGAATAGTCCCTGACTAATGATTGGCAAAAGAGACCTGACAACATGTTAGAGCCATAGCTGTAATTGAATATAAGTTCTAACAACCCTTTGAACAGGAGGAAGAAATATTTCATAAGTTTGATGCAATTTGGTGGATGCATGTAATGAAAATAATGAATGTGATTTCCTCACATTTGTACTTATAATTGATGTTTTGGATGAGAAATAATACAAACTATTTAGAAAGACCTGAAGTATGAATATTTTAAAAGAGTATGATCCCTATTTCTTTTTCACAGTGTGGAAAAAAGATTTGCATTGTGTCTGGTAGATGTTTAAACTCCAAATATTTTGTTCTTTAAAATGGCTGCTGATTAATTCATGGACAGTTCACATAGGCTTCATTCTTTCTGATGACATCAACTGTCCAAATATGTTTATTTTTAAGGCCATGGTGTCATTTCTGGTGGCACTGAGGGATCTGGACAGCACACAAACTCTCCCGTCCACCAAAGCTTGCATAGCTCCTAAGTACTGAACTGTTTCCAAGCCATGCACTAATCAGAACATACTGGAAACAAATATTTTGATTATTAAGCTTTGCCTTTTATCATAATTTCCTAAATAATATATATAAATAATTTGGCTATGTTGCTTACATGCCACCACAAATATGCTCTCTGAAAAATGTGCAAAAGTAGTAAGAGAAAAGTTTTTTTTCCACTCACTGTGGCCAAAATTAGGACGAGGAAAGGAAATTGCACATCAAGGCCCAACACACTATGAGAGTCCAGTAATCAGGACATCCACAGAAGACAAATGTCACAGAGTGAGCAAATGAAAAGGCTCCAATGATGAATTGGAACAAATTACACAGGGAAAAAAAAAAACAATCAAATATTAAAAGAGGTCATACAACTTTCCCCCTCTGACATCAAGGCTGCACAGAAAATAATCACAAGACAGAAATGTTCATCATTGCCTCCATTTAGTGTAAGGGTAATAAAAGACATGTCAGTGCTAGGAGAAGAACCCCAGCCTGGCCTCTCATTACCCGCAGGGGACAGAGAGACTTTTGGGCCTAATAAGGACATGATTTAGGCAAATCAGGTCATTATGATAATGGGACTGATGATAACAAGGCAGTTTTGCTCTTGTTTGTTTTCTTATTTTGGAGCATATTTACCCTATCACCAGTGAGAAAAAAGGCTACATCTGATTCTTTGATTTTAATTCTCTGAGCTGCACACCCCTTGATGCCTGCTTTCAACTCACATGGGAAATAATAAAGACCAGTTTTGAATTTTTAAACATGGTCCTCTTTGCAGCTTATTTTCTTAGATTATCAGTGTCTTTGTGTGGGGGTCGTCCCTGGTAGCAGTAACCTGTGAGAAATGAAGTTTTTCTAAACTAGGTTAACGTCTGGAAGTTGAAAGCGCTCTCCAAAAGTGCAACTGATGCATTTTTTTTATTTGCATGTTACTGCTCTGAAATGTCTGTACAGTATGAACTGTAAACTACAAATCCATCTTTTGAAAATTTTAGTTGTTTCTTCATGGGTGACAGTGTTTAAACATAGGTAGAGTCACTTGATTAATAAAGTCCATTAATAATGAAACATACATTATTCTCAGAACAGCAAAGCTTTTGAAAGGATATGGCGTCATTTGAATGAAAGCATTAGATGCTGAGATTGACTCCAAACTATGATAAAATGAAGGGATTCGTTCAGTTTATCCATCCATCCATCCAGTTTCTACCGCTTTTGCCTGAACGGGGTCACGGGGTTGCTGGAGCCAATCCCAGCTCACAACGGGCGAGAGGTGGGGTACACCCTGGACAGGTCGCCAGTCCATCACAGGGCCAACACACACAGACAAACAACCATGCACACACTCACTCCTATGGGCAATTTAGAGTCTCCAATAAACCTATCCCCAAGGTGCATGTCTTTGGACTGTGGGAGGAAGCCGGAGAACCCAGAGAGAACCCACGCTCACATGAGGAGAACATGCAAACTCCACACAGAAAGATTCCCGGTTTGACCCTGCTCAGTTTATCTATTTACTTTTAAATAATTTAACGACCAAACATCAAGCAAAGAAATTTCTTAAAAGATGATTTTAGGTTAAGTGAGAAAGAGTTGTGCTGGCAAAAGGGATTTGGAAAAAAAAAAAGGAGGAAGCAGCTTGATATCGTTAAGGATCCAAAATGCTCCTGCTTTGACCTGAAAGATTAATATTTCCTGCACACAGTCAGCATCATTATCCTATAACTGCAGCAACTAAGATCGTTTTCAGTATGGAAGTTCAATAACAGCAGAAAAGGATGTTTCACAAATCTAATCTAAACCAAGGACCAAGTCACATTTTCCACCCAAAGTTTAGACACGCTGCTCTGTATTGTGAGGTGTGTTGAATGATGCACTTGGTTTTAATATGCAATCTATTGAGCTGTACCTAAAACTGTTTAGCAACAAAACCCATCTCATGCATAAACACAGTAGTTGACAAACTGGGGAAAAAGGATTTAAGCCTCGAACATAAACATTTAGGATCACAGATTCATACACATGTACTCAAATATGATGATCTAAAAGTTCTCACAGACAATGCAGTATTTTACTGTAACATTTTAATTTGACTACTTAATTTTCTGCAGCCTTTATTTATTCTAACCTTTTAGGATATACACAACATATCTGGAAACTGGAAGAACGTAGACAGAGAAGCTAACGTGGAGCCAATGCAGCCACTTTTCCAGAGACAAAGGCAGAAAGGAATAAACATGGAAATAAGTTGATAATTAATAAATGACAGTCATTCCGATCCTTGAGCGCCACCCTTTCTTGTTATCTTTAGCATCCCGAGTCACTCTTACCTCCAGTTGCATAGTGGACCCTTCTGAGCACTTTGGGGAATTTCAGCTGTGATCTGGCACAGATTAACAATCCCACTATGCTTTGTTGCTGCTTATTTGCATGATAATTAGTTGGTGGCAGAGTGTATTCTAATTTATTTATTATTTCACAAATAAAGGTACACGGCGAGACTGAGCTAGCAAGACTGAGCCAGAGAAAGCGGGAGAATAGAAAATAGAACAATGTTCATTAATTAAAGTGATTAAACGATTGACTGAACTTTGCCTTGATGTGTTTATTCAATTAATAAGCAAAGTGGCAGTTAACTGTTTGACTTTTATAACAATTAACTGTCGCATTTTTGTTCACTCAGATTCATTCATCGTACATACATCTTTCTCAGCATCAAGTATCAATTTTAACCTTTTTACAGAGGACAATCTTCTTTTCTTCAGGTCCACAGTTCACAAGTCTCACATTAATAGTGATTAATAATATGTTGTAAAGGTCCATTTTAGGTTTGTAAATCAGAACATTTACCCATATTTAGTTCATTTTAAGCTACTGAACTGTTGTAATGTGTTAAGTTAGCTGTGCACACATCTTCACCTCCCTGCGGCGGACACTGTTTATGTCCAGCTGGGGATGTGTTTTGCTTCTAAAAATGTGGTAATTCAACTGCAAATGTCTAAACAAGAGGGCACTTTTAAAGAAAATAAACCTAAATTCTAGGAAAGCATATGCAGAAACTGATGCAGTGATGCTAACATTCACCATTCTCAAAGCCAACAAAGATGTCAGTGGAAAACCCTACAACCAAAGAAGATGAGGTGAGTCTTAGCATGCATCTCTCTCCTATTGGGCAGAGCTCTAAACACTTGAAGGAATTGCAAATGGGAGCTGCACAGAGAGGAAAATGAAATGAAAAGAAAAAGATTTGAGTACACAGGCTAAATGTTTCCATTCATCCATCATTTATTCATGCACTGTCTAACTTTTAACAATGCCGGGCCATTGCAAGAGTCTATCTCAGCAATTACAAGGCCAGAGGCAGGATACATCCTGGACATGTAACCAGTCAATCACAGGCCAGAATTATTCACATCAACTAGATAGGTGAAAGAAACAGTATAAAATCGTATTATTTGTTGAAAAGCAAATCCTGGCAGTGTTGAAGCAAATTTACAAATCACCTGGCCACCTGAAACCAAATACTAGCATGTTCTTAATATTTTCAGTGGGGTACAATGTCTCCTTTAAACTAAACCCATTTCTGTCAGCTGCCTTTTCCACCTATCCTCATAGGTCATTTAACTGGTTCCTCACACTGCATGCAAATTTTCTGTAGATACCCACCCTGCTCTTAGCTTGATTTCTACAATATTATATTAAATTTATTGTGGCGGTCACCATATTTCTGAGATTTTAGATGATGCACTGCAGATTACCGGTAATAGTAGAAATCGTTAGCCATAGCACTGACTTTAGTGGAATAACTTGTTGCTAAATAAAATATGCTTATTATGCTGTGTTCTTGCATTGCTTAAATAAATTGGTTGTCTTTTGTACATTTGAACTTCTACTTTGCTCCAACAATTTAATAATAACAATTAATATGGTCAGGGTTACAATATATATATATATATATATATATATATACCATTTTTGGTAAGACGAGTTTGGTATTTATATAAAAAATGGTTTGAGTAGCTATCTCTCCAACTTTATCAAAAAATACATGACTGACATTGTTTAGGAAAGCCCAACAGTAAGTTAAAAATAAATGTACAAGCACATACATATTACAAGGGCAGAGGTACCCTTTTCATAAATTATCACCCCACATGTCCATCATTTATGGGCATTCATTAAACTCTGTATTGGCTTCATTTGTCCTCACCTTTTTCTTTTTTTAATACATCAGGGAAGCAGCGCTACATCCCCACCTGCTCTTTTCTTTCCAAAGGCCTCTCTTTTGGACACGGAGGGAAGGAGAATCAAAACACCTCTTTATTCAGTGCCTCTGTTTCCACCTTATTCCCACTATATTGTCCATAGGAACAAAGGGTGCCATCTATTTCTCTGACAGAAGCCAATGGCTTGTAAGAGGTTTGATTTGAGTGTTGAGGATGTTATTTGCCTAGAGAAAGCCTGAGGATGAGGGCTGATCGCGCTGGCAATAGAATCGGGCTGTCAGCTGGCATCTAGCGATAATTGCTTCCCATGGCAGGACCCCGACGGCCGAGGGAAGAAGAGCACAGTGTGGAGAATCAACACGGGAATCTATTTCACCGCAGCTAAGTCATAATTGTTTTGTGAGCACAAGGCTACTTGTTGCCAATCTGCGTGAGGGCCGAGCTCTGATTGACACCCATTGACCAGAGAGGCCATTGGATGTAGAGAGAGAGGGAAAGGGGTTTGGAAGGCCTTGAGTATCACCCCGATTGTCACTCAAAGATGAGAGGGGGAGGTGGGGGTGAGTGGAGAGTGAAGGAGAAAGCAGAGCAGAGAGGAAGAGTAGGGAAATAAAGTGACCGTAGCAGTCATGATTCTGATGTTTAATTCCCTTCATTTTTTCTGATTGTTTCCTCTTTCATTATTTATCCACTCAAATCCAACTATCTCCCTGGCGAACCATCATTTACACAAGTCAATAAAGCAGTAACCCTGAAAACACGAGGTAGAGCCAAGTGTAACGATTTTCTCAGTGCTCCTCTCTACAGGGGCGGATGTATATTTTATCTGTTTAAGCTGCAAGAACACTATTGATTAGGAACTGATAAGATCATCTCTTTAAATAGACATACACGCTTGTCTGCTTTATCAAAGAGATCCTTAACACTGACTAGGATTAACATATCCTTTATAGCTCAATTTGACATGGAAAACACCAGTTCTCTAAAAGCATCCAGTCCTCGGAAAGATGGCTTAGATCTATTGGACGAATGCACCCAGAGAACTTATCACTCACCTGTCCAAAGCTAATTCTGCCCAGTGTCAAGCATGGAATTGGATTTAAGGAAAGGGAAGTTACGTGGGTCCGTCTGCTGTCAGCAGGTCCCAGTGCCCCTCTCATGTGTCACTTCAGCACTGGGTGAACATTTTAAATTCCTAACAGGGTAAAGCACCATCACAGGCTATCTGTGGCCCTGGGCAAATGTCAGATGACACTTTCTATTCCCCATATACCCCACTACTTTGGGACAGGATCCCTGGCTAGCTTTAAGTAGGAGTCACACATTGCAAGGGGAAGTCTGTGGAGATCTTGACCCTATGACAATGATGCCTGACGATTTGTTGTGAGGCAAAGATCAGAAACTATGAAGTGCAAAAAACAAAGAATTAAACTAAATAGATAACTGAACATTAAGAGGTGGTTTTTCTTTCTTTTTTTTTTACACAATCTCTTTGAGTAAGCCGATTTTACTCACAAGCAGCTTTCTGGTCTCAGCAGAGTCACTTTGGAGCGCTTTACTATTCCAAAAGCAGTAGTTACATCCACACTATGAGAGTAATTGTTGTTGTTCTGAAACCAGTTAGGGTCAAGGGTGAGACATTATCTTGAAATATTTCTTCTGAGTAGAAATGGGTGCCTCAGTCGTCAGCCATAGCCTGCTCACTTCTAGCCTTGAGGCATTCAAATTGACAGGTCTCATTATTTGTGAACTCCCAATATTCCCCTTCGTATTCTATGGCCTGTCAATCTCTACTTGCCTGTCCATCTCATTGCTGCATCACATCAGCTCCCACTCACTGACATCCACCATCTCCTTACTAGCTTTTGAGACTGAGAACAGGCTGCAGAGAGGATGTGTGTGTGTGTGTGTGAATGAGAAGGCTTGTGTGGGTGCAGGCAGTGCCAGACTTTATAGAAAAGGCCCGACTATCTGCTGACAATCTGACAGGGGTCCTCTTGTAAACAAACTACAACACCCATTGTGATCTAAACTATGCCATTCTGCTGCAAATTAGAAGAGGACTCACACCTCCTGCATCCACTGAAACAAGCACCTACATATAAATATATGAAGGCACACACATATAAGCGCACACACAGACAAAATGGCACCTTTGCAGAATCTTAAGTACCTTATGCAAACTGTATGTTTGTTGGGGAGACACAGGCAGAGTACTGATGAGTGGCTCATTATAGCAACACCAGCGCTACACACTGGGTATGGTATAATCAAAGCCTGGGGGTACGTATTAATTATCCTTTTGAATAGTGATGAAATTTTAAAAAGCTTCTCCTTAAGGCTCACATCACGGATAGATGAAACAAAGCGCAGCACAGCTTGCGCGCTGAGGCTCACATGTGTTTTTACATCTGTTCAGGATATTTCAATTTGATGCTCAACAAGCTGAGACTGAGATTAAAGGATAATAATGTGTCATCCTCCACAGAAGCAACTCTTCCAGAGCGAGTAATGGCACATCAGCAGCTAGGCTGGCAAGCAGGCAGGCTGCTCTGCTTCTGGAGGAAAGCTAGCTAACAGCCATCACAGGTGAAGTCAATTCAGACACGCATGTGTCTCCTGCTTGTCTCCAGTCAAGGTCGCTGAGGCACCGTTTCTCTCTTTGCCTTCACACTCTCCAGCTGACTGGAAAAGAGAATACCCCGTTTGAGCAGAGAGGGGAGGGGGTGGGGGAAATGTATTGAGATTTGCTTGAAAGAAATATTTATGAGATGATTTTTTTCCCTCTATTTTTTTGAGAAGAATGTGTTGTCTTTAATGAACATGTTTAAAGGTTGTTTCACCATCTATAATTTATATGGCAGGGCTCTGTCAAGGAAAAGGGGCTAGTTTCAGCACATGTGAATCCCTGATCATGATGTTAAAGTGCATCCCAAACATCTGCTTTGCAGGAGAAGTGTGACTGCTTGACACCGTTGCGGTTTGCGAGGGCTCTCGTGAGGTGTACAGGCCTTGTGAGAGTGAGGAGATTTGTTACTAAATTGTGTGAGGGATCGCTGATTGACACTCACTGGACTAAAACAGGAGTATGGAGAAAAAGGCATGGAAGGCCTTGAGAATGATCAAGTCTTTCACTCAGCAGAAAGAAAGTATGTGAAGGTGGAGAAGGAAAGAGATAGACTAACATGCAGCTCTCACTGCACTGGGAGAAAACACTACTTTGTACTTTTTATATTAACTTTGTTTTCTTTCATTTTTTTTAATTAGTTGTAAAGCTATTGATTATAAATTAAATTGTTTTCCTACTTTGGATGAGGACAGATTTTTATTTCCCTACAATTGTTTGTGGTTATATCATTCATACATTATAAAAATCATTTTGTTTTGCTGATGTTTTGTCAAAACTTATCTTTCTGATGACATCATCAAGGTTATTTTTCTCCAACATGAAAGAGCTACTATGGAGACATTATACAGCTGTTGTCAATCCAGCCAATTCCAGTCCAGTTAATGTATCAAATTAGGTTAGGCAAAGCGTGACAACTTTATAAAGTGCATCTAAAAAGAAAACTACTGGCCAGCGTGCTGCACAAAACACACAACATGATATGTAAAGCAAAAACACAAAAATAAGTAAACAACACACAACATAAAACACACTAAACTATTGTACATCAGGAAAGACTAAAGAATAATAACTTTTTAAAATGTCCACGTTTGGAGCGATCCTGATATGTACAGGAAGGACTTTCCTGCCTCCCCCACTGGCTCAGCCTGTACCTGGGGACCACCAAGAGTTTGTGGTCAGTGAAGCTTAGGATTTATGGGAAGTGTAATGACATAAAATATCTACTAAATATAAAGGTGCAAAACCATGAAGTGATGTAAAAATAAATAATAAAATTTCAAAATCGATCCTCAACTTGATAGGAAGCCAGTGCAAGGAAGCAAGGATTGGGATGATACGCTCCAATTTATGAGTACCTGTTCAAAGACGAGCAGCCAAATTTTGGACCAGCTCGAGGCAGTTTAGGTAAGACTGGTTAAACCTTGAAAAAGAGAGCTGTAATAATCCAGGCAAGAAAAAAATAAAGGCAGGTATTACACTCTTATAATCATTAAAAGAAAAAAATGGCTTGACCTTGGCAAGAGATCTCAGAGTAAAAAAATGTCATTTTTACAACAGATTTTATTTGCTGGGAATTTTTTTTATTAAATATGATCAAAAACTACCCCAAGGTTTTGACTGCATGTTTTACATACTGGAAGATGATGCCAAGATGGCCAGAGGTGTGGTCACAAGAAACGATGAGCAACGCCTTTGTTTTTCTTCATTTAATCTAAAAAATATGTGCAATCCAGTTTTCTGTAAGCAGGCTCGCTTTATTTGGTGGAATGTAGTTTTAGGTATCATCCACATAAAGAAGATGATTTCAAAACTAGATTCTAAGGGTAAGATATATAAAGAAAATAAAAGTGCACTGAGAATAGACCCTTGAGGAACTCCACAAGAAAGGGGCTGTGGGTACTATTAGTGTAGACTGCAAGTTAGCTACAGAGCTAATAAACAGGCAGCCAACATTAGAATAACTTAATAAGAAAAAGCCAAAGAATGACCTTCATACAAACCTGATCTCACCCCAGTGGTCACTCATTCTGTCATTTTAAAGTCAGGATTTCATTTAAAGGAAAGCCTTTAGTGTCTGTTATCAGTGTTTCACAATACTCTTTTCATGTTGAAACCTAACCCAATCACAAAAATGAAATGAAATGGTAAATATATCTAGGGAATTAAAAACGCTTGTCTTTAAACCCAAGTCTATTTACTTTGCTTGGTGACAGTTAAAGTAAAGTAAAGCTCAATCCTCAGGTCCCTGCAGTCAGAATCAAATTAAATTATTTATAAATTCATACTTAATTCATATTACACGTAAAAGGTTTTGTTTAAAACTCTGGCCCAATTTTTGCAAAACAGCTGTTAAACTTTACTCTTAGTTATTATAATTATGCCATATCTTAAAGGCTTTTATTGAACTAAGACAATTTGATACATTTATAAAACTTTAAGGCAACACAATGCTCTGAAACTAGTAAGGTAGATCTCTCTCATAGGTTTCAAAGTTATAAGAGGGTCAATGAAATATATATGAGGTATTTGTATTCTTTATAAATTATAAAACAGATTCAGAATTTGATTACTTGTAATGTCATGTAAGGAGTAACATGATAGCCAAAAATGCAGCAGAGAACCTGTTTTTAATATGCTGGTGTAGCAGAAGCTACGGACTCTTGCTCAAATCTGATTGGTCCAGAGGCACCTGATGAGTGAGGTCAGTTTCTGAGTGGCTGAGAAGTGAGTTCTGATGATAACAGGTTCTCATATATCCATGAATACACTAGCATTTACTAGTATATATTATCACCGCCTAGATGGTTTTTCAGTGACACATCAACTTTGAACAAAGTAGTTAAGCATTCAAAACAGAGCGAGTCAAATCAAAGTCATGAACTACATTATTATAAGTTACATTTTCGGGGAGGTGCACTTCAAATAATATGGTTCATCAGGGAACGTTAGACTAATAAATAGAGCCAAAAATGCAGATCAGGTAGTACTAATGTATTTAATTATATAAAAATAAAGCTTGATTACTTTTTTAAATCCTATGTTAAAATAATTTATTTTGTCAATGATAAAAAGGAAACAAATCTGATATTTAATACTGAGATCTGTTTATTTAACACTGATATCATTTCCAGGCCAAAAGTTTGTTTAAATGTTGTTTGGAGTTGCACAATATAGAATGACTTTTGACTTACCAACCAGTCAAAGGTTTGGACACAGTTTTCCATTAAATCTAATGGGAAAGTGTGTCCAAACTTTTGACTGGTACTGTATAGAGTTGCTTATTATTACATTTCATATAAAATAGCATGTATAAGCATGCATTTTTCAGTAAGAGTAGCAAGTAATTGCTTGCCAGTATGCTGTCTACACCTGAGCTTTTTTAGATAAAGTTTTATTTCCCCAGAAGATAAAATATTAAGCTGCTTTTACAGATGAAGAGTATAAAAAGTCAGGAAGCCAAGCTTCATGACAACATGCATCAGGGTTTCTTTGGTTCAACAGAGTAGCGTTTGTCTGGATGTCTCCTTCTATGACCAGAGCAGATGATCTAATAGCCTGCTCCTGCTACTGTAGATACATCCTCTGTGATGACAGCATGGGTGAGCAGGTGAGGTCACAGCCAATTGTCACTAATAGGAGCAAGATCAGCCGCGGCACTAGCAACTGTGCAGACTCTAACCTTATTATTTACAAAGCTGTATCTCGAACTTTATCAGTCTCAAATGGAGGTTTGCTTTCAGTGCACACGGCTGAGCAGATTATCACAGTAAAAAAAATAAGAGAGAGAAGAGAAGGGGAAAACAAGCCATACTGTAGCTGTCAAATTTTCATCCTGTCTGAATTTCTCCTTTACAAGTGCCTCACTATATGTAAACACAAACACACACCCACATAAAGACACACATCTGAGTACACAACCACAAAAAATACACGTCTACGTGCACTCACATGCTGCAATTTTACCAGTCAAGGATGTTGGAAAACCTGTCAGACTCTCACAAAGAGAAGCAAATATATTTATTTATTTGAGTTCAGAGTAATTACTGGCATTACCACGCTGCTTGGTTGTGACATCTCTTTATAAAATCAGGTGTCAGAGTGCGGCAAGTAGAGACGTGTCAGGGAGGAAATGTGACTCTTTTTCTCCTCTAATCTTTAATCAAATTAAATAGGTGAGCACTTTTTGCTGCTCTTGCTTTCTCGCCGTCTCTCTTTTTCTCCCTCCCATCACATGAGAGGGGAGTAGATAAGCTTTGCCTGAGACTGCCAAGTGTATGTGTAGATACCATGAAAAATTCTGTATGTCAGCTCTTCTTTAATTTTTTGGTCCTGGGGAATTTTTCAATATGACTGCGTGAGTACACAAAGCAGCAGCTCAAGGAAAACACCAGAGTCAAGAATCCAATTGAAGGTATTTGTTTCCATTTCCGGCTATTTGGCAAAGATGAGACTAGATAAATATGTTTTTCCATTCTTGCCGAACACTGTGGCTTCTGAGGAAATATGTTACTCTTGCCTCTTTTCTTTGACTCTAAATAATTGAACAGAGAGAGAAGAAGGCCTCTGCAGGGTTCATATTGAGTTTTTACTTACTTTACCCACATCTGTTCCTACTAGCTGTCTTCCTTTTCACATGCACACTCATACAGATTCACACACAGACAGATCAGATGACAACACGGTTGTGTGAAAGTTGTGGCTTTGAACTTTTGACAAAATAAGCGAGATGAAGATGAGTGCAGGTACAATATGGTCAAACTCCGCTGGGTTTGCAGATGCTCGCACTCCGCCTCTTCCTCTACTGTGAGCACCACCAGACGCCCCAGGGCCCTGACAGAAAAGATATGACATATTTAAAAAAAAAAAAAAGAAGAATAGAAGAGGGGAATGAAAACAACTTCCCCCTATAAAGACAAAAAAAGGCCTGTGTTTTACATCTTTCTCACAACGACAGCTTCAGGGACAGTTTATGTGCAAGAGACAAAGATACTTTGACATTGTCAGCTTCTGTCACTGAAGCTACCGATGGTTCCCGGCAAGAAGCAGCTGCAGCAAAGTGGCCTGTTTGGCTCGTGTTGATCTGCGTGTGTCTGAGGCGGTGAGACGGCTGGATCTTTTGTGTGTGTGACTTGATGTCTAGAGGCCTTTATGATAATGAATGTTAGGTCTTCCCCCGCTAAAACATGTCAATAAATAAAACATAGAAACTCCTGTGTTATGGTTGATTCACACTGAACAGGCGCAGGCCCTTTTTAGCTCACTGCCACTTTAAGGGAGCAAGTCTTAGCTGTGGTACAAATATACCATCATAAACACTTAAGATGAACAATCCACCTGAGACTGAGAAAGCAGCCCTTTTATCCACAGAGAAGTAGAAGTATACATAATTAAGAGAGGAAAGTGTAAAGATGTAATTGCTGTGTTGTTGATAATCTTGATTACCATTATTAAGTAGGTTTTAAAGATACATGACTCTGAGCCATATTTAGAAGATCTAACTTATTAATCAGGCAGCTGTTCGCTGTAGTGCTTCAGAGAAATGCAGAAGAAGAGGTACAGTAATAATCAGTGTTAGTGAATAAAATATAGCATTACATGGTCCTTTATTAAATGACCTGAGAACATTGTTGGGTCTGAAACTGATGAATGATGAATAACAAAGACAAAAATACTCAAAAAGGTTTAAAAATCACCGATGTGAGAGACAGAGCTTGCATGTAAGATTAACTTCTATCAAAATACATTTTAGAATAAGACAAAGTGCACAGAAGGGCTGATAAGCTCCCATACAAGCTTTTGTTTCTTTGTGTTTTTCTCTAACTGCAGAGGTTACGTTGTGGGTCTTACCCTTAGGTTTGATGTCGTCTCACAGGTGCAGTCGGCCATCCGGGCCCAGTTCTCCCCAAGCCATCCCCGGGCTCAGCTGTGATCTTCAAACACTGCTTCAACAAAAAGCAAAAAAAAAAAAAAAGGAGAAAAAGTGGTTAAGTGCGGCAAAATCAGGCATTGATTACCTATAAATTAAGAAGAACTCTATTTTTAGAGAAGTAATATTGATAAAAGAAAAAAGAATGTAGAAAATGCATGAAAATGTTCTAAATTATCTTTTTAAATATTATAACATAAAAGAAATCAATATTTCAGTGGATTAAGTTTCAACTTGTAAAAGTTAGCTCTGGATTTTTTGAATGCGTTCATACAATTTGATTTTACAAATGCTGTATTTCTAAAGCGTAGCAAAGCGAGAGACAAAGATGCCAAAATAAAGGAAAATAACATCTTCAGCAAAGGGCATGATGACGAGTTAAACACTAGTGGCATCAAAAAAATCCCACCAAGGTACTTTGGCACCAAATCACATGTGTGAAAAGTATTTTGTGAATTAGTAATCCATAATCTCTGGGATCTTAACCTAATAATGTTGCATTGTTTTACTTGAAGACACAGTTTACAGTGTAACATTTTTATCATTTACTTCACCATTTCTTACGAGACCTCAGATTGTTGAACAGGACCTTATTAAGCCACCGATTTGTGAAGCAGCTCGTCTCCATAGTCCTACTGCCCTCCACTGGTTACAGGTCATATTACAACAACTGCTCAAATGAGAGTCGAGGTTGATTATTTAATTTGATTTATATAGAATATTATTATTTTATCATGCATAATTAATAACTAGTTTTAACAACTCCATGGTGGTGACGCCCACTCTAATGACTTTCAAACGCCTTCCTCCTGACAGTAAATAAAGTATTACTCATGTTGTTCAGATGGAGGCACCATAGGAGGTCTGTATTAGTTAGGAATACTTATGTCATTGTATTGCTGCATGATAATAATGTGTTTCCAGTTCTAAACACAAGATTTAATTTCCAAAAATGCTTCAGATTTCTAACTTGATAACATTCTTTATCTTACTGTTTGCTTATATTGATGAAAGCTCAGTAATGTTCTCTACTGGAATGATTTACATGCAGGAGAGGCAAGTTTAACATGATTTCAATTACTATAAAGTGCACATCTCAAAAACTATTTTCTCCACCTCACTGCATTTTCAGAGACATAGAATTCATATTTCTCGGTTCATTTTAAAGCTTGAACTCATAAATTGAGCTTTTGCATCACATATAAAATAAGAAGTTTTTGAAATTGACTTATTGTTGAAAGCTAGACCACTGGTTTGTAACCTTTCTGCCCTTTCATGTCAGTGTGCCGCAGCTCAGTGTGAAGTATGCAGCCAAGGTCAGATTTCAGACAACTTTAAAATGCCGACAGTCATAACTTTCAAGTTTCAGCATGATTGATTATCACATCAAAAGGGAAAACTTAGAGAAGAACAAAACAAAAAAAAAAGAAAAACAGTGAAAGATGTGAATGTTCACAACCAGAAAATGTTCACGTGGGATTTTTACAAAATGTTTCCTTCAAATAAATGTTTCTTTCTATTTCACATTGCGGTACTGGTACATTTACTTATCTAAAAGCTCTGAATACCTTTGAAACTGCTTCTAACTGCTAACGTCAAAGCAGCAACCACTCATTACAGCATGTCAGACATTTTTAAATTAAAGGACACTTGCATACGAGCTAATTTAAATAATAAAACATCATTACTAATCTTTTCTCTATTTTTTACAAATTTCGAACAATGTCTTTTTATTTAGAGTCTTTGGTAATAACTAAAACAAATGTAAAAAAAAAACATATTGAAATGCTTGTGGCTTAAAGAGTTTTGAGAAAGCCAGATTTTTCCAAATGCTCCCCATCAGTGTCAGAACTTCTGCTCAGATTTATGTTGCACTTGTAGCAGAAGAGTTGCTGCACTTTGTCATGGGAGTGCTTCCCATAAAATTCACAGAGTGACTCTGTGGAATGGATAGCTCTTGTTTGGCTTTCAGGGAGAACATGTTTGACTGCACTTAAGTGGTTGAAAGATGTGGCGGAGCAGAATGAGAACAAAACCTCAACATTCTTAAGACGGTACAAACCCATGCTAGATACAGACAGTGTGTCTGATTAGCCTTAACTTTGACTTCCCTGTTATTTCCATGTTAGCTTTGCTGCACCTGTTGGAGCAGGACGAATCACACCTTCACCAATGTCGGTGATACATATGGTGGCAGTTGAGTTGAGAACATTTTCAGCACAGCTTCTCCAACTTCTCCCAACAAAAAGAAGTAAAACAATGTGTGCAAGGGTTAAAAAATCAATCTTTGGAAGCCATATTTCAGCTAATACCTAAAGAACTAAAAGAGCTTTAACAAGAGAGGATACCTTCATATTAAGTGCAACCTTAAAACAGCAGACAGTGGGGTTTAACTGAATCAGGACTCAGTGAGGTTCTCTAAGCTTCTAAGGGACACCACCCTCTTTGCTGCAGTTTGCGGGGAAGTTTATAGGAAATGTGGTGCTGATTTAATGGCACATCTGGCATTTAAAAGGAAGGCAGTTATATAGGCCATAATGTAGTTTAATTTGTTGATGGTTTGTATGCAGAGTACGAGATCTTACAACAAAAAGCTCACGTTTTAAAAGGTACTGCGGTGTTATTACTTTTAAAGGTGGAAATCATGTTGTTTAATGCCTATAACCACATGTCCCCCACCTAACATGAATCTAATGGTTCTGATGCACATGCAAGCTCATAAAACCAAGACTAAAGAACGTCATAGATTATTCAAACATACTAAAGCATAATTTGATATATACACAGAGGATGCCATCTGAATCACGATTGTCTAAATGTCATGCTCATAATCATTTTTCAGATACTTTATTTTCTATGCAGCGTCTGCCAACCCACATGCTCACAGAAATAACCGAATAATAAAGGCTGGGGGACCGATATGCTACATTATATATTTTACTTTTTTAATTTGGGTTTTGATTCTGATTGACTGTGATGGGACAAAACAAGTAGCAGACTACCCCTTTGTTTTTACAACTTAAATATTCCTGTGATGGATACACTGGCCATTTTTAGGTTGTAACGAGTGCAAAAGGGCTGAAAAACTGTTTGTGTAATACTACCCTAAACTTCCCATTCAGACTGTAAACACATGGAACAGTAAAGGGTCTTCTATACTCAAATGTATGACTTGTAACAAACATTTAGGGTGTTTTAAGGTAACATTGTAACAGAGAACACAGTGATTATGAAGTGAATGAGGTATTAGCTGACTTCTATAACGGTTTTACTGTTGAGAAAGTTTGACTCTGTGTAGCTGTCAGAGGCCTGACTAGAATAATGAGTACCTAACGTCTGGGAGGCAGGCTGATTTAAGAAACCGGTCATGTTTAGGATATTGCCATGATTGAAACCAGATGGTACTGAGAAAACACACACTTTTCATTTTTCATTACCCACTCTTTGGGTGAGAGACCTCAATATATGTCTCCCTCTTTTGAAGATGAGTTTTTAAATCATGCTAAGCTGCCTGCAGTGAGTTCCTCAATGAAATCTATAAATGTATGCTGAGGACTGTAGTTTCCAAGAAAACGACCGACTTCTCTGCTTATTGAATCAGTTAAAAGTTCATTTTTGAAACTGGCTGAACCTACCTAAAAAAAAAAGCACCCTATTACTGTGCATGCTTGTGCACATATTGCCATAGTCCCTCAGGGCCAGGAAGATGGTTTGGCAGGGGATCACGAGGAACAGGTCAAGACGAGGAGTGGGCAAGGCGAGGTAGGCAGACGGAGGAGTCAAAAGCAACCCGGCGAAGTCTTTGAATCCAGTGGAATTCCTCTCCTCCTCCGCGGCTCCTCTGGGAGGCGTCAGGAGCCTGTGGAGAGAGCGAGGTAAGACGGGGCCTGTCAGGAACAAAGCTCCAAATTCACATGATATGTTTAGCTAAAAGGGTGAAAGAGAAATGAATCAAAGCTTTGCGGGATCAAAGAAACGCAACAATAAAGTCAAGGCAGTTGCCATGGGACCAGCAGGAGATGCATATCATTTATAAGTTGTTCTTCGGCTCTGTCAGATGTGGAGGGAATTGATTGTTATTGTTTGGAGGATGAACTGCAGCTGGAGGGGGTTAAGAGCAAGGGTCATCATCACACAGTAAGAGGAATATATCTTCTCACTTGTTTTAAGCAGCAGCTGCCTGTGATGTTTGTCAGAGGCCACTGCAGAGGCACCTTCAACTTTCGATAACAGACAAAAAGACAGATACAACTGCAACTTTGTCAACCCCATAAATATCTTATCGGCACAAACCATTGATAGGCTAAACATTTGTTTTGCATCTTCTACTGTCAGAGGTTATGATCACTACTGTTTGAACAGGAAATCAAAAGACTTAAGCTGTTAACTGGAGACTTTCATTTTCATTCATGCTGTGTAATTTACAACAAAGGATAATAGAGCATAACTGTGGAAGGAGATGTGTTTTGGTCTTTTCTGTGTTAATTATTTTACAGAACCAATATACCTACATTGGAAGTCAGATCATTGTGTAACTCTAAATGCAGCTCTGCCTCAGAAGTCATGGAGACATTGTGTAAACCAAAAAGACATTAGAGTTGAATTATTATCAAAACTTTTAATTTAAGTAGCACCAAGAAAAAAAACAAGCTAAATTGATAATTTTATTATTTCTTTATTTCTTTGCATTTAATGCAACATGTTTAAAAAATGTTGAACCACATTCACCATTATGTTGCATCACTGTGAGAGTTTGGGAGACCAGTTGCTATAAAAATTTAATGGTTTTCTTATTTTTGCTTGACATACAATAGTTACTCTATAAATGTTTGGTCCCTGTTAATTTCAGGTTGTACCTGAATTAAGCAACCATCCACACTTTTACTATGGAGCAATACTACTGTAACATGAATAATGTAGCATGGCATTGTCTTACTTTTAAAAATAGCTTAGCTGGATACACATGTCCTTTCAAAACGTGTGTGTTGCTAAACTTAAAGCGCTAACACAGATCTGTCATTTAAAATGTGGTCAGAATGCCAGAAGGATAAAGCACCCTAGGACCACAACACTTTTCTGACCTTCTGGTTTTAAAAGGTGGGCAAGACTAAATAAATCATGTATATTTTCATCTAAAATGCTAACACCTCTCTGTGTTACAGTTCCCTTGTCTGTGACACTTTGTTTTTTCAGGCACAGACTGAGTTCTGGATATACCTTCAACTGATCCAGGTCACAAAAAAGGAAGGAAAAGTAGGTGGCAAACACTAACGGGTTTGTGCCAACCACTGCACTTAAAAACAAAGTCTATTCACTTGGGTTTAATATATTTTGAGGGTTCAGATTAACGTAGATGCAAATCATTTTGTCTGTAAATTTGTTTCTCTTATTCAACAGCAAAGTCAGCTGCAAACACGAAAAGCTCATTCAGACCACAGGTGGCTCTAAACATTGCAAGGTTTTGTTGTAATTTTTTGTAACAATACTCACTTCAAATATGTGCTTAGGCATAGTTAGTGTTCTTTACATTGCTTTCATTGTAAATTTGACTACTTTTTTTATTTATAATTATTTATTTATATCTATTTATTAAAATCTTTAGAGCAAATTGGTAATGTAATTTTAAAATGATTCACTCATAAAAGCTTTTTGTAGTTTATTTTTTATTAAATATAACATTTGTTAAAAAGGTCTTTGAAGTAAATGAAGAACATTTGTCATCTCAGGTTCAGATCATTTCAAGTTCAGCTTTTTGAAGAAGAAAAACACTAAATTTGCCACAGATAATTGAAATAAGAAAAAGCATGTCATCTCAGTGTTTATTTTCAAATGTATTCATTTAGGATTTTTATCTTTACTCTTTGGTCATTTTGGGCAATTTTATATATTTTATTTTAATTAGCAAACACTTTTTGATGCCGTTATTTTGTCATCTCTTCCGTATCCATACGGCTTTCCCAAAAATCACGTGAGAAGATCTACAGTAAAATATTAAAGCTATTTTAATTCCCAGTC
>JBAMHV010000013.1:6601832-6617824 GCA_037177535.1 Pseudomugil gertrudae
AACAAAAAGGCTTTAAAAACTGTTAATATTTGTCTCACCTACAAACTTTTTGAATGTGTGTAACGTTCTTGTATAATTCCCTCCCCCTGGCATAATTGTTTCTTGTTATGTTTATAAACTGAAACTATACTGTTTGTTTTCTCCTTGATATAAATAAAGGAAAAAAAAAGAGGTAGGTAATAAAAAAAGAGCAAAGTAGGCCCCCTGGTGTTAATGTAATAACTATTACTTTCAGGAAGAAGGAATAAATGTTGTTTTAATAGAAAAACAAACTCAAAAATATGAATACTCAAGTAGCTTTAATAGCTTTAATAAATACATATAAAACACATGGTAAAAAAATGATCAATGCAATCTATTTACAAATAAAAGGCAGAACAAAGGCATTTTTACAGACACATATTTCAACAAAATAAAAAAATGTAAAAGTCAGGTTGGAATGAGCAGCTTTGGGAAAACAAAAAAATGTATTCACATTAATTATCTTTTTTGCATGCTACATGTTTGGCAAAGGAAAAAATACTTGTGGTCTTTGTGTCAGATATCAATTTAACAGGTGGCTGTGATACATGAATGCTTTCCAGTTTGTCTTTTATTATTCGTGCTCATGAGTTTGAAATCCTGACCAAGAACTGATGTGAAAGCTGAAAACACCATGCCATGCTTACATTTTTCCTAGCACAAGTATATTTCTCTTTAATTCTGCACAAATTGTATTGATTATAAAGATGTTCTTCTATGTGCTCTCTCTTTACATATGAAAACTTACTGTCCAGTGCACAAGGTCTCTTTATTTTCCATCTTCATTGAGTCTGCACTACTCAGGCTCTGCAGATTCACAATCTCTCTCAACTTCTGTCGGAAATCTTTTGAAGCAAAATAGTAAATGAATGGATCGAGACAGCTGTTCAGACAGCTGAAACAGAGAGAGAGTTTGTAGGCCATGTAAAGAGACCTGCCATAGAAGAGCCTCAGCACACTGTGAACCATCAAAAGGATGTTGTTGGGAGCGAAGCAAAACACAAAAACCAGGAGAACAACTACAGCTAGACGTATTGCCCTCTTCTTCTGGGTTGTCTTGGAATCTCTTGCTAAACTGCGTATGACACTGATATAGCAGAATGTTGTAATGCAAAAAGGGAAGAAGAAGAGAATGACCACCATGCTGAAGAGGAAGGCTGCCCAAGCTGACACGGATGGGAGCATGTCTTTCTTTAGAACGTCAAAACACGTGGTAATCCCGAGTTCAGGAACATCAAAGGTCAAGTCTGTGGTCATGAGAGGGTACAAAACGGCAAGGACCAAAGCCCACATCACCATGCAGCTGATGATAGCAACGGTCTTTTTCTTCCTGTATTGTCTGAACAGCATGGGCCTAACTATGCCCAGGTAGCGGTCAATGCCGATGGCCATCATTGTGAGGATGGAGCAATACATGTTGGTGTAGAAAACCATGGTAAGGAAACTGCAAGTAGAAAGAAACAAGGTTATAGAAACTAGTAGGTATTAAATATGTAGTTTTAAAATGAATCAACTGTGATTCAAAGTGCCAGGCAATGTTTATTTCCGGTGCAGGAAATCAGTTAATATCTGCTGCCTCTGTGAGGTTGCAAAGTGATTTAGATAAATACAGTGATAAAGAGGATACATCCTGTGTGTGACTGTATGTGTGACTGCGGAGATTTAGCTTTTATTGACAGTTCGTGATTTAACTTATTCAGCAAGTTTACCTGCACATCTTTGACCCCAGATTCCAGTGGTATCCTTGTAGCTGGTAAGAAATTTGAAATGGCAAAGCCGTGCCAAGAGCCAAGTCAGTGAGGGTGAGGTTAATCATGAAGATGATGGTGGGAGACTTTGGGGAGGTGCGGAAGAGGAGAAGCCACATGGATAAACCATTTCCCGACAGGTTAATAATCGTGACGATTATATAGATAAAAGATATGGCAATGCTGGTTTCCACATTCTGGAACAGGGATATTGTGGTATTGTCAAGGTGACTGCTACTAGAATTTCCTGGCATGGTTGAACAGAAATTGTCTCTTTTCACCTGTATGTCAGAAAAAAAACAAGAAAAGTCTGAGAATCAGAAAAAAAAAAATTTTCTTGCATAATACAGGAAAAGCTAAAGCAATGTCACACATGTTGTGTCATCTGAAACAGTAAGGAAGGAAACAATGAAACTACAACAAGCTGTTCTAATGAACCTACTGCTATTCTGTGATTGTTACTTCAGGGTGTGAAAATGATACCGCATTTGTTCCAGTGTTGTTGTTTTTGTGCGAGTGAAAGCACATGGAATAGGTGAGGTTTTCACACAGGAAATTGATATGCTTGAGTTGTGGTGATGTGCACCAACTGTCACACGGCAGTTTTTAATGAATTAGGAACAAGAGTCACACCTGTTTTGTGAATCCACAACGCCTTATACGGTGGAAAGTACATGTAAATGTACATGCATGCAAATGTGAATTTAATTTGAAATCCATAAAAGAATTCACAGATGCCGAATGCAAAAAACGTTGTCTTGTATGTGGTAGAAATGGTGTTGGTGGTCCAGGGGGCCCCCACAAGCCACGTCAGATATGTTAAAACAATTTCTTGAATCACTCTTTTAACATTTATACACATGGAAAGTTTACAATACTGAAACAGCAGTGATGAACGGAACAAAACCTAAAAAAAAAATTCCAAGCTGCCTCTTTGAAAAATGACTTAAATTATTTTTTTTGGCATCATAGAAGTTAAAATTTATGTATCTTTCTTTTGCCCTATTGTTCATCAATTTCCCAACATTTCTTTCTCATTTATCATCCTGCTATGATTTTTTTTATGTTTATGTTTACACTGCATTATGTACCCCACTAACATATGTTTAATATAAATAACCTGTTTATTCAGACGACCACTGTCTTAAACATGTTTGATGTGAAAACAAAATTTAAATAAATCTACACAGCATATTGTGATTATATTTTCCTTTCTCTTTTACTTATGGTAAATTCTAACACATATGACAACTAAAAATACAAAGCAAACTATATTTACAATTAGGGAAAAATACAAAAGCTTATTAAACTGACACGTGGTGTTAATAGTGCTCGCTCACAGCAAGTTTAACATTGGAAATAAGGCTAAATCATAAAGTTAACAACTGTAGTATTCGCTTAGACCTTACCTTTGCAAACACAGTGGTAGACGAGGCATGTGGGTAAATGAATGTCTGTTATAGGTGAAGCCACGAATAACGCTACTGAGGAAGGTTGGGTTCAAACATGTTACAGTGCCAAAGAGAGGAAATGCATCATGTGACTCCTTTCATTCCCCCAACTGCTGTAACGGCCACCCTTGATTCTGTCTTCAGAACCAACATGTGGTACACTTCCTTATGTAAGATTTGAGGAAA
This sequence comes from Pseudomugil gertrudae, assembly GCA_037177535.1. Taxonomy (NCBI): domain Eukaryota; kingdom Metazoa; phylum Chordata; class Actinopteri; order Atheriniformes; family Pseudomugilidae; genus Pseudomugil; species Pseudomugil gertrudae. The sequence continues at coordinate 6,605,239 of JBAMHV010000013.1, forward strand.
TTACTAAAATGTACTCTTTCTAGATTAGTATCTTGTAGTATCTTGACACTATCTATCTATCATGATAGATTGATTATTTAAAGACTTATTGTGTACAGTACAAGTGATGTGACTGAGTGCAAGAAGGAGCTTTCAGTACACCTGAACAGAAATTTTAAAGCAAAATAAAGAACCCACAAAATCTTTCCTGGGAATTCCCAGTCTATCAGTGGGTGTCAATTTCGCTTTCATTTATAAGCTACTACATCATTGATGGGATTTACAAGAAATAAGTGATCATTAGATCTGACGTAAAATAAAAACTAAACTAAAAAGGAAAGTATCAGAAAAAACTCACTATGTCTTCTATATCAAACACTTAAAACTTTTAGTTGTGTATACTTATACACGTGTTGTATGAACGTGGTCCATTAAAGTGAAGTGGAAATGTAAGTTTTTGCTCACAAGGTTCATTGAGCGTGTGCTCTTGTGCTGCTGGCTTCCTGTTGATGATGACAGTTCTGCTTTGTCTGGGTGAAAGTGTAATTCATTTGCAAATAAACCTCACTGAGCCAATTCTATGAGTTGGTTTGGGTATATGACACCAAAAGAAACTGTTTGTTGTTATTTCAAATTACTTTATTACATTTTATCTAAAATTCTTGCTAAAAATGTGTTTTCATTAAAAAAGGAAACAGAACATTATGTTCCTGTTTTTTATTAGTGTGAACGTCAAAGAGTTAGTTGTTCTTTATACTCAGTCTAGTCAAAAACCGTCATGACAGATATCATGGTGCTTTCCTCTTATTTCTGCTGAAATACGCACAAGTGACACTGAACTGACAAAAATGTAGGTTCTTGTTTTTGACATTTTAATATTACTCATATTACAGCTGGGCAACAGCTTTACTGTTACTGTAACTGACTCATGTCTGTCACATGTCAATGTGTCATGTTGTTGTGCCCACCTATTTAGAGAAACACAACTAAAATACTCTTCAATCCTTTCAATCAGTGGTGCTTTATTTTCTCACAACATAAGAAAAAAGAATCAAAAATAGAATGAAAAACACATTATTAGTGAGAATTTTTGGGCCACATGCAAATTTAACTAAATGTATAACAACTACATTATTCATATTTATAATTTTTCTGTTACATTTACTTGACCGAATTATTAAAAACCCACACAGCATAAAAAAATACCACCAGCTGGTGTCATACTTTGCTATTTCATATTTAATTTTTAGGAAATGCTTCATAGAAATGAAGAGAACGTGTTCTTCCTGGCTCATAAGTGGTTGTGTACAAGCTTGGCTCACAAAAACAACACATATCTGTGATGTAACTCCTTAGAATGAGATGGAATTAATGTATGACACAAGTAAAAGTATTTTAAATAAAACTATGCCTTAATCAACTCTTATGCACATATGGTAGGAAATAACAGATTTTCTTTCTTGCAGCTTTTCTCACTTTGAAAATATCTCATCATTAGACACCAAGTTTCAGAAGACTTTACAAAGATTTAAAAGGAAGATCTCTAAAGAGGATGAGTAATACTACTGTGGGAAGCGAAAGGCCTGTGAAAGGGAAACACTTGAAAATGATGACCAGAGGTAGTGAAACTGCCTCAAGTGTTGAATATATGAAAAGCTAATATATGGGTAGCAATTACACTAAAATAACAGTTTCAATACTAATCTGTCAATCGGAACTTAGAAAGGAAATAGAAAATGACAGGAACAGGAACAGATGTAGTTAATTGTTTCACAATTTTTTTCATAGCCACTATTATTTACATCTCTTTTTATGATAATTTTAATGCTCATGCTCAGCAAAACAAAACAAAAACAACATGATCAAGTTCCATGATTCAGAATCTAGTTACACCAAATACTGACAGGATAGCTTTCTTTTCAAGTGCTCATTTTCCTCAGACCTGAAGACCTATGATAACCAATCAAGATACCATCAATCTAGCCTGTAACAGCTGAATATGATTTATTGTCTTCATTTCCACAAAACATCTACATTCACTGTTCATCTTTGCTTTTTTCAAACCCCCTCTCCAGTCCCATGGCCATAGTCACAGCTTCATAACAATGCTCCGTCCTGCATTCAGGTGAGTGACCAACAGGGATGCAATCGTAGCCTTTGCTGGCTGAGCTCATGCGCTTCCTGTTCCGTGCGCCTGGCTGATAGAGCTGCATGGCTGGTCGGTCCTGTGGTGAGAAAAGAGATAATCATCAGAGACACAAGCAGTGCACAGTTTATGTATGTCAATTAATGTAGCCATGCTTTGTCTTTGGTTTTTAGTTGCCATCTATATTGTAAAGTACTAAAATGAATTCCAGCATGAGCTGGGATGAAATAAACACAGGAAATCTCTGATTGTGTTTATGCCACAAACACAGGACCACCGCTATTATTTCTTAACAGAGTTGTAATTATTTGCAGTGCATGTTTAGGTTTGTGCACAATATAATCTGGCAATGGAAAGTAGCTGCATGGTTGAGAGAAAAAGGTGTAGAAGTAGGAGAGGAAACACATCCTGGAAGGTTTGGCTGAAACATCAATGATTCGTGTCATTTCCTTATGTGACAACTTTTTATTGCAGAAAACTGAGAAGAAAGTATCTTCTTTCTCTTGTGATTATATATCAGGCAAGATGATCTGAAGAAGTTCAAAGATACAGATAATAATCAGCCTGTCATTTAGAATAGGAAATGATGCAGTCATATTCAATATGACACATCATTATTATTCTGGTAATGCTAGTGTTCATTCAGATCCTTCTCCTTCTCACAACATTAAAGTAGAAAACATTTAAGACAGCTGCCAGTCTTCCTAAGAGTGGATATTCCTACTTCACTCCAGGATCAGACAGTGCATTGCTTAGAGAAATCACAAAAAAAAACATCTCACATCTTAGACTCTACGGGCCTCAGTCAGCATGTGTATTGTGAGAAGCCCCGACAGTAGAAGTGGGAAAAACTGAAGTATTGCTTGTTTGGAAGGCCAGCAAGAGAAAGCCTCTTTCCCATACAAAGAACATGGCAGTATATTTGTGAAGCAAGCTTTGCATGATTACCAGTAAACAGCAACATGCACTTCAAATCAGCATGAAACATAACTGCAAGTATACATCACGAAAAACAAATAAATCCTCCTCCTCCCAGTCTCATGCTCACCTTCTCGCTCACCTTGTTTCGAAGGCGTTCCTTCCTATTACTCAGGTCATCCCTATCCTCCTTCCCCATTTTGTCTCCACCTTCAGTACAGTAGGAATAGTTATGATGATGTCCCTCTTTCTTGGCACGGTCCTGGCAGTAGCCCTTTCCCCATTTGGTCTCATCTTTCCTGCGCATGAACTTGTCAAACTCGTAGTGGTGTTGTTGTCGTTTCCTATCTTCATCTTTTCCTCGGTGATCCTTATCTCTCTGCCTGCGCCCATGCTGCTCTCTCTGCTCTTTGTCATTCTCAGGCTGACCTCTAGTGGTCAGAGTGCAGATTGCAAAGTCAACAGGCGAACCCATAAATAGAAGTAAATGTTATGATTGTATTAACTGGCATCATTTCGTAAGGAGTTTCTTTAAAGTGGTAAGTCATTTACAGGATTATAACAGTTTACTTGTAGGACAGAAAAAATAACAAGTATCCCATAAGTATGACTAATCAAATTTAAAAACTTTAAAAATTTGTTATTTTATTATGAATTTATGGATAATATTGTTATTTTGTTGCAGATTCTCTACACTCCTCTGTCAAAAGGTATACATTAACATCCACACAGAAAGTATTTAAGAAGACAGCTATACTTGGGAGCTAATAAGAAGCATGGTTGCCAATCAGTACTGCCAAATTAAACTGAACTAGCACCCATCCCCATTGCTTAATGAACAATTTAACATTTCTTACTTTTCTTTGAGTTCTTTCAATTGCAGTTGCCCGCCAGCTTTTTCCCATTTGGCCCTGTCTGCCTCTCCATTGTCGTTTTTGTCCTTGATTCGATCTAAATCCACATCCTCATCTCTGTCACTCTTCTTTAAGAGCTGGACATTAAAAAAAATACAAATAAATAAAAAAACCTCCACATCTTTATGCTGCCAGACCCCTCAAAACAACGAAAGATCAGCATGATGCTATTGTAACACACATACTACGCTAAGTCACCTTAATCTTAATGTCTTTTTCTGATAATTTCTTCTGTTTGTCTGCCTCTTTCCGCTTGCGTCTCTCCTCCTCTCGTCTCTTCCTCTTCTCCTCCTCCCTTTGTCGTTTCTTTTCCAGCTCTCTTCTTCTTCTCTCCTCTCTCTTCTCCTCCCGTATTCTCTGTTGAGAAGCATGTCACACTTTGAAAGTGTTTTCCTTTGCATTTCAAAAACTTACTAGTGGGTCATTTCTTTGCTTTTTTTTCCTCACCTGTTTTTCAATTTTTTTATTTTTGATATACTCCAGGAGTGGCGTTGTCCGCTTAGCTAAAAAGCAAACAGAACAAGGAAAACAAAAATAATTTTGTATGGGTAACTGTAATTCACATGAGCCAGAAAATTAGCTTTTAATTTTTAATATACAGCTTTGTAATCTACATATGACAGTGTACCATGTACCTATGAGCTCTCTGGTCTTTGCCTCTATCTCCCCAAGAAGAATCTCGGGGTTGGCCATCGATTTTTCTTCATCACAGGAGTAATTCTCCAAGAATCGCTTGTATTCTGGGTCTGATTGAGTTTCACAGATAGAAAGGGTAAAAATCAAAACAAAGTTAAACATCTTAACTTCTAAATATTGACTCATTCTTAAACTTAAACCCATTTAGATTCCTATTTGTTAGAAATAGGAACCTATCACTGTGTTTCTGTACCTTCCTCAATGCTCCCTGCTTTGGCATCTTTTTTCTTAAGTTTCTTTTTGGATATCTTCTGGAAAGGGGCAAATTCTACCACTGCTGGATATTCTTGGCCTGGGTAAATATTGCCATAGAAGACAATTCATTATTTAACATATAAATTCCATGGTAGTAAGAATGGAAACAAGAGTGCTAAAGCTTAATCTGTGTTTATGAACTTTAACCTTAAGCTACAAAACAAACAAGCTTCTGTTTGCATTTAAAAAAATACAACATTCAAGGCTACCACTGTCAAAAGGTATGAGTCTGGAGATAAACATATGTACCCTTGTTGTCAATGAAGACATAACCATCAAATCGATCCCTAAACAGCAATATATCATCGGTGTTTTTAAAATTTATATAAGCTCTGGAGAACAGGTGAGGATAGAGACTGTGAAGACAAACAAAACCATATATCAGTTAAAACTATATATCAGGGCAGATTATATGATTTTCTGGATCATAAAGAAACAAAACTAATCATACCTTTGATCTGCTGGGAAAAATTCAAAATAGTCGTAAGACGGAAGCGGACTAAGTTGTTCTTCTAGTTGGTCCTTTGACAGGTTAGGTGGGAGTCTTCGAATAACTACCTGTAAACAGTCATGTACACATTCAACGTCTGCTCACCAAAAAGGCAATTATTCATCTCTGTAAAAAAATATTTTTAAAAACCTCAAGGTTTCACGACTTTATTTCATCGTGAGAATGCAACAAAAAACAGAACTTTTCCCTTTATTGTGTCCAAGTTCAGCCAAGGTAGAAAGGTTTCAGAGATTGTTGAGGAGATATAATGGAAAGTGTAAAATGCAGTATTTTGAGTAGTGTATATATATATATATATAAAAAATACCTCCTTAATCTATATATTAATATTTTCCTTTTACATGAGTAATACACATCCTATCAATCAGTCTATTTTTGCCTGCCAGCTCAATAGAAACTCAGTGGTAAACTATCAGTATCCTTTAATCTAGGACCATTATGTAACGTCATGTTAGACACTAAAAAAGACCATCAAAGCTTTTTTTTTTAGATTTGTAATGTCCTGAAACACATTCTTTATTAGAGGAGAGGAACTGGTGCACAAAACAAGTATTTCACAGAATGTTGCATCTGCCTTGAATATATAAAAAAAAACATACACTTAGTCTTGGATGTGAAATAAAGTAAAAAGTAAATAAATTATGCAGCTGATAGCCTACACACAATGTATGAATTTATTAATAAAATTCTAATCAAATAAACTCAAATGTTCTCAAAGCAAATAAGCATTTTGACATAACGAAGGCTCTGTAACCTCTAAGTAGTCAATATTTTTGATAGGGATCTCACACAAAACATTCTTCCGATACACGTCTGGATAAATATTCTTTGCTGATTGCTGTATAGATTCCTAATGAACAAATTGTATATTGAGGCCTTAAACTGGGGTGGTGGAATTTTGTGATGCACGTCATTGAACCTGGCATAGTTTAGGAATCTTGTGTTTCTGTCTCCTGCATTCCTTCAAACATCGTGTAAATTTAAGTTGTAGGTTATATGGCAACCCAAGCCAGTTTCAATATCAGATGGAATATGCCATTTAAACTCAAAGTTTGTAAGCGTTGTTCTGACAGCTCACTCCTGTCGCTGTCCGCGGTACTGAAACACATCCCTCTGCGTCTCCTCCATGACTGTTTTCCACGCAGCATAAACAATGCGACATACCGCAAAAGCTCGACCACGTACCTTGGTGAAAACCTCTTTCTTCTCTTCTTTCTGCTTAGGGTTACCAGGCGTGTTTTCTTGCTCTCTTTGAATGTCCCTAAACTGTATCTCCACGATACTTTTCTCCTTTCCCACGGTCATCGGGTCCTTTTCAGACCTCATTTCTCTCCATCTCCTTGCTGGTGCTAAGCTATCGTGTTCTCGCGAGAGTAGCAGAAATCTCGCGAGAACAAGCGCCAAAAAACAATTTTATTTAGGGGTTATAAAAATAGTGACCACTAAAAAAATGTAGTTTAGAATGACATTAATTTCAAGAAAAAAAACGTATTATAAACATAACTGTTGGCAGAGAGGAACAGTTTTATTCCTAGTTAAATGTGTAATAAACATTCGCCCACCCAAATAATCTGATTCCAAGTGTCACTTCGAATGGAATCTGGGGGTTTGGCATCCATCACAAGATCCCGAGTCGTGCCTCGTGAAGGAGCTGTCAGGAGCTGTGGTGTCCCCCGTGATGCAGGATTCATAACATGACCACTGGCTCACTGGCCGCCCGTGAACATCACGGCAGGGAACTGGGGAAAAGTAAACAAAACGAAACAGACAAATGGAAAACTAGTTTCCTGTTGGCAGTGTCTGGAAGAAAGCTTACATTTGACAACAGACTACAAACTCACCACTGAGAAAAGTTTGCTTCCCACTGAGGGTCTCTACGCACAGCCCGGGTCTCTCAGCTGTAGACACGGAGCTTTTATGGCTGGGGATAAAAGTGGAGCAGGTGTCGAGGTCCCGGCCGACCCTACCGTGATTGTAAACACCGGTCGGTTTGGACGGAGTACAGCCCATCTCTCATGTTACAACGAATGGTCACCATGGGACACAAACCCCTGGTGTCAGAAAGGATGGACTTTTTCATTAGGAGGCTGTGACACCTTACTCCTCCCCTGAGTCAGAATATACCAATAGAGGTTGCTCTTTATTGCAGGGTGTCATCTATATATATTCTTAAAATAACTTTGTTTTTTTGTTTTTAACACAAAACAACAACATAGCACATAATGAGATTGTTCGAATATGACAGAAGAAAAAACTTTAAAAATATCTTCAAATTACAAATACTTAATCTAAACATAGGTTACACATATAACCCAATGCAACAAGGGCCTGAATACTTTCAGTGGTGGGGTGGGGGGTGAGTATAAATGTAATAATTTGCACTTGCAGAATAAAACCATACAGAATGTCTGGGATGATTACATGGTTTATTAGAGGAATAGCCAAAAGAAAAAGTTCACTTTCGCCAAAACTGCTCAATAACTGGCTCTTCAATCAGGGTGACAATCCACAGGTTAAGCAAGATGGAAAATCCTGCCAAAGGCAGTAAGAGGTGATGTTAGTTTAGTCTTTACAATTGTGGTATGTGGCTGTGTTTGCTTGGTTCAAACAAGGGTTAGTCTGCCACATATATCCAGTGTTTTAACCCTAGGAAAAAATACTCAATCCCACAAAAGAAAGCATGTTAATTCCCCCCTTTAAAGTGCAGTTTTGCAAAAACAATACGCTACACAGCAGGTGCTGTATATAAATTCACACACATCAATGTTCAAAATACTCATGACTTTATCTTTCTTGTTTTGACATTTATAAGAAGCAATAAAATGCACAACAGGGGGAATTGATGTGGAGGAGGAATAGTTGCTAAAGCTGCAGTTTTGGATGTCCTTAGGCTTGAATGTGTGTACCTAAAAAGACAACTCATTTCTATAAAGTTTCTTCTGGACGAGATTAGATCACGTGCTGGTGTCTGATAAGGTGTCCAACATCATGTCGCTCTCGTACATATCACATTCCAGGGTTAACGAGAGTCGAAGAGGAGTTTCCAGCATCATCTTGTCCTGATTGGACACTGGGGTTTCCAATGATGACACGTTAGTTTCTTCCAATCTGGGTGAAGCCAGAGGGTCAGCAAGCTCTGATGTGTTCAACATCTTCATCAGTGCTGGAGTGTTCAAACTGTCTCGCACCTTGTCATCGATGTCTGTACCTTAGTGAAAATAAATGATAAATGTTGAGCGAACACAAAGATTTATTAAAACTGAGCTTACTAATGATTAAAGTATAAATGGTTGATTTCTTAAGATTAAACTAACCTATGAAAGCATCTGTGTCACCGATGTACATCTCAATACAATGTCCAAGCATTGTCACAGAGAAAGTGTCATCCCTTTTTAGTCCAAGTGCCTGCCACAAGTGAAAAAAACAGAAAAAAAATTATTTTATGATATTGGCATTTGGAGGAAAAAAATCTTAAATGACACGTGCAACCCTGCATAGGAAAAAAAAAAACCCAACAAAAAACAAAACTGCTGCCTTATAACTTACAGTGTGAAAGTAGTCAATAGCACTTTCAAAGTCGCCCATGAGGGTGTGCACATATCCTATGGCAGCATAGGTGGAGGCATGCTGTGGAATCAATACCAGTGCTTGACGATGGTACTCCAGAGCCTGCTCGTATTTTCTAGAAAAAACAAACAGGGTAATATGCAAAGGTGTTATTCATGAATATAACTAAGTTTCACATGCAGATGTTTGCAGAAATGAAGCAAAAGTTACAATGACAGAAGTTTACAATGGTTCAGTTGACACTAGTTGACACTAACTTATCTATTCCCATGTGCATTGATGGAATTCATTAGCAACAAAGTCCTTGATTTTGGTAGCTTCCCCAATTACATGCCTAATTGCCCATGGGCAAGACAATGGCTTTGTCCAAATGTGCACCCTATGCCCTAACCCCTCATTCACTTCATAGGGCTGCACTACATCGCACCCTACATAGCGCCCTCATTCTGTTGGTGATTCAGACACAAAGCTCACTACTTTCGCGCTGTCGGACATTGCATGATGATCAGCTGTAACTATGGCAACCACATCGCACTTGAGCACGTCGTTGCAAATACAATCTAAAGTCGTCAGAAAATATTTTATTTCTTCACTATATATTTAATTCTTTCTTTGTACTATATCTACTCAATGAAAACGGAATTAAAATGTATGATCTGTAGTGTTTTGTTAACATTTTTGAATGTTCATTTTATATCCGCCATTGTAAGCTGCCTCCCGCAATGTGCATTGTGGTCTATATTAACTTGTCTAGTGACCATCGATGCTCACTACTTTTTAAAATGCATTATGGGTAATTTTGAGTGCAATACTTTTTTCTTAAAGTAAATTCTGACACCCCTACAAAATGGCATGTCCACTACATAGGGCACTATGTAGGGCATAGAGTGCATATTCGGACACAGCCAATAGTCCTGGTGTGCCTATAAAGTTATGAGTGTGTGTGTGTGTGTGTGTGTGTGTGATGAGTGAATGTGCCATTTAATGTAAAGAGCATCGAGTGGGAAACTTGACTGGAAACTAAGTTTTTTTTTAAGGATATGTTTTGATAATCTAGGGCCAGACAACAGTTTCAGTAGGATGATGATGCAGAGCTCCAGTTGCTTTTTGGTATGATCTTGTTGTAATGGAAACATCATAACCTTACAAACATAATCACAACAGTGAAAGTGAATAAAAAGTTTTGGAGATCATTAATTTGATAAGAAATCTCTGGAAGTGTGATTACTCATGCACATTTGTCCAGCATTCCTTCCAGCAAACCTAGACTAAAAAGTACATTTATATTGGGACATATATTTTATTTAAAATTCAAACAGCAAATAAGATACTGGAAAGTATATCTGGATCCATACTTACTTTAGTTTCCGACACACATGACCTAAGTTGTTTAACAGGGGTTCCCACTTGTCCACAGTAACCTTAAATTGATAGAAAGGCATCAAAGTAAAGAAGACATGCAACCCAGTAACTCTACCACTTAAAAAAATGAGCTGTTACCTCATTTCCAATGGCTTTAATCTTCTCCATAGCATCAAGAAATAACCTCTCAGCTGTCTTCCAGCTGGAACAGTCAAAAAAAAGAGAAAAGTTTTGAAGTTACATTCAAATCAAAATGATTAAACTCTGAAATGTACATAATTGTTCTGCTCAGAGCATTTATGACAACTGTGCCCCATTAAAAATCTGTGCATGTGTGTTGTACACTGTTGTACACTTACTCTCCATTTTGAAATGCAACCACTGCCACTTCATGTATGACAAACGGGTCCTCTGGAGCAATACTAAGAGCCTGGCTGAAAAAACGTTCTGCCAGCTTGGAGTTGTTAGTTAGACCGTACTCTAGTCCAATGTAGAGCATGGGTAAGTGACACCTTAAGGAGAAAGTACAAGCCCCAACACATTACTTACATTTGATATAATATTAATGATAAAAACAGTAAATATGACATATAATGGGCTTTATGCACAACACTGCTACTTCCTGAATTAAGCCAGCTCCTTCATTATCTGTCTTGATAATGGACAAACTGATTAATCCAGGTGTGCCTGACCTCAGTAATCATGCTGGCAATGGCCAGACACACCTGGATTAATCAGTTCGTCCAGTAATGAAAGGCAGGAAACAAATGAGCTGTCCTAATTTCAGGAGTTGTGCATAAAGCCAATTTTGCAATGCAGGTAATTAACGCTTGTTCAAACCTTGTTGATTAGAAATTACAATTTAAAAACTAACTTGACGTCTTAAACATTTTTAACTGAACTTCCTTGTTAATACACCCATATAGATCCAAATTGGCTTTTCTCCAGTGGCTTTATAAGATAACATTTGATACAGTCACAATATCAACTCTTGTTGGGGGTTTAGTCTAAATAACTAAACTTTGCTGCTTTTAAAACCAATGTAAAGAACTTTGCACCTATTTTAAGCCCTTCTACTTCTTACATAAAAAGCAGTTGATGAAGTTAACTCCCATTAACAGTCAAGTTATTATAATCCACTTGAATTTAGGTTTTAAGGTTTGGGAGAGGTCTCTTTAAAAGTGCAGTTATAATAGGATACATATTTATACTGGTTACGTATTGAGACATTTTTTTTACCCACCCTTTCATCAGCTGAGCAGCAGTGAAGTAGGCAGCCATGGCTTGGTCATGCTCACTCTCCACTGCAAATGAGTGACCATAGGCAATCCAAGCCGGACCATAGGTTCTCTCCAGGGTGGTGGCTTTGCTACAGAATATACATAATAAACAATGTCTCAGAATAAACTTAAACATAACAGCCAGTGATGTGGTTTTAAACAGGATGTTCATGGTTTTATGATGGCTAACACATACCTAAGATATCGCCGAGCGTGTTCGTTTTTGTGGCCAACCATGAGATAGTAGCAACCAACAGCAAACCAGGAAACCTGATTGATAACTTACTTGATTACGAAACACCAAAGTTATGTAAACAGGTTAAAGTCAGTGTAATGATAAAAGTAGAAATACTTACTGGATTGTTGGGATACAAGTCTACAAGTTTGTGTGAGAGGTAAAACAATTCTGCAGGGGAAAACAAACTGATCAACTGGCCACACTTTTAACTTTAATACTGTAATAACTCAGCATTGTGAGGATATTTTAATTACCATTTGCTTTTCCAAGTTCTACTAATGTTCCTATGTGAACTGGTAAACAGTTGGCATGGAAGGGGTCTTTTACCATCACCCTGAAAAGACAACATCTATTTTATTAATCTTTTTCAACGTTTTACTTAGAATAGTAAGACACATTAGTGATGCTGTTTTTTTTTTTTAAATCCAGTTCGACCAATTGTACTCAATGTTAGTTGGAAACCATGCAAATCTCTTAAATGTCATCCAAACATCCATCCATCCATTTTCTACCGCTTGTTCCCAGAGCGGGGTCGTGGGGGGGCTGGAGCCTATCCCAGCTGAGAGGTTGGCGAGAGGCGGGGTACACCCTGGACAGGTCGCCAGTCCATCCAGGGCCAACACACATAGACAGACAACCATGTACACACACACTCACTCCTATGGACAATTTAGAGTCTCCAATCAGCCTATCCCCAAGGTGCATGTGTTTGGACTGTGG
>JBAMHV010000013.1:6622576-6638187 GCA_037177535.1 Pseudomugil gertrudae
ATATATATATAGTTTTATAGTTTTATAGTTTTATATATAGTTTTTGTTTCCTTTGTTAGTTTTAGTAGTCATTCATTAGTATTAATTTGCTCCATATTTTTCCAGCTAATGTATCTTCTTAACCATACACTTGATCTGTATAACTATACTAAAATGATTTAATGAATGAATCCCATCCAAGTGACTGCATGAATGAACTTTTATAGTACAACACTGCCCCCCAGTGTCAGGAAATGGCCATGACAACTCCTTTTATCACAACATTTTTTCGTGCAGCTTTGAACACTTTAACACTTTAACTACACTTTAACTTCATTTTAACTATCACGCCATGTATAATATGTTATATGTATGTATAATAATTCCCTTTCGGCTTTTTATTTACAAAATTATCTTTTCCCTTAATTTTCATAACATCATAAACAATAATCTCTTGCAACACTTTTGTAACCAACCATGAATTTCTGATATATAATCACCATTAAGTAAATACTTAAACATATAGCCTAACATTTGTGAATATGATATACAATGACACAGTTGAGTTGTTATGAAGTCACTATGCCTTAAGACGAAGCCTTATTTTTGATGCTTCCCAAAAGATGCTCTGAGAGGCAAATGTATTGCCTCACTCCTCCCAGCAGTCTTGTTTCAGTGTGAAGAAAGTGCTCTCATGAATGAATTATATGCAACAGAATATTTCCAGTCCAATTTGTAATTTTGTTGTATAAGAATAGATTAGTTGAGAGGACAAATGGAAAATACTAGGGATGCTTTTTCCTCCTTTCTAAATTTCCCCAGTCCTTTAAACTAAATTTAAAAAACATGTTTCAAAGATGTAAATGTTTTTCTGGTTTAAAGTATAAAATCTAAATCCATGCCTCTATTATGTACACTAATCATTTGCCAGAATGTTCATTATTTCTGTTTTGTAACAATTTATGGCTATAAATCTCATACTGCTGGTATAGCCTGTGTATTTACCTTTTAAATTGTGTCACATTTTAAGGAAAATGTGATTGTAGAGTCAGCAGCAGATGTTAATATGCTGTTTTCACCCATCAAAACCTTGCCAAATTTTATCTATCAATTCCAAACTGCTGTTGACTGTCATGACTGTCCTGTATTGTCAGGTATGTTTGTGCAGGTGGTGGTTACATTTAAAGGAAGAAAGGTGGCTTGCATACTCAGGCCTGAAGAAGTCCCAGTAGGGTACAAAACGTTACATTAAAGTTGTTTTTTCTGGAGCCTGAGACAAAGTGAGAGCCACCTTCCTTTCATTGTATGTATTTTTAAGCTTAGTACCCAGAATTTTTATAAGATGTGTGTGCTATTTGCCTTTAACTGGTGGTTATATTACACTGGAATTTGAACGTGAAAGAATGTTATGTTCAGCAATAAATCCACTATGTCTACAACAGTGGGGTATAAGTATGGAAGAGACTTGGACAAGGCTACTGTGATTTTTGCAATGATAAGGTAATAGTTTTTGGTGGAGGCAGGTCTCTTACTGGAAAAACAAGGCTGCTCATCATTTGAGGCAACCTCCATGCAGAGATATTGAAATGAAGTTCTGCAATCAGTGGGAAACCCATGGCTACATAGTCTGCAACCAAACTATTTTACAAGATGACAATGCCTCTCCCTACAGAGCAAGGTTTTTCAGAGACTATACCTGGAATTTGGGAGTAAAAGGTCAAAATATCCTGCCAGCAAGCCTGACCTAAACCCTTTAAGAACATTCAGGGTATCAGCTTGGTGTGCCGTTTGTGCCAGAAGGACCAAAAAACCAGACAAATGAAAGAATGGTTAAAGAATGGGATGCAGCAGTGTGCAAAAAAGATGGTGACCAGTTAAAATGCCAATATGTCTCGTTTCTTCAGACTTCAATCATGCAATCAAAAAAAAAATTACACCAAACATAAGTCAGTGGCAGAAGTAACTGTTTGGTTATCGTTGGAATATGATCTTTTAAAGGGAAATAAACAGACATCCCAATTATAAACAACTTATTGCCAAAAGATATTATTTTTAAAATGAAGAAATAATCTACCAAACACAAATTTCCTTACTTTTATTGTTTACATGTGAACCATCAAAGATAACTTTTTAAATTAGCATCTTCTACTTTTTAAAAAGTAATCTATGTCATCAGTCTTTATGTCATAATTTTTACTCTATGGGGTTAAAAAAATAACACAAACAGCTGAAATGCTTCTTGTTGGCTTTCTAGGCACCTCATTAGTTAAGTTGAGAAAAAATTAATTTTTTTTAAAATTTAACTTATTTTTCTGTCCTGTTCTAAATGGCAGGGGACACTACTGGTTCTAGAAAATCTCTCCAGTGGATCTTGCATTTGCACCATTGTGGGAGAAGGCCCACAGAGAAACAGACTCTTTGGGACTGAGGAAAGTACCGTAAAATTCATTGCTTGTATAAGCATAACAGAAATTATGAGGGTGCCTTTGTTAATATGTGGGATGTTTTTCAGATGTAGCCTCTTAATCTACTGTACAACCAGATAAAAACGGAATCAGTTAATTATTTAGTTTATGGGCTAAAAGCACATGTGGTTGAATTTGGTTGTATTTTGTAATACATTGCTTTGACGAACAATTCAGTTTGCCAAGTTGGGAAAACATGAGAGGGTTCAGCACATTTGTTGTTGTTTTTCTGGCTACAGTTTCTCCCCTGTTGACATCCTTTCCCTACTGAATTAAGACAAAAAACAGGAGTCTCTTCATATTCCTCTTACAGTCTTATCTATGCCTGTGGTCTGAACCATAGTAGGATAAGCAGGAAGGGCTGTGCATCTCCCCAAGGTCAGGTTTTAATCTGTGTGATGGTTGTGACTATGGTAACAGATCCCAGTGGAAGAGTGTGTTTAGAGGTGGCCACATCACTGTGGCTCCCAGCCTACTTGTTAAGATTAAAGAACACCTGCAATCATGAAGTCATGTTATGAAAGTGCATTGGATCTTTCCAAACTTAAAGAAATCATCCATTTTTCCAACACTGTAAATGGACAAAAAAAAAAAATCCATATTATTTGTTGATTTGTGAAGTTAGTTTGCTTGATGTGTTTCCTTTACTTTTTCAAGCTTTGTTTTCCACACACAGTGATCACCCATCAGGTTTGTGTAAAAATCTCACATGGCCCTGAGCTTTTTGAAAATAGATAAAGATATTAGCGACCTTTCCAAGCAGCTATCCTGGAATTAATGCAGAAGCTGGTATGACAGCTCATGCTCAAGTAGATGCTATAAAACCACTGTTGTATTCACTGTCTTTGCTGCATTTTACCAGAGAAAAACACAAAACTAAAACACACCACTTATAGTTTCCCTTAACTATATCCCCCTTAGCTCAAAACATGAAAAAAAACAAACTCACTTAATCTGTTTTACAGTCAACACAATTTCCTGCGAGTGGATGAAAAGGTAAGGCATTCTCCACCCTGCTTCATTAAAGCTGCTGTGCTACAGAGTAACTGATGGTTTGACCTGGAAATTGGCTTCAACACTTTAAAAGTGGCTTTTCTTGATGCCAGTTTGGCCACGATGAATGCAGGATATTTGTCCCATTTTAATACCCAGTCCCACACAAGCCCACATCCTACAAAGATCCGTGGCATAAAAGCATATAAATAATGAAAACTGCAGTCTTTACAAGTTAAAAAAAGACCCACAGCACTGTTACATAACGGCGGAATGAGTTATGAGAATAGCAAATTAACTTGAGTAAAGTTGAGTGCAGTAACACAATGAACTTATTAACTACAGGACACTGCGACAAATGCAGACATTCGCTCAAATGTGTTCTCTAAATGTAAAATAAAGGTCCCACCGCCACACATACACAAACACATGTAAACAAACGCACACAAACATCTAATATACATATTTTCCTTTTCCAATTCACATGCTGTGATCATCTTAGTTCCCGGACTTCTGGTTTTTGTGTTGGTTGCAAAATCAGCCAAAAAGCCTTTAAACTTTTTCTCATCATCAAAAAAATTGATTAACTTTAAAAATGTAGACTAACCAATAGTGAAAAATATTTCTTCTTAAGTAATGTTTTGCCCTTCAATTTTGTCTATACTATATTGGAAACAGAATATTTAAATGTAAAACTACAGTTAGAAATATTTTGAATTGGATCCAAAACCGTAAAATTTTTAAAAGTTGCTTAAAAGTGTAATGCTAAACGAGATGTTTAAATACTCTTTTTCTCTCCCGTGTTGCATTCAAGTGCTCAAGCTAGGTCCAAGGTTTACTGTTGAACAATGCTGCATTCAAGGGCTTTTATGTGCTTTAATTGAGAATTTATTATGAACCCAACAGCTCCACTGCATGGCTACAAAACACCAGATTTAGTGCAGAATTTCTCTGTGAAGGTTCAAAATCTGCCTGCACAATAAACCCCCAGAGAAGCAAAATGTGCATTTCCAAAAAGCACTCTGGTCTAACATGGAGTGTGCATTTTATGAGAATATTATGATTTATTAGGAGAACCTGCTGATATATCAGGTGCTTGTTTTATTCTACTCTGGTACGTGTAGTACAAAGCAATTCTTCCTGTTACATTCACTTTTGAAATCGGAACTGGAACAAGAACAAAGTAGAGTGGAACAAAATGATTCACTACTGGTTCAAGAGGGAATGAAATGACTGAAATATCGATTAACTTGTTGACACTGCTGGAACCAATCAATTGCATGGCCACACATGGATGTATGTTCAAGTAAACTTTACTGCACTGACATGTACAGTAACTAGATTGTTACAGTCATATAGAGCACCGTGGGGCAGTACAGGATAACACAGAGAGGCTAAAAATAAAAACTGTGTTGAAGTTAAGGAAGTTAATATGTTGATAAAGGCAAATATCACCTAACAGGAAACTCCCAGAGAGATGATTTTAAAAGGCAACAATCTATTTTGAGCTATGTGCATCATCGAGGCAAGCATGGGTTTGTATCACTTCTGGAATAAGCTTAGAAGAAAAGCAAATGAGGTGACAGTGTGAGGGACAAACAAACCTTGGCATGGCAGTGACCACTGCAGAATTTGTTATTCATATGTCCTCACACCTTCACTGCTCCACTTGACCCTTCTTCGTGCTTTGGTTGACCACTCAGTGTTGGCGTGTCTTGCCTGACTAAAGAAAAACTGAGATCTATCTTCATCTATATTTTAGGCACATGCCTTTGTGACAGATGTTTCCAAATATAGACAATACTGCAAAAGAGCACTGAAACCATGAAGGATCTTTAGTGCTTCTGGGAAACTGTGAAGTTACCGGAAATACATGCTTGTCCCAAGTTAAAAAAAAAGACAACCTCATTAAATAAACATGTGAACTCATAAAAAAGCTAGGTTAAATGTACATTTAACAATTGTGAAACTACTTTTTTAGATTTGTCAGCAGGATATATCCAACACAAAACCCAAGAGCTTTAGGGAGCACATAAATGAACAATCTAAAGATTCATTTATAGCTTCCAACAAGGTTAGAAGCATGTCCTTCCTGTCCTTCCCAGTAGTTACTGAGTTTTTATGTATCTGTCACAATGTATATTTTTTCTGTTTTCATACCTTCTTTTTTCATTAAACTAGAGCAAGAGACTGGTGCTGAAAGGAAATATTATACATTATACAAAACACAGTCCCTGTATCATCATTATACAGCCACAACACTGTGTCCTAGTGGAGAAAATCTGCCAGTATAACTAACCTTGTATAACTACTCACAAAATGTGGGCTGGCTTGCAGAGTGGAGGGTACCTGCATCCTCAATGGGCCATGAGTGCAACTGCCCCCTATCACTCTGTAATAATGACTACTCTTGCTAACAATGGATTTTAAAGAGGAGCTGGTTATTATCTGTGTGGGATTCTTCAATTTGTTCTATTGGTGTTTCACCCTATTAGTCACAATGTGGGTGCTCTTAAGAGACTTTAGAAACTATTAAATATTCTCCAAAGCAATGTACATCAGAGAATAAGAACAACACAAGTAAGAAATCAAACAACAGGGGACAGCACAGATGAGTGACAGTCAGACTGCTGCAAGGGTTGTCCTGCACTTAAGTTACATCTTTTAAACAAAAAGAACCAAAAGTAAATCAATGTAAAACAGTCCGGTAGGACCATATTCTGTAATTTGTGTGTTACATGCATATGAATAACACTTCTAGCTGATGTAAACAGACACATGCAGAGTTATTTGTACTGAGGATATTACCAAATACAATTTGATTGAGGTCCTTGAACTAAATGAAGCACATGAAATCATTCTGGGCCCTTCAGCGCTGTGGCTGGATCTCACCAGCTTTGTTGTGCACAACTTGTTGCAGGGCATTAACTAGACAAATTAGTGAGTGAGAATGAACAGAAGTAAGCAATAATTTGTTCATGATAACGGGTGTGTGCCCATGTGTGTGTTTACATGAACATCACTTTGCTCACGGCAGCTGTTCATTTTTTTCTTCAACATTTTCTCCAAGCAGTTGCCAAATGCTGCTCACTCTGCTCTGATTGGTTAGCATCTTAGCTGTGGGCAAGTGAGGAAGGAGGAGGACGGCTTTCTGTATGAATGAGCCTTCAGTCTGACGTTCCCTGAATGACTTGTGTAAAGGCGTGATTTTCTTTATGAAGCTACAGAGACCATGTGGAATAATCTTTTAACGTTTAAATGATGTTATGCTGTGTAACAACTGTATATAAATAAAAATATTTGCAATAAATAGAAAATCTTTTAAACACATTTGTTCATCTCATCTAGAACAAATTTGACTAAATCATGGCAAATATTAGCTCATTCTGAATTTGATGGCAGCAACACATCTCAAAACAGTTGGAACAGCGTGATGTTTACCTTGTAACAATTTCTCTTTTATCAACCATTTGTGAATGTCTTGGACGTGACAAGACCAGATATTGGGGTTATAGGAGAGGAATGTTGGGCCACTCAGTCCTGAAACTACGTTGAATGAAATCTGCTGGATAAAGGTCTGAACAACAGGTGGGCCAATTTAGGACCCAACTCTTCTCCTGTGAAGCCATGCTGTTGTGATGGATGCAATATGTTTAGTATTGTCTTGCTGAAATATGCAAGGTCTTGCCTGTAGTAAAGTTTACAGAGATAAAGGCAGATATAGCCATTTTGGTCTGTGCCACCAACAAGACTTCAGTCATTGTCCCATGGACATAGAGATTCCTCCTGATTCTCTAAATCTTTTGATTGTTTTATGAACTGCAGATGGTGGGATTGTCCAATTCTTCACATCTTACACTGAGGAACATTTTTCTCCTTTGTTATTTAGAGTTTAGACCCAGATTTTTGCTGATTGGCAAAACTCTGTGTTATGTTGTTGTAAAAGCGTTTGCTTTTTCACACTGTTTTTTCTTTTCATTTTATTTACACCAACCTCTAAATGGTAACACTCGTTACTGCAGCACTCTACATAATCTTCCCATGTGAGACTTTTAATTTTGTACATTAAACTGAGACTATGTGCAAAACTGAAACCACTCCATTTGTCTCTTTGCATCTTAAATCAAGTTATAGAGAAAACAGCCTGTTAAAAACTCACAAGGGAGCCACTTTCTGCCAGCAGCAGCCTCTGCAATCAAAAAGAATTATTCTAATGATCCCTGACAAAAATTGTCAGATGATATCCTCCCGGGTGCAATGATACTTTACATTACGGTGGACAGATCGATAGTAAAGCTGACATGAGGGGCCTCTGCAGAGGGAGGAAGCTCGAGAACCCGCAATGCACTATGCCTCTGACTTTTGCTGATTCCACAATGAGTCCACTTGACCTGACAGAGCGCAAGTTCAAGAGTTTAAAGCATGCACATGTAATCTACTTAAATGACTGCATCCACCCCTCATCTGAAGCAGTACGATAGGCTACATGTCTGCACTTTGTGAATGCACTACTGGTACAGATAACTGGAAAAACTGGCATCAGCCCCTAAAACGCAATAAAATATTTTATAGTCAGGCTTTAAACAGTAACATTGCAAAATTATAATGCTGTGTAAAGAGGATAAATTTGAGCAATTTGATGTCAAAATGGCCCACATCCCCAAGGAACCAGTTATCATAGACAATTGACAAGACCTAGATGCCACAAAACTAGGTCATTAAGGTAGATTAATGTCGTAATTCAGAGATGGAGACACAACACAACCCAGTAATGAACTCCAGTCCCTAATCAAGATTATTGTGCTGTGGCTAATATTGTTTACATGAACCATAGCTTTTCCTGTTTTGCTATGGCAACATTATATTTGACAAAAGTAGCTTTTCATCAGTCCTTCAAGCTGAGTTCAGCTGGAACTTACCTTATTAAAATCACCAACATATAACATAAAAACACTCGATGCCAAAGTGATGTTTTAGATTGTGTTGGAATTCATAATCAGTGAAGTCCTCTAAACAGCACATCAGCTTCTCTTCAAGCGTGCATCAACTTTTGTCTTGAAAGCTACAGATAACCTCTATATTAGCTAATAGTCTACACTTACTGCCAGTGTATGATTTTACTTTGGATCTGAGACATGTGAATTTATTTTTATTGTATAGCACCAAAGTAAAGATGGTCCAGTGGAAAGCTATTTAACACTTAAGTGGTGTCAGCTCTAAACTGCAGAAACAATCGGTCCTTTTCAAAAACACTGGCAGATATTCTGATGGCTAACATATGTGTCTAGACACAGTCTAGAAAACACACAGTGAGTTTGAATTTCTAAACTTTTAGTTAAATTGGATTAAGTGTTAGATATTTGTCAGAGTGAAACATATATGGGCCCTGTGATGGACTGGCGACCTGTCCAGGGTGTACTCTGCCTCTTGCCCGTTGTAAGCTGGGATTGGCTCCAGCCCCCCAGCGACCCCGTTCAGGGACAAAGCGGTAGAAAATGGATGGATGGATGGATGAAAAGTATATGAAGTGACTCCTGGTGTAACCGTAACCTCTTTGTTCAGTAATAACTTCTGAAAAATGTTCAGTCATTTGATGAATATTCTAAGACAACTGTGCGGCCAGCTCCATTCCTTAAGGTGATTATCCTGGAACTTTTAGATTCAACCTTTCTATCACACTTGAATCAAATGGCTACATTTTCTCATGCATGTGTCATTCAGCTCTGCAGAAGCCTGCCAACAAGCCATTCATTGGATTCAGTTGTGCCGGAGAAAGAACAGTTTGCAGGTTTGTAGATCTCGAGGACTGGTCTTGGGTACCTCTGATCTTCATAAGATATCAAATTTTTAATTCTGAAAGGAAAATTGAAAAATGTTTTGTCTTCTCAGGGTTGTTGTCCTCCTGCATGTCACACTTTCTTTTGAGATGTGCAAATGACCTATGAAAGAAGTTAAAACATATATAAAAACCGGCACAACAGGTTCTCCAAAACACGAACAAATCACTGCATTGCCAGCAGATACTATGGTAACTTCATTAGGACATGAATGCATCTGGTAATGTTTGATGCCTGGACTTACCCAGGAAAACTTTGCCTTTTACACACTACAGCTGAGACCCAGTTTTTTACTTATGCCTTTGATTTATCTGCTTCAAATCATTACTTATGTAAAAGAATGTTGGGCAGACCTGGCATAGAAAATTATGAATTGTCATCTTTGTATACTGTGTAGTCACATGATGGAAATACCCCAACCCCATTACTTATTCCTGCTTAGTTGTTCTTTTGTTCAGCTGGATCCAAGCAAGGAAACAAACAAAGTACAGGAAGAATATGAACTAAATAAATTGCGTGGCCAAATGCCAGATAAGCTACTTATTTATTAACAAAATCCACAATGTTCTGAAGTCTATAAACATAAAGATTTTGGCCATATTATAGTCAAAGCGTTTTTTAAATGAATAAATAAACGTTTTTCACAAATCTTAAACACCACTGAAACAGCAGAACTAAACTCTCTCAGCAGCTCACGTTTTTAAGGGTGTGAATAATCAGGAGAAAACATATCTGTGATGGAAAATCTTTAAATCTGTGGAGAAAAGTGATCACACTGGAAACAGTTACTCAGCAACACAAACTGGATCTAGCCTTATGGGATTAAGGTACAAGAAAACTAACAAATGAGTTTGTATTTTTAAAAATATAAATCAGTTCGACTTCATTTTTCTCATTTCTTTGTTTGATAGGAACCACAACTGCAGTCATCTTAAATTATCTGATGGATATATTCTAATATTATTTTGCCTACTTGACAAATGAATGAAAGCTTCATTAACCTGTCAAAGACTGTCTAAGCTTTCAGACATTTCTTTATTGGCAGCCAACTAGAAACATAAAGTTTCCACATGAAGAACTAAGGTGGAGAAATGGTATTAAAATGAGATTAGGTCTAAAAATGTGCACATGCACCTCAACATGACACGCACGCGCCATCAAGTGGGCAATCTTCTATCCAGACATTTCAAAAAGAAAATAAATACAAATCCAGCTGCAACTGTTGGGACAATGGTCTCATTCGAGTAACCAAAAAAAAAACCCGAGCCTCTGGTATGACGGCGCAGAAACCACGTGTTTACGTCATGGAAAGCCAATCTTTCAGTTTTAACCCCTCCTCTCCGTTTATTCTAACAGAGGTCCGACGCTATAGGACATTCATGCAAATGTTTCCATACAGGCGCAGCGCACTTTTAAAGATGCCAGTAGCGTGGTGTTAAGAAAAAGACCTGAAGAAAAAAAGCCCACAAAGGGAACAAACGCACACTCCAGGAATCACGGACACACACCAAGAACCCCCCCAAACCTGGCTTTACTAGAAACGCTGCAGCGTGGGACTAGAAGAAATGAAACCTGAGGTTGGTGTTATCTGACCTCTCCAAAACAAGCTGGTTTAAAGAGACACGAACTGGACTTGATCCTGGCAATGTGGTGTTTTGTTGGGGCTATCATTGCAGCAGTCTGTGCATAGGATGCATCCTCCCTTGGCTTTTGATGCTGTGCAGATCCACCCTCCTCTCCTCAGAGTGATGAACTAATAGGCAATGATTTTTTCCTCGGAAATCCACCGTGGTTTACTGTCTTCACGTTAGTTGTGTTTTGTTTACTGGCGACCCGTCTCCTCCTGGTGCGACACATGCAATTTATAGAGTATATTTTCTATTATAGACTAGTTCAGGAGGCATTCTTTATTCGCCAGAAGAAGAAACACACCATTACGAAGTCTGACAGACACTGACTATTTTTGTCACGTGAATGAAAGCGCATAGGACTTGGTTATAGCATCTTTTTCTATGATACAACTGGTTGTCTTGTTCGGGAGAACTGATCCAATTGTGTTATTATGCAACCGCAAGGATCTCATCTATATCTGGGTGTTTAAGCCACTGGATTGCTCTTCGCCCAAATCAATGTGGTTTCTTTGGAACATTTTCAGCAAAGGAACGCATATGCTGCAGTGTCTTTGTGGCAAGAGTCTTAAGAAAAACAAGAATCCAAGTGGTAAGCTGATCACCATTAATGCATACTCCTTTTCTCTCTGCGAACCGGCATTTTGCGCGCGCGCGCGCGTGTTTCTGTGCTTGTTTGTGTGTGTGAGTGAATGAGTAAATGCGTTATTCGTTTGTTTGTTGAAAGCGGTTTGGAGATCTGCAATCATATTTATGCAGCCGGTGGATCATGCAGAGGCGCTGGGAGGGTGGTGGTGAGGGTGATGGTGGTTGTTGAGTTGGGAGGAGGGGGGGTTCAACTTATTCTGAGCAGCTACTATATATCTGCAAGCCCAGGTTTGAGGACGCAGTGCACAGACACACATTTCCTCCCTGCATCACCAGGACACCCTAATCTAACTTTTTAAATAACGCTTGCTCACCTTTTACTAGCTCTCTTCCTTTCTCTCTCTCTCTCTCACTCACACACACACACACACACACATGCACTGCATATACTCTAAAATCCACGCACAGGTTTCTCTGTCTAGCGTGACCCCCCTCCACACACACACACACACTACCCCCACCCAGATTATTCCACCATTGGGTTGACTGCAGCCCCCCCTTCCTGCATCACCTCTTCTCCTCTTAAATGAGCTACTCGCTGTGTTTTCAGCAAGCGAGCCAAAGGAGACAGACCCAATCTTTCCTTCATGTCTATCACCTGGCTGTTGCAGGCCGGCGCTGATCATGCGGGGGATTTTATACTAGAACCTGAGTTGATTTTATCTTTTAAGAAGCCAGTTTAAAAAGGGTGTGTATAAGACAGGAAAGTGGCTATTTGCATGTGCACTTGTGCAGTCAGCATCATTTTGACTCAGATTCTGGACTCTTTCTTACCTCCGGCATCACAACCAGCAATTATAAAGACTATATTAGCTGATTGAATAGCTGAGGTTGAGTGAGCATTGTTTGTTTCAACAGGCTGTTGCAAAGCCTAGACAACATGTTGTGCATTGTGGCCTCATGGAAAGGGGTTGGAGGATGTGTGTGAGCAGCTAAACAAATCCTGGACACTGCAGTAGTAGCCTACAGCAGTACAGTGGATTGTCATAATACTGTTGCAGGATTATTAAGCTTTCATGACACTGCAGAAGCAGGAAAAAACAAAACAAACAAATAAAACAAAGCAAAAAAGTTAACTTTTATATAGAAGACATATTTTGCAATAAAGAAAATCCAACTGCGAGGTTTTCTTAGAGAATAAGTTATACATTTACAATGAGGAAACACACACACAATGAAAATAAAAACCTTTTGAAAAGTTTTATTACTAATTTTGTTCATGTCCAGATTAGATAAAATACGGAATGAGCTAAACAGGAACAATGTTTTGAACTCAAGTTGAAAATTCAACTAAAATCTTACAGTGACCATCACTGAGTAAAAGTTAGATCTGAAGTAGTTCTAATGTTTCTTGTAGTTTAAGACTTGACAACAAGCCTCCATACAGACATCTTATTCTATTCCTCTCCAGTCAAATCAGTGTTGCTCATGTAAGTGGACTAAAGTGGGCTTCTTGTTTAGGTCAAAGGTTGATTATTAGTTGGAAATGAGTGGATGGGCTCAGAATGATAAACACACATAAGATGCAGTTACTCTGATTAACTGTGCTCCACAAGTTTACAAACAAGAGGGGTTTGCTCCTACCTGACCCTGGCAACACAACTAATGACCGCAATGTATTTTATTATTATACGCTGGGAATTTTTTTATGGTTTATTTTATGTTCAGCTGAAATTCATGCTAATTCTTTAATGTATAGTAAATTCATATATTACGCATCTGTTCAAGTTATCCACATTCTTGTCAGAGTTTCACGCAGGTTATTCTGTGCACTTTCTGAGCCTACAAAGATTGAATGATTGTGATTAGAAGATAATTACTGTTTAACTGGAAATTTTTGGTTGTCATATGCTTTGTCAACATATGTACTCATATAAAAATGACACAATAATATAGACTAGGCAACCAAGCTGTGCCTGTATGAGTAAAATATTTTTGCCACAGTAATCTACTGCCTTTGAAACTAACAGAGATGGTTTAAGATTAACATTGTTCTCTAAAAGTCCTGTCTATGAAAAGATAAAGTACTGAATTTACTGTAAATGTGCTGCTGACCCTTTCTCAGCAGCAATGTGTTAAAGTTCTCTGTTTTTCCTCTTCTTGCTTCTTTGAACTGTTGTTGGGAACATATAAAGGAAGAAGCAATTGATCTCTTTAGCCTGCATTGTCCTTTGTTACAAGTAGCTCTAAAAGTGTATTGAAAAGACTCCAAAAACCAAACCACACCTGCAGAATTGGGGAATGTTGAGAATATATTATACTTGAACTTCACCATATAATGCAGGAATACAGAAGAAATATTGGTATTTCAAAGAAAAATGCAAGTAGTCATGAAATCTCAGTGCTTCTAACTTAATGAGGGACTCGCTGCTTTAAATAGGCATATTTAGAGGTGAAAGAATAGAAATGCCACTTCCTGTTTCTACTTTTTTGTTCAATGATCATCTTTGCAGCCAGATGCAAGCACAGATTTAAAAATAACACAACCTTGTTCCTAAGTTAACCTTATTGTGGCTACATGCCACAGTTAGGTCTCGGGTGATGACTGACTGATTGCAGTCTGTGAAAAACCCTCAGTAGAACACTGCTTCGCCTACTTGTACTCAACACAGCACACCCAATCAATTAAAGTTAAGACTAACAGTCAGTCAACTGAAATTTGAAGCTGTGACTTTCAAAGTGGGATTTACTTTAAAGAGGATCGTACCGGAACTAAGACTGATGGCGTGGACACAGAACGGTCGGAGTTTGTATAGAAACAGCAGATGGAGCCGCTAGTTGACTTGGAAATGAAGTGAGGCAGAATACAGACTGTGTCAGTGGGGTGCTGCACTGTTTCTTACAACTAAAAGCTGCAAACTCTGTCAGACAAATCCCATCACCAACTACTTTCAGTTCCAATAGTGCATTGAAACCAACCCCAGAGGATTTATTGGTGTCTTTGTAAGAGACAGTGTATTGTCTGTGTGGTCTGTTATCAGTACAGACAAGTACTGTATTTCCAATATACAGCTTACTACAACCTGATCTGCAAAGGCCTAGATAAAGAGCTCCAGCTCCTTGACTTTATTTTTAGCAACACAACATAAGTGTAAGAAGACAGTATGGCCAAGCCAACCACTCCGTATCAATGAGGCTCTTTGTCTTTGCTGTCATTTCAGACATCAGTTTGATATTTCGGAAATTGTTCTTTGTGAATCTTTTCACACATGAAAGCATATTTACTGTACTTCACCATTAAATATATGTGTGTAAAATCTTTAAATATCTCTACACCCTGATGTTTGTTTGTACATCTTATTGATTATGTGTATTTAACATGATAATAATGGCAGTGTTTAAAGTGAACACCACTTTCAGCACTATTTGCATTTATGTGCATTTTCCACTTTGTGGTATTGTTTAAACTCATTCTCTTAATGCACACAATTTGCTAAACAATCACTGA
Organism: Pseudomugil gertrudae; assembly: GCA_037177535.1. Classification (NCBI taxonomy): domain Eukaryota; kingdom Metazoa; phylum Chordata; class Actinopteri; order Atheriniformes; family Pseudomugilidae; genus Pseudomugil; species Pseudomugil gertrudae. The sequence continues at coordinate 6,637,575 of JBAMHV010000013.1, forward strand.
TAGCTCATTTTTAAAAAAGTATCCTGTGTATAAATTGGAACATATTTTATTATGACTACTTTGTTTTTTTCCATTGAAATTTTATCTGAAACAGGTCACTGTCTTGTCTCTTGTCTTACATTTTTTCACATAAGCAAGCTGGATATGTTGATCAAGTACAAGCTATTTTATAGTCATTATCACTTTATTTACATCTGCATCCAAAGTGAAGTTTTCTCACTTCTTTTGATGTACAGATGAAATATTGAAACTATTATGCATGTATTTTCAACAACTATTCCTCAAAAGTAAGTTTTTAAAAAAGTTTTTAGGTTTGATACTGCATGGTGAAATATGCATCTTCTCTCTTTGAAGTAATCCATAACATCATATCATTGATACAGGAGAAACAGGTTAAGATAAACTATAGATAATGTACTCGGATTCTTATAAAATGATGGGTGAAAGTCGAAAGAATGAACATAATGACTCTTGCTTGGTGAGTATAACAGCTTGTAAAGACTATCCATCTACTTTTCAACTTTCCCAGAGTGGCCTTGTTGGGGATCTTCTGGCATATTTATACTGCAAATGGGGATCCAACATACCACCCCCATTTACAAGGCTGCGGTCC
>JBAMHV010000013.1:6662330-6675012 GCA_037177535.1 Pseudomugil gertrudae
CACAAGACATGCATGTTAGGTTATAATAGCTATGGTTAAAATGGTTTAAAATAACATGTAAGTCGCTTTGGATAAAAAGTGTCTGCCAAATGACTGTATAGTATAGTATAGTATAGTATAGTATAGTATAGTATAGTATAGTAATGTGACCGTCTTCTCACAATCATGATAAAATGGAATACTTAGGAGGATATTCCAGACAAAACAACCTGCTTGTTGATGGGACTGAGGAATCACCTGGGGAAACTTGGGTTGAGTCTGAGGAAAAATTGAAAAGCATCCCGCAGCTACAGCAGGAAGTTGAGCTTTCGGGGGTGCTCCAAGTAGGAAAACCAGCTGCAGGCGTTGACAGACCCATATTCATTGTAAAGTCCACTGCGTCAAGTTTATGACCTTTCTACTTTACTTAATAACAACAAACTTAACATCATGACAATATCGGAAACTCATTTGGATAACTGCATTAAGGATTCTGAGGTAGCAATACAACATTTTCAGACACGAAGGAGGAGTTCACATCTCGGTTAAAGTCAGAAGCGATTTGATGAGCTCCGCTGTACCCTGGCTCCAAATTAATTTCATTCATCATATTAAACCAATAATAGTGAGATGTTGCTTCAGACATTCTAGTTTTATACAGCACACAGAGGATATTTGTAATATTCTGTTGAAAGTAACTGACACAGAAAGTGAAGTGTATTCACTGGGAGATTTTAATATAAACTGCCTGTCTTCCTACTCATTACGTAAAGACTTATTGCTGCTATGAGCATATGTAATCTAACTCAAATGCATAATATTCCTACTAGGATAGGTTATAGTTTGTCTGGAGCTATGTCTTCTTCATGTATTGATCATGTATAAATGCCAGTGAATTGTGTTCTATAATTTTATCCCTTCCAGTAGATTATAGTGATCATAACTTAGTGGCCATAGAAAGGAAAAGCCAAAGTACCTAACTCTATGCTTAAGGTTGTCTGCTAATAATCTGTTTTGTTAAATATGAAGGGGAATAAAGGCAGTCACTAAACTAGATTTTCCTTTATTCTTTTGTCTGAGGATGTATCTATTTACAGTTGACTTGGAGTAGGTATTTGAATGCTGCCTTTAGATGTTTCCTTGTTTCTTTTAAGCTTGATGTTTAATCCTCTGCAGCCTCTTTGGCAAGCTTCTTATCTCCCTCTTATCTGTTTGTGGTGCACTTTATTTCTTTCCCTCATCCTCCGCTGTATCACTTTTCCCTGCAAGGGCAACACTGGCTCCTCTAGACCTGCTCCAAAATGGCCCGTCAGTAAAATCTGATCCTTTTAGACTGAACAACACTAGTCTTTTGCATGCCAAAGTCTTGTTGAGGGTGGCCAAATGACCTCCTGGTGCCCTCCAACTCACCACTGACAGCAAGAAAAGATCTCCTAATGTCTGCCCTGTAACTCTAGATTGTGTCGACTTTAACAAAGAAAGTTGCAAAGGGTGCATGCATTTCTTTCAAACAAATTCAGCAGTCTCTTTGAGCAGCTAAAACAGAGCTTATGGTTTCCATTATCTAGGCTTTTTGATGAATTGGCTCAAATACTGTATGATGTGAAGCGCCCTGAGATGACACTATCATGAAGTGGTGCTATATAAATAAAGTTGAATTGAATTGAATAGATATGTCCAACAATCATAGATCAATGCCAGCAAGAAAAATCTGTCAGTTTTGAGACCTAATAATAACATAAGCATTGACAGGAGAGCTGAGCTCCAGTCACTGTTGAACCTCTTCTCAGACTTGGAAAAGTAGAAAACCATCCTTTAAGGGAACAACCTCTGCCATTAAAATAATTGTTATTTAAAAAAATACAGAAACTAATCTCTCCTCTGAGATGAAATGGGTATAATGTGAAAACAGACAGCTTTACACCAGCTTAATTTGAGATTATGATGACTCAAAATGCAATTTGTTGAACTTCACCTTTCTGATAAAGTCTTCAGACTGATCCAGCCAAATTGGCGTTTCTCACGGCCAAACTGCAGAGCAAGCTGAAATGATTTCTCTCATACTGGTGAAAAGACATCATTAAATACTTTAAAATTGAAGTGGCACAAATCTTGAGGCAATCTCTTCAAAATACATCAAAAGTGTGCAACAGATTTTTCTCTCATCTACACATAACTGGGACCATTTTGTGATCAATGATAAAAAAGGTTAAGGGCAAGATTTTGATGTTGGAAAAGCGCAAGTAAAAAAAACAAATGTAGATAGATCATCAATTCTGCTAAATTGCATAAATCATATGCAGGATAGGTTTTTTTTCAAGTGCTACCAATAACCTTACTTGATATGTACTTGTGTTACTGGTTTAATGGCACACTTGTGCACATATGTCTTAAATTAAGTTGTCTGATTTACTGATTCACAGTGGTTATAATTTGATTACCCCATCAATGTGAGATGTTGGCAGCAACACTGATGGTGAGGGACAGTAAGTGTAAGTCACAAGGACACTAAAGCATCAAGGTCCTTCTGTCATATTCACACCGCACGCCACTTCTTTCTGCTGAGCTCTTCAGAAAACTGCCACCTAAGACTCTTAGTATTAATATTTGTTTTTAGGTAATCGTATTAGAGGTACTTGGATAAAAATAGACAGTGGCTAGATCACTGAACCCTATATACTCAGTATTTTATGTATTCATGAATGCAGAAGTGGGTGACAGGACATTTGATGGTTAATGGTATTGTGAAAGTATAATATTGAGAAAAAAAACAGCAAGCAAAAGTAATGTACAAAAAAAATTCCACATATAGTCTACACTTTGTTTTTCTATTATCTATTGTATATAAAAAACGTATAAAATAATTTTATAAATGTTTTTTAAAAAGCCTCCAGGATTATTTTTTCCATTAGTATTTGTAGATTTTACTTGGGATAAAATGTATTTATAGAAAAGTTGATATATTTTACCATATAAAATGTATGGTTAGAACATTTTATAGTCCCATTGGTGTTCCCAGAGGTCTATAATGGCACAAACCTCTACCATAAATATGCCAACTGCTGTCAAATGTTGCTTCTGAGTATTGAATGAGTTGTCAAATCAAAGCCGTTCCGTTATTTACACCATAAGATAAGATGCTTGTGACTCAGTAAATGTGACTTCAATATGTTTGATATACAGTATCGTGTGTTTATGAAGGTCTGAGGCTTGCCCGTTTTTCCACTCAGAGTGTCACAGTGAGTGAAGGATCACAATGCTTGTTGGTTCAGTTAATCACAGAGAAGCTAGATGGCCATATGTTCCAGCCCATTCTTATTACCCTCTTACAAACATGCTTTATGTAGTAGACAGCATTCTCTGAACTATGGTATATATCAAAGGGCATATGGTTCTTTTGTTGTCTAGAAAATAAATTCTCAAAAGGGGGAAACATGGGAAAAACATCTGATGTATTGTTATCATTATTGTTTAAAGGAACTGCTGAACACATGTTGTGAGGTTTGTCCAAAACAATGGATGCCACTATCTAGGTTCATTTTAATTAGCCAGATTAACAAAGCACTGCCCAGAGAGCCAACAAAGTACAAAACTTGGTAACGTTGAATCAATCACTAACTTATAACCCCCACCCAATAGCTTATCTGATTAGTTTGAACCTTTATACTGTAGTCATAAATATGTAGATTAGAGCTGGACCCTCACATGATTGTAATTATTGCAATGTAGCTCAGGTTGTGTTCCAACCAGGAGGTTAGAAATATTCCAGGCTTCCCCTGACTACATGCCTAAGTAGCCCCCTCCCCCCCCCCCCCCATCAGTACAGTTTCACTACGTTTTTATAAAACTGATCCAATATACTCTGTGTTAAAACTTTTTGTGTTTAGAAAAACAAAATAAAATGATGTGTGTTCAATAACATAGCGTCATAATTCTGCTACACGTCACTAACAACTTCACCTCTTCTTGCTACGTACCTGCAGCACCAAAGGTCTCACAGGTGAAGCCTGTCTCCCTCGCAGCACTTGTTTCTACCTTCTTCTCTCAGATTGTCTCATCAGTCTGCTCCCGGCCTGTGAAATCGAGTGTTGTTCGGGTCTTTAGAGTAGCCTAGCTACGTGTTTGGAGAGCGTACCTTTTAAGGGTACATGTGTGCTGGGCCAGATTAGCGTTTTTACTGTTAGTTTATTGGAGCTGCTCCTTCGTGTAATAATAACCTACTTTGGTCTTCTGTTTTTGTTTTCTTTCTTATCTCTTATGTCGCCCAGTTGGGTTGGTTTTATTTCGCCTGGTTGGGTTAGTTTTAATTTATTTGAGCAGCTTCGCAAAACCCAGCTTTGCTTTCGAGTGGTCTCGTGGTTTTAGTTTGTAGGTATAATAAACATTGAATACCTTTTAACATCTGGTCCACGCCACGTCTTTTGTTACGCCCTAAATCATACCCCAACCTGGGTCGTAACAATACCCTCATCATATTCTGTGTTATGATTGATTATCAGATGTTTAATGAGGTTTCTGGTGTTGCTACAGTACCTGTGTTTTCCCACACATCACACACTGTTGCTATTTGGAGAGCTGAAACGCTCTGCACATCTGTGTGTATGGTTTCAGGCCATCATTGTTAAATGGATTAACTGGATTGAGAGAGCAGCATAGTGGTGCATGTACTCTCTTTCATATGGCTGAAGGAAGAAGTGAGCATCACTAAGACAAATTCCTGATGACATTATGATAGAATTTTTCACCATTTTCCTATTAATAACAAACACAGCAAAATGATTAAAATAGCAACAATCACATTTTTAAAATTTGCATTTGATAATTGATGGTAGTATTGATGGTAAATGAATTTATTCATTCATTCTAATTCATAGCATTAAAAAAACACATTAGCTGGTAAAACTGTTACATTATCTAATAAATCTAAAATTTCAAGTAGGTCTATTTAGTATTTTTGTCTTGTCAGTTTTTGTAATGTACTGCTTAAAGCATTCTTTACCGTAGTATCAACTGTTTAGATTGTTAAGGTGGTTCAAAACTTGTTATGTGCATGGTTTAAATAAAAAACAACAACAAGAAAATCAATCCCCTTTCTGTTATGCTAACCTCAGTGACTTTATGGCAAGGTTATAAAGCCCAAGAATCCAACTAATGGCAGTTGTGCAAACATTATGAAACAACTCCAGTTTTTTGGAATTGAATTGCTCTCAGAAATAAAGACTTTGAAAATACTGAAAGACATTAACAATTTAGCAGTGAGTAATATTTAAAAGAAACAACTCAGTGAAATATTCATAATGGAATTGTCATGGCTCAGGAAAATGTTATTTATTGATGATGTGTATGTGATGGAAAAAAAACAGCCTTACAAAACAATTAACTTCTGCAGGAGGCTGCTGTTTTAAGTGCTCTGGTTTTAGTTTAGGGAGACCATAACTTCTGCTAAAGGCTTAAATCCTGGGGTGTTTCTTGCAGTAATGTTGCTCATGTTAAAAGCAGTTTGTAGGAGGTTTCGAGACACAAAACATTCTGTAATCAATAACGGAGCCGTACACAGTTAGAGGTCTTAACTGCTGATGTGTTCACATGATAAAGTTTTATGATATAAAGACTAACTTCTCATGAAACAAACCCCTCAACCTTTCTCCGAATTCATTACTGCTCTCACAGTGGAAGCTTTGCTACAGGTAGGGCTGGTGTTGTGTGTGCATGTGTGCAGAAAAAATGCTGACAAGCAGGAAGTCAAACTGTTAAGAGTGCTCTGAATGCGGAAACCTCTGTGTATGGAGCACATTGACTGTGTCCATGCATCACTGTGCTTGTGTGTATGTGTGTGGTCTTACGGCCAGCTTTTATCATTCTACCTGTGTATTCTTACTCTAAAACATCTTTACTCACCTTGAATCCATTGAACTGCTTGATGCTTATTCAGAGTCCAGTGCATGAAAAATCATAATACTACGCATCCGTGAACACAAAAACTGTATAATTTTTCACTTCTTATTGGATAACCAGTTTTCTGCCTGCGATCATGTCTAGACTCAATAGAAAGTGGAAATGACTAGGGCTTTAATTGTTAGTAGAGTCAGTGAGTGTTTCAATATTGTTATGATTCACAGATTAAATCTACATTTATTATTGTAGTTTTATGTGCCCTCTACATCGATCACCTTTAGGTCTGAATGGAGATCTGGGTTGCTGTTTTATGTTTCTCCCTGTGCAATCAAGAATAGCTGTCCACAGCAAGCACTTAAAAGCCATGTGTTTCAACACACCGAGAGGATTTAAAGCATGCACTGACTGCAAGTTTGTTAATGCATGCAGATTCCTATGTGTGCATTTACCTATGCTAAAGCTGAATACAGTACTGCAGCTGTTGCCTGCACTCTGTACTGTTGAATTTATAATGGATTTAACCCACTGCTGCTTTTTTTTACATGAAGCAGGAAACACTTTTGCTGTATGTTGTGGGTAAGGGCCTGTTAAGTAAAAAAGAGGAAGTAACTAGTGGCCATGTGCATGATGGAATACATGGTGTTCCAGTTAAACCCTTATGATGACTTTGCAAGTATTGTAACTAGCGAATGACTGGTTATTCTGGAGTATAGATTCAGTCTATAACTGTTTTATTAAATAAATATCTTTCTGTCAATGTCTTTGTTGTTGTTGTGAGATGATTTTTGTAAATAATTTTAAGCCTGGACCCTCTCCCAATGTTTAGAATGTTTTAATGCAGCATTTTCTAAGGGCAAGCTGAATAACTACACTTAAACTTGCAGGACAATGTCCTCCTTGATTTTAGTGCTTTCAGACACAATGTTTATAGTATACACATTATACACGATATAGGGCTACACACCAGAAGAACGTTGTGGAGAGGAAGAGAAAAAAAAAATAAAATAAAATGATTTAAATAAAGTTTTTAATTCTTCTTGTGCAATTTTAAAGAGAGCAGCAACGTTGATGGTGATGGTCGTGGGTGTGCCTGGGTGGGCGTTGTCCCCTGCGGGATGCGACGGCTGCCCCTGTGTGGTCCTCTGGAGGTTTTGTGGGTACTGGTGGTGGTCCGTGTTTGTGCTCTGGGTCTGGCCGGTTTCTCCCTGGTGGCGCCTGTGGCGGGTTCTGGGGGTTTTCTGCCTGAGTGCGCGGGCTGTCCTCCCAGTTGTCCGGTGCAGGGATGGGGGGGTGGGTGGACGCCAGTGTGGGCTGGAGTGTGGTGTTGGAGATGGGGAAGGGACGCTGGTGGTGGTGGTGGGTCCTGTCTAGGCTACCCCACAAAAGATGGGAAACAGCTATGGTATATAGATAAATCTTTCTGTAACCATGCACAGCTCATTTTCAGAACGTTATGCTCAACCTAGTGCTAAGTTATGTTGGATTTTTTACTTTTTTTTTTTTTTTTACTTTTTCAATACATAAATTGCTTTTGTATGTGTAAACATTGGAGAAAAATATGCCAGTTGCATAAATTAAAGTATTCTGGTATTCTGTCCAATGTAAAGCTTATGCAGTGATTAAAAAAAGAGACAATTAAACTATTGTTGCTTTGAGTTTATCTACCAGTGATGTGATAGTTCTCATTTCCATCCCAAACCTTTTTGCCAGTGTAGACCACATTAGACCTGGGGTCAACTCCAGAAAGTAGTGTGCACATTCTTAATGTTTCTAAGACCTATTGTTTGTCATACATGCACATATCTAAGGTAAGAATGAGAATGTGTACCTTTTTCCTCGTGTCCAATAGTAACAGTAAAGTGTAGCAGTAATACAGTGTCCCTCAGAGCACATTTCATATGAGCGCATGCTTCATGATTTACAATGATGAGAAAGTTCTGCTTTGAGACACAAATGGCATCTATCCAGGCTACTGCTCTGTAACTGATGAGTCCCTTTCAGTGCAGATTCTCCCCTCGGTCGCTACACCCCACTATCCACTAAAGCTTTTTACATGAATCCTCTCCTCTTTCTCCATATGTGTCTCTACCAACATGTCTCTGCTGGTATATTCTTGCATATGCTTGCAGTAATATACAGAATATGTTTTAGAAATTTAAATTCATATTGATCAAGTAGAAGTATAGTCATATATATACTGACCTAAATAAACATCTTCTACAAAGACAACTGTTTAAAAAGTATTTTAGTGTTGTGCTGCCGACTAAAAGTGCGGACAAAGTCATTAATATGTTGTTTGATGGTTCAATTTGCTTCCAGAAGGAAAAAGGAGGAATATTTCATAATGCAATGCTATAGTTTTTTTTTTTTACTTTTGGTTGATGTTTAATAGAGCAGACTTATTCTGCTTCTCAGCTTGCTTAAACATGGTAAAACCACCGCTCTATTATTACATCTTTAATGTTTAAACTGGGTTTGGATTTGTATCTGTCAATATTTTAATCACAACTAGAAAGGTTTGGAAATCTTGATCCTCATGTTTTAAATTAGAAGTTCAACCGAAGAGGCACAGGTGAATCCAACACATCTTCTATACATTTAAAGATTTGTTTCTTTTTTGCTTTCCACAGCTCATGACTCTCTCTCTCTTTCTCTCTCTCTCTCTCTCTCTCTCTCTCTGACACATACATACAGTGAGTTACATTCATCCCTGTTCTATTTTTCCTCTACCTCCCCTTCTTTTGTGCATGTGGAAACACTAAAAATAGCTATGTCACATGATGGGACTGAGACTGTTGATGCTGGTCCTAAACGGTCCTGTGTGGAAGTGTCTGTTGCAAGATAAGTGAGAGGGTAACTGCCAAGTGTTTGCACATCTGTTTGTTTCCCACCCGGAAGGAGAGGATCAGTTGAGTTGTTGACATGCACAGTCCTGTTCTGCTGGAGCTTAAGTCACCCAGAGGAATGGCATGTTGCCTATTAGTCCAGCTAAATTGAAGGGGGGCAGGGGACATGCACCCATATCTTTCGCACTTGTTTCTAACTTTAACCATCCTCCATTTCAATTCTCACCCAATTAGCTTTACCCATTTCTCCTCTTCTTTTTGTGTATTTCTATGTTTAGTCATGCTTCAGTATCTAGCAGCTTTCCACTCCTCTTTTCTGTCTGAGTCACTCGTCAATATCTCTGTGTACACTTAACCTTTCCACATTATTCCTGTGCCTTACAACCCCCTTTTGCTGATCACACACTGGATCTTCTGTGATGACACATGTGGTTTATCTAGTGGAAAACACTGTATGCCCTACCTGAATGCCGTTCTGTCAGAGTGAATAGGGGGAGGACGCAGAAGTAGGAGAACGAAACAGTGTGCATTCTTTCTACTGATAATGCAGCAGCAAATGTTCAAAGCCGGTATTTGAGTCATAGTTAATCTTAAGCTTTCGGGGAAGGCACAGACTCATACCTGGGTTAATATAATCATTTCTGAGGCTTTTCTTTCAGACAACAGAAAACATGATCTCATTTTAGCATTTACAGTACAAGTAGTTTTGATCCAAAAGAAGACATTCTGACAGACTGGGGTGATGAATGTGACAATACAAAAAGCAAAAAAAAGAGACAAGCCTGGTTTAAATGTGGCCAAAATCCTTTTATAAATCTGGTCCCAATGTTGAAAAGAAAATTGTTACACTTGCTGGTTAAAAACTCATAGATGCAATGATCACCTTTTTAAAAATTCTGTTGTCTTAGCCGAAGCCGTTTTAGTATTCATACTTCACAACATGATTGTTTTGTGTCAAAAAGCCATACTGGTCTCATTATGTGCACACTTCATGTCTTGCTGTGACTATTCTCAACATCAGAATTCATCGTTTTGACCACAGAAGTAATAATAAGGAGGGACTACCAGAAAGTGCTAAAGTGTCTGTTGTCATGAGAAAAGCTCTTCTTTGCAATTTGCCATTCACAATATTTTGTGCCATCATTTTACTTTTCAGTTCTTCATACAACTCTTTCCTCTGGCTTGAATACTCCAGAAGCTGTTTTCAGATAAGTTGAAGTCGACACTGTATGCATTTCAAACCAATTCACATCCAGTTGTTGCACAAATGAGAGATCAGAAATACACTTCACAGAACCGGAGACAATGTGAGGTCAGTGTGTGGCCAACATACTCTGTGTTGAAATTAGGACACGCATATCTCAAACGTAGCGCTTTGTGATGACATTAATGTGTCTAGACAAAGGGAATCTGTCAGATCTCAGCTGCTGCCTTTTAAAGAGAGTGGCAGCATAAATCTCAACTCACCCACATTAGACATATTTCTAGACTGGTTCTCAATTTTGTGTGCCTAGGTGTGACTCTCCTCAGCAGGCTGTTTCATATTTCTCTATTTAGCCTACAGTAGACCTGGAAACAGTCGTCCAGTTGTAGGGATGAGACTAAACCCCCCACATGTTTTTAGCCTTAAGAATGAGGACTTACACCTTTGAGGCAGCTTCACATCTCCTCCTCCAGCTCATAAGTAATGGCACTGCCTAGGCTTTCCTCTGACAGTTTGACAGATAATCCAGCATTTAAGTCTGTAGCTGGATAAACTATCTTCTTCCTTCTTTTACTCATTCAGTCGCCTCATAACTGGCACTTAACATGGACATGATGCCCTTCTTCATTGCTGTGCAGTTGAGCACATGTAAAATCATAGCAAAAGAAGAAAAGCACAGCAAACATGAACATTTTTTTGGTCATAGGCTGTAGTTCTTGTCATATTGTGTCAACATTGCCCATACATTTTGGACTCATAGACAAACATTGTTATCACAGGTTTTCTGGTGAGAGTGGCCTGATACTGTCACTTTTCTGCCTGCTCAGAAACTGCTCAGCCTAAAAGTTCATTTTCTGTAACCTCCCTGAAATACTCGCCATTGACTTGACACCATGCGTAAGTGGGTTGTTGCATTTATGTCAAAATGTGCTTTGCTCTTACAGATTTGTAGCTTAAAAAGCAGAAAATAACCTGACAATCTAACTTGTTTAAGGTCCACAAAACTGACGTTAAGCCCTGTTGTCATTGGAAATTATGTTTGTGAATGTTGAATAAAATTTTAATGGTGTCATTAGAAATGATGTTTATGCATATAGAATAAAAGTTTAATGGGCTATTATGTAATCAGTTTAATTACTCATCGCTCCAGAGAGTAATAGAGTGATAGAACCATGAACTATTAGTGTTAGTTATGCAACGATCAGTCTTAAACTGGCATTTTGTGGTCAGCAGCCACATCCTTTCTCCTTAAACTGGATCTGACACAGCAATTTTAACATGATAATTCAAACATTTCTCAGACTTTTATGTGATTTTTATTGTGAAGGTTTCCTGATACTATTTATGTTTAATAAGGAATTATTTAGAAAGAATTCTGGGATCTGCTTATAGTTTTTTTGTTTTACATTTGATTCGATTTCAAATTGAAATTGTTGCTCAAACAGACTTGTGCTTGCTTCCCTATCACACACTTCAGTGCAGAGCTAATTCACCAAAAATGGTAAGCTTGCTGGAACGCTTTGAAAAACACACAAGGCTCAAAGGACATGCAAGACTCAGCTGTGTCTGTTTTTAGAAAACATTACTGTTCTTAAACATCCTCTTATTCACAGAGTAACATAGAGCAGCACAGCAGCCATCACTTGTGTTTAAGCCTGCGGTAGAAACTTGTCATGGGTGTTATTCCTCCAGATTCCAAGTGAAGTGAGTGTTTTCTAATTATGACATAGTGCAGTTAGTGTGTGCCACTCTTCCTAATGATAAGTGACTGGACACAGAGGATAGGCCTTGTTGTACACTTTCCATGCTTTATTCATGTCAGCAGTACAAGAAAACTGCATTGAGGGAGACAAGTTCCGTCTTGATCTGAGGAGAGAAGCTTTATTCTGAGGAACGAGAGCGGAAATCAGCCTGCTTCCTGAGTCTTTTATTATGCATGATGTAGTTCTTATCTCTTTTTAGTTTTTTAAAGGATATTTTACACTTATTTGCTGTTTGGTTTACAGAATCTATCCTAGTATCATTGGCAGATACAGATGTTTGATGACTTGCAACATATAAAGTCGAGAAGTTTAACATAGACATAATTTTTGGGAGAATTTATGTCATAGAACTAACAAAAACAGTTGTATGGGTCATCAAAGTCACATTTAAATTTGTTTGGCACTGGTGAAATGTAATAACTGCTTAGATTACTTTGCCTTACTTCCACTCTGAACCAAATGGCATCATGTTCTTTTACATATAAAAGTAAAAAAAATGTCCCTTTTGATTTTATATTGCTATTTCAATGTTTTTCTTAAAATGGTAGAAATAAACTCACTTTACCTGATGAGAAGTTCTATTAGTCTAAAATAAAAAAAGAACAAATTAATAAAAAGCTAACCAATAAAACAAAAACCAGAAGCAAAGAGGAAAATAATTGTTACAAAGCTGAGTATAGGGCAACTTTTTTCAGAAAATGATAAACTAGTTAAATTGAAATTTACGTCACCAAGCAGAACATTTGATGAATAAAAGAGGATAAAAGAACTTCTGTTTTGTTCGTTCAATCTTCTAAAATGATTTAAGGAGATATATTATGCTTCAAAATCCTTCCTTTTAACATGTAAATCATTAATTTATTGTCTGTATAAAGTAGAACCGCAATGCTTTGATCTGAATTCCTGCTTATTCTCATCCCACACACACCTTATAACCCTGTTCTGAGGTGTGTTTCGCTCCACACACACCTTATAACCCTGTTCTGAGGTGTGTT
>JBAMHV010000013.1:6748709-6762610 GCA_037177535.1 Pseudomugil gertrudae
ATTACATTTTATTTGTTGTGTTTTTTTCACTAAAACAGATAAATTCTAGCACCTTATTTTAAAGAGCACACAGTGTTCAGTTTTATTTATCATAAACAAGAATTAAAGATGGTTTCTTTCCTTACACACACGTATATCTCAGATGAAGGGTTACTGCATATGAAAGCTGAAATGAGGGAGCTGGTTAAGTGTAAAGTAGCTATAGAGTCAGTGACAAGTGACTCAACAAGGAAAGGACATGCACTTTCTCATTAAAAAAAAACTAGGACACAGTTCCTGAGGGTGTAAACAACACTAACAGTACGGAAACAGAATGAGCAAGAAAGGAGAAGCAGCTCTGTACCTGCAGACACACCTCTCATATATATTTTTTCCAGACTGTATTTTCACCTCATGAGTAATTTTGCTTTTCTTCATGTGTGTGCTTGGACTTGCACAAATATGCTCCGTGTGTGTGTGTGTGTCTGCAATATGTCTGAGATATTTTTGTCAGCTTGTTGCATTGAGTACACTCCTGGCATGTCTGAGAAAAGATGACTGTCCATTCTCACAAAATGTGTCCATCTTGACACCAGTCTGGCACCAATTTAGAGATCAAATACAGCAGAATCCAGAAACATACGAAGCCCTGCAGTTGCACCTTGCTCACCAGTGCCTACCACGTTTTTTTTCTTTTAATTCAAGCATGAGCAACAAATCGTTCCTGTGCAAAGATATTGAGTTCTGCAATTATTTTTTGCAAAATCTCTACAATAAATCAGTCAATGTCACTTGAACAAATTGAAGTTATTTGCTTTCATTGCAGCATTGAATCTCATCAAAATTTATTTATGAAATAATAAAGGAATACTTCAAGATTCCAATAGAAAAGATGAATAATCAGGCAGGCTGCTTTATATTTCATTGCATACTATAATAACGACTCTTCTAAATTAAGCTAAGACTGGTTGATGAAAAACTTAAAAGATACTTTTTTTATTAAAGTATTCTTCTAAAATGTATTCTTTAGTTTCCTATTCAGCCAGAAAAGTACTTTCCCCAAAAATAGACTTTTTTTTTGCTTGTTACAGAATAAACTTTCTCTGAGAATTGCACCTCTGCATTTCTTTCCGTGTTTTGGAAAATGGGTGTGTAATAAGTCAGGGGAGCTACTGGTTCAGTGTTAATGCGCCTCTGCCTTGAGGGAAACACCACTGAAAGAGTAAGTGCTTCTGGGGACTGACCTGTTACACTTTCAAAGTGTAACTGTTTTTGTCATGCAGCCTGCAAAACAGATGGTCACAGTGTCAGAAAGCAGGGGATTTTGCTTTATTGTGTTCGATCAGGAATGATGTAATGGCATGGTAAAAGTTTCAAATAATGTAGTTCAGGATTTAGAGGAATGGTGATATTTTACACAGTAAATTGTTTTGAAAACATATCTACAGCCATTAAAATGATGCAAAATGTTTGATAGAGCAACTATAACTACATAAAAGCACCTGCTATTTAATTTTTTAAAAATTCTATCTTAATTTGACTAGTGTTCTTTGTGTTCAGGTTGTCATTCCCACATTTTAACTCTCCAATTCATTTTACTTCATGTATAAGCATATTTTTCAGTGGTTCTGACCAGCATGTGCTCTTCCATCCATTCAACAAGATTTTATATCATGATGAAAGGGAAAGCTCTAACTGTACTCTGTACACAACTCATCCAGCTGTTTACAGGATATTTTCCCCATTAGCTCCCTCTTTCTCCTCTGAGTCTAATAATCAGACATGTCTGCTGAAGCCCCCATTGTCTGCACTCACTGTGGACGTGACTTTTATACATATGAGAGCAGCGTAGCATTGTCAATGCCGCTCAGCTTTCTGGAGGTTGACCTTTTTCTGTGGATTAATAGGTTTTATGCTGGCAGCATTAATAAACAATTTCTTGGTTTCCACATTGAGGTAGTGAGCAGTCACTCTGCATATTAATGAGTCCCAGTCCCGGCATCCCTTCTTATATGAACCTCCTCTCACCTACTTCTGAGCTGTTAGGCTTTGTAATTACAACCTGCTTTGTGATTCTTTTCCTTTTTGTTATTTTTGCTAAACGTTTTTTGTTGTGGAATAATTCCCTTTGCCTCTGTTTTTAAAGCTTTTAGTATTTTCAGGGCTTTTTCTAAGTTGAACCCCTACTCTCCAGTCCATCAGTGTATAGTTATCTCTTTTTCTTGTTATTTTTTTCCTGGATTTCTTCATTTTCCAGTCATATCCCTAGTCAAGCCTGTTTTTATTAGTCATTCTGGTTTGCAACCTTTCTTTATTTCTGTACCGGTCTTTTTGCTTTACTGACAGACAGTGATTATGTAGGGGTGGGCAGTTTTAGCCCTCACACACTCTGTGGCCAAGGTCAGTTTTGGTCTTCCTATTCAGAGCATGGCGAATCACAAGCCAGGGAGCCACTGATGTGGAGCGTCAAGCGGGGGAGATCGAACGGGTAGAAAATCAACCGTTAGGTGCCTCAAAAATTATTCAATTTTCCACTGGTAGGAAAGTGTGTGCTGCGTCTGAGTCTTCTTTTCTTTGTTCTCCTTCAATGTCACCCATATTTTCTCCCATAAAATCCTAGATTTTGGTTCAAATTATACAGCAGACAGCATTTTATGTGAAGGTATCATACCTTTCATCTATTTGCCTCTACATTTTTATAAAGGCAAGCATGTAACTCAAACGTTTAATGTGACACTAATTTACATTAAATAGGCATCAAACAAAGAAAAACAGAGATAATGAAGCAGTAACATTTCTGTGCTTCTTGTGGGTTATGTTAAGGATACCCTTCCAACTGGAATGCACTGTTGTCTGCTTTCTCAGTGCTCCTTCGGAAGGGAAGGAATTTTCTTTGAGAAAAGGTCATTAGGAAGGCATTGTGTGTAATAAGGCTCATTGCAGTGGCCCTGGAAATAGTCCTCATAAAGAAAATGCTTTTTTAAACATACATAATATTAATAATCTTTAAAAAACTATTTGGTTCCTATGAGATTCACACTTAGTCCACACTGATGTTGCTAACGTTAGCTTTTAATCTCTGGAGCAACCTGTTAACATTTATATGGGCTCGTTTGATTTTGCCTGGTCAGTTTATCTTTATTCCAAACCATTTTACTGATCATTTAGGGCAAAAATTTGACCGTGATGCAAACAGTCTGAAGTCAGTAACTTGGTTCCAAGAGCTACAATGTCTATCAAGTGGATAGTTGTCTTCTGAATGTTTTTAGTGGGATTAAATGAGGATGAATGACTACAACAAAGGTTCATTTCTTTTTACAAAATGTAAGATAAAAAGCATCCATTGTCACACTAAAGATACAACCAGCAAACAATTCATCTGCCTTCACTGCTCTGAGCTTTAAAAGAAGCTGATTGATTACAGTGATTGCTCGTCTCATTCTACGAACAAACCACCTCCACATGCTCAACGACAAGCACTTGTGTGAAGGCATTCGATTAGCCACATTAATGGCCTTGGCACTGGCTTGTAAGATTATTTCTACTCAGGGCTGTTTTGTAGGCGTTACATAAGTAATGACTGCTTCTGTAAACCTGGACTGGCAACTGAGCAATGTGTCTTATTTCAGAAGCTAAACTAACCTGGGGAACAGCTCACTTGATGAGGAAAAAACATTTACCCAAAATTATACAATGCCCATGTTATGCAACAGTTCACCATGCTGACATTTTAATGCCTGCTCAGCCACTTTGACGGATTTCAACTGGAACTGAACATGCTGCTCTTCTTGAGTTTTATGGCACGTCAGCTGTTGCTGTTGTTATGCATCATGCATTTGTGCCCTAGCAACTCTCAGAAAGGCCCACAAGTCCTCGAGCAAGGATAGAGAGGACACTCAGCCGGGTCCTTTTCAGGATCATTACTGTCATCCAAGTTGTTTCTTCCTCCTCAGCTCCTCCTTCAACCAAATACTGTCCAGAGAATGAGATTTCATGGCAGCAATTCACTAGCGAGCTAATTACCGAGTTTCACTAAATTACATTTAGACACTTTTAATAGAAAGCAAGTGGCACTTTTGGTCATTGGTGACACTGAATGACTTGGCTGCAACATGTATTATTGTAATTATGGAGAAGACTTAGGGTAACTTTCACTCCAGCCTGAAGGGTAGCCAGTCAGTGTTTATGTTCTATAACAATAATAATAATAATAATAACTTTATTCATAAAGAAACTAAAGTCTATTTTATATATGATCCTTGTGTAATTTTTTCAGACTACAGTCTTTGAAAGTGGAACAACACAGCATGAATCAGAGGTTTTCCATCAGAGGTTTTTCGTCAGGGGTTTTATGAAGCAACTCGGTGTGAAACACTCCAAACAGACATGGCGTAGCCCTCTGCTGTGATGAGTGTCCTTTTATTAATACAGCCCAAATGAATGCCTTTATTTTTAGTAAGGCAGGGTGGACAGGGTGGGAAGGGATTTTATCACCCTTCTGGTTGGAGATGAATTGGTAACAGCAGAGAGAGATGTGGTGCTTTGGTGTTCATTTGTCAATGCCAGATCGAGGTCTGAAGGATGAAGGATGATTATCTCTGTGATTATCTGCACGCGTTCAGAAGTCACAATTAAATTCCAGAAAGCATACGTGTATTTGGGAAGATTGATCCTTGCTGAAAACAAGACAAAAGAAAACTAAATAGAGAATTTATAAAATGAATTCGGGCATGACATCCAAATGGTCTGACTAATAATATATTTTTTCTGTTGGGGGCATGAGCTAATTGGTAAAACGGGTGCTCTTACATCAAGGTGAAGGTTAGGCCCAAGGAGAGAATGAAAGATACATTTTATTGATGATTATCGCGAGGGACTCTCTGCTGTGCCTATCTTTTTCTAGACAGGTAGAGGTATGAAGTTCATTTCACCTGGCAAAGCGCTTTCTGCTCACCATCACACGGATCTTTTACAGTGAGAGCTTAAAATAAAGGTGATGGTTGTCCTGGTGACCTCCATCCTATAAATTATGAATCTGACATCTGTTTCATTTCTCTACAATGTGAAGTATAAATCATTCATTTAAGTTAACTTGAATGTCTGCTGCATATATTACAGTCAGATGAAAGTTTTTCATATGAGACGTTTGCTGCTTTTGTCTGCCTCCGCAGGAACTCTTTACAGCAGAATGCAAGTTCAAAGAGTCTGTGTTCGAGAACTACTACGTGATCTACTCGTCCATGTTGTACCGGCAACAAGAGTCAGGGAGAGCATGGTTCCTAGGGCTCAATAAAGATGGCCAAGCCATGAAAGGGAACCGGGTGAAAAAAACAAAACCAGCTGCTCACTTCCTGCCCAAGCCATTAGAAGGTATGTACCAGATGTTTGTAAGAGCAAGAAGGAAAAACAAGTTTCTACAATGCAGATTTAAACTACTTAATAGTTAGAACAACTTATCGATTCTCATTTTTTAATAGATAAGAATAAAACACTGATTTTCTTGTCTGAGTACTGATATTGTAATCACTGCTTTAGTTCCAGATGTACTTTTCAATTTGCCAGTGTTGCATGAGCCCTTCCAGCTAATACAGTTACCTTGAGCAACCTCTACCCTCCTAATCAAAAGACTATTGCTCTTATATACCCGGACGAAAATGAGACATCTCAAATATTGTCATTGTGTAATGCATAGTCCAGTGTTTTTAATGTCTTTCTCAGCAGATTTAGTTGAATCAGTGGATGGTCTGACAAGTTAACTGCCTATTTATTGTAATTAAAAAGCAAATTCTTAATCATATAATCTCTATTAATTTATCATTTTTCCTGTAATGGGCGGCTAGAATATGTCTTCTCTCATAGTCGTGGATTTCAGATCCTGGCAATGTTTTTGGAAATATTTGCAGTATGTCGAAAGGTATGTTGTTAATGTAGGAAATAAAGTAGGAGGCCACTTGTTGCCACTGTTGTAACCATTGGTGTGTATATGTATGTTTATATCTGAAATACTGTGCATTATGATGTGCTTGCAGATTCACTACTAAAGGCATGCAGTTGAGGAGGCAGGGCAGCTCTGTATGCACAGAATGAAGTGTTGATAGTCCTGCAGAGTCCGCCTCCACTCTCATCAGCCACCAGGCTGATTGCTCCTATAATTTTGAACATGGAATCGAAGTGAAGTGTCCTGTCAAGGCAGTAATACAGCTGTAGTGTAGTGGCAGAAAAGTGGAAGATAATGAGACTCTTTGAGTCTATTCTTGGGGCAAAAAAAATCATGCTTAGATTTAGAACAAGCTCTGATTGAAACATTAAACGGGTAAGTCAAAACAGCAGGACGAAGCCAGTTATAGTCAGAGCACGTATCGAGTTTTCACCATCAGAAAGTGTGTTTGCTGCAGGTTATTTCTGACTTGAACCTTTAAAAGACTGCAAAAAAAAGTTGTTAAAGATAGCGGTAAACTCAAAAGGGCATGGAAGGTGTTCTTGTTAACATCTTTTCCCTTCTCTTTCTGCTCTTTTTTTCATATCTGCTCCTCCAGTTGCCATGTACAGAGAGCCCTCGTTGCATGATGTAGGAGAGACAGTGCCCAAAGCGGCGGTACCTCCCAGTAAAAGCACAAGTGAGCCTGCAGTGATGAACGGAGGCAAACCTGTCAGCAAGCCCGACAAACCCGCCACATAGCCATGTTTGGCTGGTATCCGGTGTGTGTGCTGTGGGGAGGAATGTGACAGAGGAAGAGCATTTTTTCCAACTGGACTGCAGACCCTCTTTTTTTCTGTGGATCACATCCAAGCGAACCTCCCCTTCCTTTATTCTCTCGCTCCTCCTCCCTTTCTCCACCTGTCTCCACACAGGCAGATGGATTCTGGTGTGGCTGAGTTTGTTCAGCACAAGAGAGAAGAGGACCTCTGCTCATGGAATGCCTTTTGATTCCTCTGAAACTGTGAGAATTCACGGGGATAATATGTTTCACAATGACGCTTGTGGTACTTTGCTTGATGGCGGTTTGTCCCAAAAAAGAAAACCCCTCCCTCTCTCTATAATGCCCTGTTGCAGTAGAGTGTGTACCTTCAGATCTATTTTCTATACCGCAGTTCACCAGCTATGTTCTGGGATAGAGACTGTATAGATAGAGTAAATATTTGGACGACTGTCCTATATTTTTTACAAGTCCGTGCCCCTCTCCTTCTCTTTCTATTTCTGGTCACACACTTTTCTCTTTGTCAAGGAACCTTGAAAAGATGAGATGTTGTGTTATTTTCTAAGAAACACGTGAACATAAATATGGCGTTTAAAAAGAAAAAAAAGCAAACATACAGTATAAACATAAAAAAAAACAAATGTACTTTTTGCCTACAAAAACATCCTTATTTAAAATAGTCACACAACTTCAGTGTGGCAAATCAGAGATGATGCTTTTCTTCAGCCCATAAAAACACACTGGAGTCTGGCAGATAGCTCCCGCAATCATAGTTGATGAAGTGCTAATTACTGCTACTGCAATCAATGCAAGGAGCTCCCTACACGCATACAAACACACACACATTTCTAAACAGATGTGCGTGTGGGTGGGAGAGTGCTGTAAGAAATGGTGAATACATATCACTATCTATGTCCCACCAGCGGTACAGTCCGCCTTCTCTGGTATACAAGTCTGAAGTCTATTTTTCTTTAATCTTATTTCAGAGCATGAGCTCTAGGAATATCTCTAGACCTTGTAGGCCTTTGTCCCTCTGTTACTGACTTTTGGACTACGAGGCGAGGCTTGTGGCTTCGACCCAGACGGTCTAAACTGCAGCACTGGCAGCCATCTTATGGCAGCATCTACCTAAAGCAAAGAAAACAACATGGCTGAAAACCAGTAGGTGACATTTATATGGGCTGCATCCCTATTTGGTTCAGCAAACTAAAGCATGAACAAGGTTATCATTATGTTCTCTATTTGCAGCAGTTATACAAGAGATGGCTTAAAGTGTAACATTTTCACTGTATAAAACTAAGGGAAATGACTTATTAAAATCCTAACTAGATATTATTATTGATATGAGAGGATTTGTCTCCTAGCTCAGCATGCAGAGTCCAGTACTGATCATCTTGGCCTATTATGTGCCTGTTTGGACCTTGATTCCCGGCATGCAAAAACAAGATCCCAGTCCCAGCTGGGCCGAAGGTGCCTCACTCACCCGATAGATCCATGTAGAGGACACGTAGCATTACTCATAAGAGAGAGAAAAAAAGGGGGCGGAAAGACAAAAAGTCACACTCATTCTGAAACGACCAAAGTCTTTTTTCATCTTAAGAACTGAAACGTAAAAACAGATTCTCTCTCAGATTCAAGTCATCAAAGCTTTCACTGTGATATTGTTTGTTTTGTTTAAAAGAATCGACTCCACTCCGACCCTTGAGGGTCTTGACTGATGTCATTTTTGGGAGACGTACATATACCTTGAATTAATCACATGCATGTATTTTTCTATAAGGAATTTGATTTGGGCCTTGTTGGTACACTGATGTTCAGTGTAGAGTTGAATGGGCATGTTGAAGGCTTCAGTACGCTCACACCTAGTCTGAAGACTTAATCAACAGCACCTTTTTTTTTGCATTTTCATCACGACTGTTAGCAATTTATCAAACCTATATTTGATCAACACATTTATTAGGCTACATTTTGCTTTAATGATTTCTCCTAATAGTTTTATTAGATAAGAATATATATAAATCTATATAGGATATTGAGTAGATTGTTGCTGCTGAATGCTGCTAAAAGTGCAACTATATTAAGAAGTGATTTGGTAAAGTTCCTGTCTGAGTTTATTGGGATTATACATAACCATTTTCTTGTTACAGCACATCAACGTTAATATGTTAGATGCCACTACTTATCTGTACAAAACTGTTAATGCTATAACAATCCACACATGCTCACACAAGACCTGGAAAAAAGGTCCAATTGTGTTTCAGGCTCAAGGTATGTCCTTATTTGACCACTCATCCTCAACTGTCACAAACTCTACATGCTGGGCTGGTGATCACTCCAGCCTAGCACACCAGTTCCAGCTTGTTCCAAGATTGACATTACTTCTTCATGGTTTTTTTTCCTTATGTAAATGACCGGTGTGTAAATGTACATCCTTGTAACTTCTTTTTGGTTTCTTTCTTTGTCCTTTTTTTCTCATATATACGGATCGATAGTGATCCAGATCCCGATTACTTTTTTGCTTTGACCTCACCCTCTTCAGATGTGTTACAAGAATATTCTAGAAACTTTGTTGCTTCTTTTTTTCAGCCTCTTTTGTTGTACGTTGTCCCATCTGTTGCATGGGGAGAGGGTGGCATTGATGAACTGCATGTAGTTGGCTATGTCTATCAAGAACTGTTGGTATGTACCGCTAATTTTACATATATGCAATGAGTTTGTCTACACTATACAGTTTGTGTTTGTTGTATTCATATATACAACATATTGAATAAAATATTTATATAAAGGTGTACTGTAATGTCAGTAACTTAATACTTAATGCAATATAGTGTGCAGTATATTATTGCACCTGTCACTTTTGATGGGACAAAGAAAACAGAGGGGTTGGCTAGTTTAAGCATGAAAAAGGCCAAAGTAGAATTAACATAAACATTTTCTTTGGGACTTTTTATCCGTCCAATTTTAAGTGGTGACAGAGCTCCTATGTCAAAGCAGCTCTCATTCCCTGATACCAACTTTTGAAGTGACATGGACATGCCAGCATGCCACAGCCAAACTATTTATGCCCTTCTTTGTTTCTTCCACTTTAGTCTTATCACTTCCAGGATAGTGCAGATTTACATGATATTGTTTTGATTTCTTTGTGGAGAAGAATAGGTGATAGTAAAAATGATTTATTTTCACAAAAACATATATAATATTCCATGGCAAATGTGCCCATCAGAGTTATGTCATGTTATAACAGATTTGTAACCATGTATGATTAAGGTCTTCGCATTGTTTTCCATGCAAAATGTTGTGTCATGCGGCACATTTAATGTTTTATTATGAAAAAGAAATAAAAAATTCAAAGAGTAACCTCTGCCTTGAGCTTTTAAGCAAATCTTTAGTCTAGTTGGATACAAAGAATGGTACTAGTTAAACATGTAGAATTGCAAATCTTCTCATGTGTAACCCAACATGTTCGCCTCTTTCCAAAGGATATCCATACCTGCGTGTGTGTATAAAGCAAATAATACAAAAAAGATCTTCTGAAAATATACATTTTACAATATAATATGTTAAAAAAGGCTTTTCCCTTTATCAAAAAAAATGTTTTGATGAGGGTCATTCGTAACCAGTATAAAAAGATGATGGGTGTTAGTGATTTGCAGAGTAACATTTATGTTTAGTCTTCCTCTGTGGTTTTCAGGCCGTGATGTAAAGACAGCTTGGTCGTGACTGGTGGTGGTGCCTCTGGTTGCTCAGGACAGTGGGGAGCTCTGGATTTTAACTCCAGTGTCCTGTTCTCTTCAATACTCTGCTCCCACCCAGATTTCACAAGCATTCCCTGTCCAGCCTTCCCAGCACTCGCAGTTGCCACAATTGCACAGCCCGTTCCCTGTGAGAGGATGTGAGAAGAAAAGCTGTGAATTAAAAGAGCTGTGCCATCACGTATGACCTTTAACAAGGTTCCTCTTTTCACACCCTGCATCCCTGGGTGCAGCACTCAGATAGGGTGGTGCGGGGGGGGGAGCAGCCATATTGCTCAGAACAGATTGTGGTTTTCCACCGTATTTGCTCATTAAGCAGAGGAAAGATGCTGATGCGGCTTGAATAAAAGATGTTACACACATAAATTTGGAAAACGAATTAAATGTACTTATGTCACAAACCCATTTTAATTGTATAACAAAGTTGGAAATGTTGGAAAAGTTGAAAAAAGTATTGGTGAAAAACTTAGGAAAGCTGGGGGTAAATAGTAAGCTAGTAGTAGAAGTGAAAGAAACAGTAGCTTTTGGGATGAACAGATGAGCAAGACAAATGTGTGTGTTTATTCTATTCTACTATTCTACAGGCATTTAGCAGACGCTTTTATCCAAAGTGACGTACATCAGAGACTTTAGACTTTATAGCTTTGATTTGTGGATATAAGTGAGGGGGTGGGGGGGGGTATAAATAAAGACATTCAGGGTAAATGGACCTGCATTTAAATAGTGCTCTTCCAGTTATGTTGACCACTCAGAGCGCTTTACACACACTACCATGCACATTCACATCCCAATAGGTGCATCCGGGTGGGGGTGGGGGGCGCTTCAGTGTCTTGCCCAAGGACATTTTGGCATGTAGTCTGGGGAATCCTGGAATCGATCTCATCTTCCACCTGAGCTATAGACGGAACCTCTGCTGGTCCCTTGTCACAAACTTACTTAAAATAGTATAGCTCCACAGGATGTCTAAGGTGCTAATTGAGGTAACAGCTACAGAGAAAAAGAAAATGCACCAAACTCAAGTTAATGTGTTTCCAGAACAAAGCCAAAAAACAATTGGATTATTTTTTGATTTGCTGAACAAAGCTTATGTTCTCAATACAGCTTAATACTCTTGTCTGACAAGCATATAAACATCTCAGTAAAATCAATTCTTTGGAGACTTGCTCTCACTTTTAGTGTGAGACTGTTTGTTGTTAATGTTTTCTGCACTTATAGCATAATATTAAATGGTGTTATTGTAAAGTAAACAATGTTGCTCAGACCAAATATAATTTTTTTTACCTTTGTCTGCAGACAGCTGAACAGACCTCCTGTCTCTACTCTGAAATGTTTGCTAAAATGATTGTATTCAGAGCATGAAATTAACCAGCGAGCATTCCTAATATGCCAAATTTTCCACATCACTCATCAGATGTACGTGTAATGAGCATCTACAGCTTCCTGGGATCCATGAAATCCCGAGATGCAGAGTAATTTCTTGGCAAACATACCAAATCATTTTTTTAATCATTACAATAGTAAAAACGACTCAATCATTGCTAACTGATGAGACGATTACCAGTTTTTTCCTTCAAACTAAATATTTTGTCCCTGTCTAGAACTGCCTTTTCATGAAGATACCCTACCATTAAAATCATTTTCATGCATATAATCACTCTCATATTTAGGTTGTAGTCAGTAACAAAAGTTCTAAGCACTTAACAGTTAATGCCATACTTTTTCCATATTTGCTTCTTTTATTTGAAGACATTTAAGTAATATGGATGGACATAAAACAACACTATGCTCATTAGAATTAAAGCTGATTTTTGAGGCATAACATCACAATGAGAAACACTTCCAGATAGTTGTCATACTTATCTGGGGCAAAAATAATTACAGTTAAGCTTCTGATTATAAGTGGAAAAACTATTTTGTTGTTTATGTAAATTTACACAATGATTAGAAAACTTGCCACCTAAAATGCTTTAAAATATTGGCAGTGATAAAAAAAGTCCTTATCTGAATTCATAAGGTAGTGTTCTTAATGTAAAATCATTCTTTAAAATTTTTAATAAATATTTGTGGTAGAGGATAATATATTTCATATAAAATTTAAAAAGGTCTTTGCAAAAAGACTTACTTGGTTTTTACCATGTTGGGATTTGAAGCCTGAAATGACGTGCAATGACTGACAAACAGTCAGAAAAAAACTGCACATCCATTGGATAAGGACCACTGAACTCGTCTGTCACTCAAAACAGCTCAGACCTTAATAATGCATAACTGCAAGCCTTATATTAGCTGTTTATTTCTGCTGGAAAAAAAACCTTTAAAGCCCAACCCAACTGACAAACAACTGGGGATAATTTGTCCTTTTAACAAAATACGTAAAACAATATATATATACAGTATATATATATACAGTATGTATGTGTGGATATATATATATATATATATATATATATATATATATATATATATATATATTGTTGTAAATATATTTTTTTATATTTTAACATTTACTGTTTTTTGTTTTTGTTGTTTTTGGTTTTTTGTTCTCTGTTTTTAACCACAATCTACAAAATCAGCAGCCGATTCGTTCATTTCCAAACTGAAAACTGGCCGAACCAATCAGACACCTTAAATTCCTTTTGGCTATGTGTCAGTGGATACAGCTGTCACAACTAAAAGAGGAAAAAGAGAAGGGGTGCAAAGACACTGCGTGACTAGCATACATTTTTAAAAACATGCTCCCAAAACTGACCTCAGCAAGGTCTTCCTCAGCTGCTGTGGATGAGATGATGGTAGAAGCTGTCATCACCAGTTAACGGTGAACATGTTTGCTTTGATTAGGAATGATAACATATTAATAAAACAGCTGTTTTATTTACATGTTAGATTTTCATCACATTTATGAAATTAGCTGATTAAGGTGGTGACACATGAGGACGGCTTGTTTGTGTTTACTAATTAACTCTAAATGGAATAACTTCCTGACCTAAATCAGGAATATTAAACAAAGTAATTGTACTGAATGTGTGATAGGATTTTTAACCTTCATTAATCAGCATTAACAGTGAGTCAGCAGTTTATTTTATTTATTTTATTGGTTATTGATTGTGGGCTGATGGTCATCAGGGTAAAAATCAGAGGCAGCTTCAGAGGTGTTTATGGGTAAGATACAGAGAACATTTTTTATTATATTAAATCTAAATTTAAACAAATTTTTTAGTGTTAACTTTTTTCCAGGTGTTTCTTTACCAAAGAAATCAATGATTTTAAGCCTGACTGCATCATTAAGTTTATATCTGGATAAAACTTTTAGTGGAATCTGGTATCACATGTGCAGAGAAGAGCAGAGCAAGCAGCAGACACAGAGCACATGGAACTATGAAGCGCTCTGTGTGGAACACGTGGAACTATGAAGCGCTCTGTGTGGAACATGTGGAACTATGAAGTGCTCTGTGTGGAACATGTGGAACTATGAAGT
>JBAMHV010000013.1:6765952-6777515 GCA_037177535.1 Pseudomugil gertrudae
ACTTTACCAGAATCAGTATTCATCCTAATGTCATTTAGGACTTTGACCAGAGCTGTTTCAGTGCTGTGATGAGGTCGTAAGCCAGACTGGAATTTATCTAGATTTCCACTTTTCATTTAAGAACATTTTGAAAATTTAGTGAGGGATCTTACTTATTATTCTACTTTACTGTATATAAATTGTAGTTTTTGGGTGTTTCTTTTACATCATGTGGAAATTTAAAAGTCAATTTGCAGATAATGGCTCATCCAATTTCATTAAAAAGAACAGAACAATTTGCATGTCTGAAATATATTTTATTTCTTACCTTTTCCACTGCATATGTTTCCATCAGAAGTCTCACAAACTTCCTTGCTCTGGTCATTGGTCATGTCACAAGACCTGGGGAACTGGCACAGCTTCCCAAACCAGCCCTCCTCACAGATGCATCGTCCACACGAACAGTAACCGTGACCTGGCGGTGGAGGGCAGAAGGGCCTTCATTTAAAGGAGACAGAATATGGTGCAAGGCCATGAGAAAACACAGCAAATAAAAGAAACTGTTTCAAAAGAATGCAATATTAAGCATTCACAGAGAGCTAAAGTCAAAAGAAATACAACTGAAGAAACAAAAGGGTATGAAGCCTATAACTACAAAAAGCTGACAATGCAGACATTGAACTTTGGCACTAATAAGCAATACAATGAGACAGAGCTGCGAGGAGATGAGAGAGACGCAGCAAGCTTCTTTCCCTAAGGGACATGAAAGGAACTGTCATCACTGTCTTGTCCTCTACTTAATAAATCTCCATTGCTTCGCAGAGAGACGGAAAGCTGAGAGTTGAAATGACAAAAACAGAATACACACACATGCAAACAAGCTCTCACAATTGATAACCTCAGGAGATTTAATCAGTTGCAAAAACGAGTTGGGTGCTGCAATGCTTTAACAGTTCTTAGCATCAGTGAGGTTTAACAAGCACTATAAACCTTATACCATCCTTCTTGTCCAAAGGAAATCTTAAATCACTCTATAAATTACATCATGATGAGGCAGTTCTATTATTAAATGATTATAAGTTTTTCTGGTAACTGATGCAGAGTTTAAATAGCAGCCATGCACAGAGCATGTCTCATTATTTTGGAGATGCAAATCCTTAAACTATTGCAGAAAAAGCTTTTTTAAACCAAACAGCAGATGTAATTTGTCTCCATTTAATTTTAGATTCACCACTAAGCAAAATAATTATTTCGCCTGTATACCCCTATGTAAGATTTACAGATTCCTCAAGACTTTGTATTATACTTTTCTAACAGCCCTATGGATGAAGGCAACACGCAGAGCCTGACTCCAAGGAAATCAAATAAACAGATAAACCACCCAGTAATGCCTCTAAAGCTTGCTAATTAACACTATGATGAGGTTAGTGTCATTTTGCCCCTAAGGAAATGTGGTCTTTGTGCGGATTAACTTACACAAATTTAACATGTAGGAAGGGGGAGGGGGTTAGGGGGTTACACCATCCTCCTGTTATGTTTATTCCGTAAAACTGCTGCTTCTTTCAGGAAATAGAAATAAGATATAGTGAATTAACGCTACAGTGTGTAGCAATTACAAACATCTATGAGAATAAAAAATCATTAATAAACTCTGCATTCATCTTTTTGTATCAATTCTTTTGCTAAATGATTTGTGTTATATTTACTAAGTCAAGGTTTACATCTATTTTTACTTTTTACATAGAAAAACCTAATTATTAGCATAAAAATGCAGGTAGAGAAAGAGTAGATTAGAAAGTTAGAAAAGGAATTAATGGTTGTGGATGCTGTTTGTGAGAAGTACTATATAGTAAAGAGCCAAAAACAAATTTGAGACAAGCATCTATATGGAAAGTGTAAATAAATAAAATCTTTTGAAATGAAGTCATAGTTGCTTGTTTTCACCGACAGTCTGGTAATAGAACTACATTTTATATCTCCACCTTGACCTCGCTAAATAGTTTTGTTAAACACAGCTCTTGTATTTCCAATTGAAAGAAGTAAATACAGACGCAAACTAATATTTTTAATTAAACTCATTTTTATTGATGACCAAGAAGTGTGCGATGAAGCATTTATAGAAAAAAAAAGTTTTTATTTTGAGCTGCCTTTTTTGTTAAAGCCTGTTGGTGATGGTGTTCAGATGCTCAGACTTTGAAAGCTTAATGTTCCTAAAATGATTTGTTCCTCCTCTTCTTTGCTCCCTGCCAGTGTGTGTTTCTACAACACTTCTATGGCAAAACAGGGAATTTAATGTAAAATCTGGTGATCCAGCAGCTTCCCACATCCCTATGTTTACAGAAGTGCAGCTGTGAAATGTTCTTTGTGCATTAAAACATAAATGTTATGACACACTCCATACGTATAATTTTATCCCTCTTGGTTAATCCATTTTGCATTACCACAGTCTGAGACTTTGATGGGCCACATTTTCATTTTCCTTTGAGGACATTCCAGTTATTTATGCACTTGAGTATTAGACTGTATGTTAGAATAATACACACCAACAGACTCCAAATCTTACTAAGGTTGATATTTGTGACATTTGTCAGAATGAAACTTTTTTTCCCAGAAGAACTTTACATTTCCATTGGTCATTGATACAATGTTTACTTTACTCCTTAATGTGTATGTTGTTATGGCTACATATTATATATCAAAAGTCTGTGTTTTTGCTCATTATCTCGCCATTTGCTTACTTCCTGTTGCTATAGGAGTTATTCTTCAATTAAAAGTGCAGAGGTGTGAGGCATATAGAGAATGCATGTGCTGCATGCAGTGGTTGTGCTGGTAGGTGGATGAATGAAGGTTCTGTAGCCTGTGCTTTAGATGGACAGGAATGGCAAGCCATGCATGGCTGGCTCAATCAGCAAGTTTGCGAAAGCGTTTAATTGCTTTGAAGGTATGACAACCTAGCTCTTATTCAATTAGTCTGCACCTGCCTTTCACAAAGCGTGCAAACTGTGAAGGGGATGCAACTCTGAAACTGGTGCAAAGCAAAACTACAAACTCAAAACAAATGTCTGTCAGTGCTTCAGAGTACTTTGACACAGCTGTATGAACAATGTGAGGAAGAGACGAACTGAGGAGGGGACGAAGATGTCAACTTTTCTGAATAAATGTCCTTCTCTCTACTCAGCACTTATCTATTTCAGAATGAAAACCATCACTAATTCTGACATAACTGCCCTGCAAAGCATCTTTTCATAGGTATCAGGTGAATTGATTAGCTGCTTAGTTGACGTTAACTAACTCTCTTTCAGAAAAGGTTTCATGTCGAAAACCTTAGAACCTTAAAACCTAACTTAGTGTGTGCTTTGAAGCCGGTCCTTGGCTGCCACTAGCCTCCAGGTTTTGATGTTTCTCTGCTTCAACCTATGTGGCTCAAATTTGGAATCAGATGTGTTGGAACAGGGAAATGTCGCTGTCGCCACTGAGAACTCGAGTTGAAGAACATTGACCATATCTAAACCTAAATCCCAATGCCATGCTTCATTATAAATGCATTATAATATACTATGATATTACAGTCAAACACACACATTTAACATCCAAAAATCTGAACAGAGTGATATCGACTGGCCTCGTGTGTCCACTCTAAGACATATATATTTTATAATGCTTCCATGCCATATTTATTTTTCTCTCACAGGCACAGATGAAAGAACACAGGCTTTATTTCCTATGAGTAAAGCAGACATTTTGGCTGCTCTCTCTAATTCTGTGTTTTGAAAAAAAGGCCTCAAGAGTCAAATGTGGACTGAGCTGACTGACAAGCTTGTTAACACAGAAGGACAGAATTATATGCACTTGTCTCTTCTCAATTGTCTGCAGCAAGGCCCAAACATCCAGGGCCACTGACAGCACTGTACCTTGGAAAGTTTTTTACAACCCCTCACCATAAAGCTTCTTTTGATCCCCTTTCTCCACTGTAGATGCCTTGTTTAGAGAGCCTCTCAGCTTCTCTCAACACTCAATAACTTCCACAAGCATGTGAGTATAAAATTGTCAGCCTCACAGCAGGTGTGTGGGGATTGCACCATACGCGTTTGTGTGTGTCACTGTGTTAGTGTTTGGTGCTTAGACAGGCTCCCCCCAGAAGTACTGTCAAGGATTGTCTCTGGATAGCCCTGCACACAATGAGAGCCAGTAATCTATTCATATAAATAATGCATCCCGCCTTAAAGAGACTTTAAAAATTTAACCTCAGATGCTACACTGCACCACTGGTAGAAAATGGTAAAGCTTTTTATCATATTAAACAACACAGTTTGATAGTAAGATGAGAAAAAGTAACATGTAAGTCCTTTTTTGTATGCTAATAGACATAAATTCTGGTCTTTTCTTTTTTAGGATGGGAGATCCCGCAAAAGCCTGGTGTAATGCATTTAAGTGGAGGGATATACTGTATGTATATTTGCATTTAGTGACTTTTGCAAAGGGTTAGGACTCATATTCCTTTTATTTAGCCATAAAAGGAAAATGTAACATGCAATAATGTTTTCTAAACCAAGTTTTTAAAACCTCAAGCGGTTCATGACAGCAAAGAAGACAAAGGTCCTTGCTGTTTGAAAGAGATCCTTGCTGTATTGAGAGCAAAAGGAAACCTTCATGTTTCAAGTGTTACCCCTTTATTTTTTTACATAAAAGGCAAAAAACATAAAAGCTTTCCACATCATATGTGAACCCAGAAGACACTGTGCACCTTTCCGTCAAATTAAACAGAATGAACTCATCAAAACAGATTTTTATCAGCTTTATTCCATGTGTAATAAAATTGTTTATTGCACATTCTAATTTCCTTTCTTCACTTGTTTTATCTTTGGCAGTAGCAGCATCAGTGATAGGGCTGTGATAGAACTGTTGTTTTAGTGTTATCTACCCATTGTTGTGTCAGTCCCCAAAGTGGCATATGTGCACAAGCTACCCAAGATCTCAAACAAATGTTTCAAATCAATTCACAATAAAACCAAGTGTTAAAGTTGTCCCAAGTATAAAAAAAAAATTACACTTTTGACAACACCAGATATAATGTCACTATTTTGCAGTCAGAGTGGGTGAATTATGACTGGCTTCCCCCCTAAAGCAGAAACTTTTCTAACCAGCACACCATTGTGCAATCCAGGTTGTGTTTATTTTATTCCACTCTAAGGATGAAATATCTGGAGAGGTTCACATTAGTTATGTGTCTTCTTATATTATGTGTTTATGTAAATAGTTGTCTAAAAAAAGAATCATTATTGTCCAGTAAATGCCTCATATTCCAGCTTGTTTTCTCTACCCTACAGCTTAACAAGACTTGTCCTGTGTATATTGCAAAGTTTTGTCAATATCCAGTTACTGACACAGAGCCTTAAAATATTTGTTGTGTGCTTGTGCTTGTGTGTGTGTGTGTGTGTGTGTGTGTGTGTTTGTGCTCTCACCCCCACAGACCTCTCCACTAATGTCCTCGCACTGGCGGTCATCGCACTCACAGTTTTTGCCATGAACACGACTGTCCCCAGGTGGGTGGCAAGTACACTGTCCACACTGGCACTGACCTAGAAAAACAACCTTTTTTTTAAAAACTGATGTATGTAATTTTCTCTTTTCTAAAGTGTTCCATATAATTTGTGCTTCTTAATTTTTCTGTTTAATCTGTGATTTTTAGAGCTGGATTTACAAACTAGAAATGTGAAATCTGAAACTGGGCACAATCTGGCAAACAAATTCTGATCTTACATGGAAATGAGTCACTCTAATAAACATCCTCACTGGCTACACAACTACACATACACACACCTCAAGATGTTGCTACCCCACTTCAATCAGTGAGCTGTTGGTGGAGAATACCACTGGGAGTGAGCATGCTGGCTAATGGTGAAGCTCATTAGAAAAACATAATCTGTTCTAAACCACTGGAGTTGTTCAGCAGACCTGCTCACTGACCATTTTACTAGGCAGTTCATGGTCATATTAATTTTAGGCAAATTATAGGGCATGTACAGATATTGTATCAGCAGACACAGCACGAGCATTTGTGAGCATGTGTGCCCTTATATAGCATTTATCACAAAGAATGTCAAACATTTCTGTGTTGATTTTACATAAAAAAAATGCAGTTGTCTAAGTCAAAGTTCTAATTTAACTAAAAACTACAAATCCCAGTTTTCTTACTTTAAATATTTAGCTGTGATCACAGGTGCTAATGATTTCTGAATGGATGAGAGTGAAAGTATAAGCTTCGTAAGAGATCTCTGAAAGTCCAACATCTAACAAAGACAGGATTATGTGAATCATATTACAGTAACAGCAACTTTTATATAGTACTAAAGAAAACATTAAATAAATAAAAATACTGGAAAGAAACAATAAAATCTGAATGTCTAGATACTCATATGTCCACAAAAAGGGACTTTGCTGCTTCCTTTCTATGGAGTGGAATACAAGTGGTGGGATATGTTGATCAAGCTGTCATGAAGTGACATCCATCATATAATTTCACATTTAAGTTTGACTTTTTTGGATATTCTGCTTTTTACTGAACTAAAAACAATATTGGATATCATTTAGCCTGTAATCAATAGGACTAGATCTTCAGGCGTGTTTGCATTAATTTTGTTCTTAACTGGCACAGATGTGCAGTAAGAGGGTAAAGAAACTAGATGAGAATGGTGTTAGGGAAATAAAAAACAAACACACAGTATTAATGGCACATTTCAAGATTCCCCTAGTGTTTGTAAAAGTCTAAAACATGGTGGAGGAAGAATGATCGTTCAACCCAGCTGCATTTGCCTGTTGAATCAATACATAGAAGAATATAATAGAAACTTAAAATGAAAACATATGTAAATAAGGAATGTTCAGAATTTCACTTTATTATTGTACAAGTTAAATAAGTAGCTATAGGAAACACTTAATGAAGAGGATTTGAAAAGCTCTCCAGCCTGCAATGAGACTGAACTGTTTATAAACAAAGCCAAAAATGTCAAGCGGTCATCTTTGGATTTTCATTGTTATTGTGGTCTATATAAAGCTCAGACCATGTATAAGTCAAGAGCACACCAACTAATATGGAAAACATGCTTTGTGGAAGGGTCACTGACTCGTTTTAAAAACATTTTACAGCTTGACAAAGTTGTTTTTGACAATTAGTATTTATAAAAACAGCCGTTTTTATATGGTTGCTTCTTTTTTTATTATGTTGACACATTAAACTAAAACTTTTAGCTTTGGGAGACTTTTGGAAAAGTATTTAGAAGAATTGTATCTGCTACAAGAAATGATCAAAAGAATAATTCTTTTTATATTATAATATTCTGAAAATAACAACATTTGAAACAAAATTGGTGACTGATTGAACATTTGTAAGGACAATACTGTCTGTTGTATTTAAGCTGTACAACAATTTATGAGGCTCGTACAAGTTTATTGTAGAGCATGCACGATGGAGAACTTTGTCTAAGTAATGGTAATGCCATTAAATGGGCATGCCCAACACAATAAGGATCCTAAATAAACAATAAAACTACACAATGTTTGTATCATAATGGGTTTTTTTAATGTATTGTGAAATAAACTTTAATGTACTTCTTTTAAATTGAGGTTTCCGAGGTTGCAGAAGTTACCTCTAAAAATAGTTTACGTTATTTTTATTTTTTTTTACATTTATTTCTCAACTTTGCAGATGCGGAGCTCATGTTCCCTCTTAAATGTTGGTTTTAATAACTGTGGCAGCGAAAGGTAAATAAAGTGGCCGGGCATCATTCATGGGGTTAGGTTAATTTACAATTCAAGGTCATGATTACTTTTTAATTTTCTCATAGTGAAATAAACTAAGAATAGCTTTTTCATATGGCTGTATTTAAGAAATAATACATTAACTATATATTTATATGGTAATCAGAGTGATGTTTATTTTAAGTTGCGTAATTTTTCGCTCTTTCACTTTTCCTCTCATTTTTATGCGCTATGTTTCACTAACAAGAACAAAAAACAGAAAAGCAGCTGATCACCTTCCAAACACTCGCAAGTGATTCATGTCATCTGGCCACCCAGGAAGTTAATTACACAAAAGACTTTCCAGTTCACTGAGTTCCTATGCTCGCCCATCTTTTTGCTCTCTCTCTCTCTCTTTAGCACCTTGATATCTCTTTTATGCAAACGCATTTCTCACTGAGCATTTTTTCCCATTTGTTGTCCTGAAGCATACATGTTGTTTATAATGGCACAAGATAACACCTGAATCATATTTGTGACGCATGCTTGCCGTGCTTTAAATTCTAATGACTCACTGAGTGGATTTAGTGACAATAAATAGTGCAGAGCAAAAATTTAAAAGACAACCACTTGACTGCCAGCATCATCTAATGTGTTGTCTGTGTCATAACAGTGTCAGTTTTTATGACCACCTCAATTGTACACACACAAAAATACTTAGTAATCTTTCTTCCTGCCTTTGATACAACATACCACCATCTGTTCAGAGGACTCAGTTACCCTAGCAACTGGTGATGTCATGTATATTCTGCCTTATCGATTATCTCTGCAGTCGTCAAACAATCCACATCAGAGTCTGTGTTTGTGTGTTTAATTTAACATGCTGCTAAGGAGAACACTTCAGCAATGGCACAGCTGAAACCAGCCTAAGACCACTTTAGTAAAAATAAGTAAGAGTTAATGTACAAAATAAAGAAAATAAGAGTATTAAAAACTGATAAAATAATCGAGACATGCATCAAGTTATATCACTGGAAAGAGGTTAAACCCGATACGACTTCCTACCTCTAGATGGCAGATCTGTAAATCTTCAGTGCAAGATAATTGGTACGCGAGAGGAGGGTAAGACTAAGGGCACGTTCACACTGTGACTGTTTGGTCCACTTAAAACAAAGTGTGGTTTGGTGGTTTGTTTCGGAGGGTCGTACGATTATTTTGGCCCAGTATGAACACCACTTATGTTTGCCCCAAAGAAGAAAACTCTGGTCTGCTTGGAAGCCAGGGGTCTGAGCCAACATCAAGAATAAGAAGAAAATGATGCAGATTGTTGTTTGGCTGGGAAGAAAAACAAACCCAACAACATTTGTTCACAAAATGGATGCTCTTACATGGGTCCAATTTTACCATTCTATCCAAATGCATTATATTGACCAAATCCGACCCGTTGATATCTCCTATTGAAATCTGGAGTTGAGTTGACCTGTGTATGTATAACGTGCAACCCGACCTGAGCGTTAACAAACTAGGCAATCATGCATACACACCTTCCCTTCTTCATTACATTACTTTTTTGTGTTTGTTCTTGTATCAAATGTGATTAATGTTAGTCAGTCAGTCATTCCCATTTAAGAGTCGCAGGGAAGCTGAAGTCTATCCCAGCAAT
Source organism: Pseudomugil gertrudae (assembly GCA_037177535.1). Lineage (NCBI taxonomy): Eukaryota > Metazoa > Chordata > Actinopteri > Atheriniformes > Pseudomugilidae > Pseudomugil > Pseudomugil gertrudae. The sequence goes on from JBAMHV010000013.1 coordinate 6,775,332, forward strand.
AGGTACACCCTAGATAGGTTGCCAATCTATCACAGTGTTATTAATGTATTTATTTGCAATAAAAAAAATCTGAACCGTAGAACCAGAAAATATCTCACTGACTGGAAGAGACGAGATTACTTTCCTTGCAGTAAGCGCTTGTTTGGACCTGCTTCAACAGGATATCACAATAAAGGCAACCTGATCAGCTCAAAATCTTTACAAAAATATGAAATAAAGAAGGAGACCTGCAAAACTGTGTTTTGTGGGAGTATCAGTGGTGGAACAGATGGTCTGCTTAAATTAAGTGCAGTTGATTCACAAACCAAGCTAATGGTGTAAAGGTGAAAGCGTCAAACTTTTATGAATGAAATTGAGTCCTCTGGACTGTCCTGCTCTGATTTTCTAGTAGATGTGGCAATAAAAATACCAATCCGATTATTTTTGTGACTGTATCATTTTTCAGTATTATGATTTTTAATTTGTCAAGTGATGTCACAAACAAATAATTTATTAATCAAATTATGAATAATCGAGATTAGTATATTGTAAAGACCAAACATTCAAACTGCTGATACCAGTGATCACCTGGAATAATTATTGTCTGAAAGATTTGTTTAAAGGTTAATCACTTAGCATCATAGACAAGCAGCTGTGACATTGCTATCAAAGCCTTCTTGTTTATTGTTTGTTTGTTTTGACTTCATTTCATTTTCAATCTTGTGATGGCCAGTTTAAAATATACCATAATAATACATTTAGTCTAAGGATGTTCTTATGTGCTCCATTTCATCATATCCAGAGGGTGTATTCAAAAGCATGGAGAATAATAGGGGGAGGGAAATCCAGATATTTTATCAGACTATTGAGATATCTGGTTTAAACCAATGCAGAAAAGTCAGTTTTAAAGTGCTAAAGTCCCACAGTTAATGTCTATTTCAGACCACTATGTGTAGAGCAGAGAGAGGAATCCCAAGAATCAGCAAGAAAGATGTTGAAAGCAGGTGTTTCCTTGAGGAAATACCACAGTAAAAGGAATGCGCTATCCACGAGCGTCTCTGTCTCCGTCTCTTAGGAAAAAAGGCTCTGGAACTGCTGTTTCAAATTTCAAGGCTTTTCCGCTCAAGCTGCCATCTGTACCAGCCGCTTTCATCCATGCCTAAGTGATTTTCAACGTCTGTCTCCTTCACTTTACCTCTTTCTCTCGCTTGCTCTCTCCCTCTCTGTTCCACATGCTCCCAAACTGCTTCCATGGCTTCCTTTACTTTTACTTAAGTTCTGCCATCAAAACCATGCAATAAAATAATTTGTCTTCAAATGTTTTGAATATCCAAACATTAAGCTAAATGTGCACTCGATGGAAATGGGGTAAATAAAATAATGCACTTGAAACCACAAATACACACAAATATATGCATCAAGTGATTTTTTTACAAACCTTCATTCTCAGTTTTTCAAGTTCAGAAATTTATTACAAATTACATAGGAATAAAAACCATAAGCAGATATTACAAAATTTTGATAATGCTTCTCATAATGCTTATGTTTTTATTTCATGTAAAAGTTTTAATCTGTTAGCCTTAAACTTTTAGCCTTTTAAACTTTAATTATCCGTATTGACCAGTTGTAGTCCTAGCTCACATTGTACATTAGTTATTTAGGTCTATGCAGAAAAAACATTTAAAAGTTAAAGAATATGCCAAGTGAAAGAAATATTAACAGAATAGACTGAAAAAGAGGCATTCACAAATCCCATTAATTCTCTCTATTGCACATGGTAATTTAAAGTTCCATTTTGTTGCAGCATTTGGAGATAATTTAAAGGTACTGCTGGAGGAATTAAAGTTAATTAACTCTCCCAGCACAAGTTAATCTTTGCCTTGTCATAATGTGAGTGGGAGCGCCATGTGTCCTCAACTTCGCTGTGGTATTAGCTTGTGGCTGTCAAAAAAAACTGTTTGTATGACACAATATGTAATGAATAATTGATATATTAAAAGGACACCAAATTAGTTTAATATTTTGACTCTGCTGCACTTGCTGTCATTGCGGCATTGTTGGCCTACAGTGATGTTTACTTTATTCTAATGTAGTTATCTCCATGGCAGCAGCTTTGCCCTGTGTGGTTTCCATCCATCCATCCATTTTCTTCCGCTTATCCGAGGTCGGGTCGCGGGGGCAGCAGCCTAAGGAGGGAAGCCCAGA
>JBAMHV010000013.1:6777615-6792995 GCA_037177535.1 Pseudomugil gertrudae
CCGCGTCCAGGCAAGGGAGCATTCTTTCCATAGTTCTTGTTCATCATAGAGGTCTTTTGAGCCGCTCTTAGTCTGGTGTGGTTTCAGGTTTCTGATTTAATCAGCAGCCATGGGTGTGAAGGATATCAGTGGCTGTTATAATAACATACAGTAGACAACAGTGCACATATAGCCGTGCTTTTCATCCTGAACAAAGCAGCAGCTGAAAGGCTGTGGACTCCCCACTGACCTCCCCCACAGCCAAATGAAATATGAAATCAATGCTTTACATTAACCCGTGACAAATCAAGAAGCTTTGAGAGCAAGTAGGTCGAGTACTTGTGATATCACCCACCTCCAAATACATTATTAAGTTGAATCACTGAGAGACCTGCAGAATACAGCAGACCTTACTGTGCCCACTCCTGAATTACTCATGTTCAATTTGATTAAATCTGCAAATAAATCTGGCTGAATGATCCAATGAAGTACTAATTCAACATGAGATTTAAGATACACATCAGATATGATGTGTGACCAACAAGATGTTTAGAAATCATATACATGGTTAAGTTACTAACAAACTACTTATAAGTACTCTAAATAAAGTTAAAGCCCATTAGGGATAGGATGAGATGAGGATTTGATTCACTCTTACACCAAGAGATGAGTGTACAATAAAGACCCCCTGCTGTAACCATGGAAACTGAAAGACCTGGTACCTCGTCCAAAGCAGGGCAAATTGGACTTTCCTCTGCACTTCTTCATACTGCTTTCCAAAGACAAGGAGCAAGACAGAGGATGCTCGCACTTCTTCCCTGCCCATCCCTCCTTGCAATCACACCTGCCACAATTACACTGGCCATGACCTGATGAAAAGAAAGAGGAAGAGTTGGAGGAAGATCTGCTCCAAAGCAAAGGAGGGGACTTAGGGACTGCTAAGGTTATTAATGATGTGACATGAACATGTCATTAGACTAAATGATGGGAGATAAAGCTGGAGGAACCAAGAGAAAGCAAGATTATATTTAATGAGGAATAACTTTGCTCATTAATTTAATTTATAATAAAAAAGGTAAAGTCATATAATGCTCTAAGTTACTTTAAGTACATTTTTAAAGTTACATGGACAATTTACTTCAATTGAGTGCACCAAATTTATTAGCAGGAGAGGGCAAAGGAATGTTGGTGCTGAGTAAATGGAAGTTAGAGGTGAGCAGAAACATTGTACAGATACATGTAACTTGATTATTCTTTACCTACAAACTGCAAAACACTACTAGGAAATGATCTCTCATAATATGTTTCAATAATTAGATGAGAAAATCATTACCACTTGTGTAGTAAATCTGTAACCTTAAGTTGTCAGAAAACAAAGGAAAACTGTTCTAACCTGAGCAGAAGTCATCTGTGTATCGATCGTATGTTGAGTGGCAGTTCCTCTCATCACACTCGCAGGTGTCTCCATGAATATCACCCCAGTCACCAGAGGGATCTACATCGTAACAGTTACACTCTCCACACACACACGTCCCTAAAGTGCACAGCAAACCCAGACACGTGAATTTACATTTAATTTGCTGGAAAGATCAGAGGCTTAAACCTACAGTTGTTTGTTTTCTCACATCATTACATGTAATCATATATCATATGAATTATCATATAAGTAAAAGATTAGTAAAATATATGTTTTACTTTTTTTTTAAATATCTGATTTTTTTTTTATTTGAGCAAAATGCTGCTGCCAACATGTCTTAGTTTTTTTTATCCTTCATCTGTATTTGTCTCTCCTCATTCAATTTGTTTAACATCTAAGCCCAGGCGTCAGCTGAGCTGCAGCCAATGGAAATCCCATTTACTCTTATCAGTAGAGACAGAGCATTGGGGAAGCCCAGGGGAGCAGGCCAGCTGGCAAGCCTGTGGGCTGTGGCTGGCGCATGTCCGGCCCATGGTCTCACGCTCGGTTTCCCTCGCCACCTAACAATCCTGGATTCCTGGAATAATAGATATATAAATTGTTTGTCAGCCATAAATGTCACAAGTATGCCCTGACAGAGCGGATTTAAGTACCCTTAAAAGTTTATGTTTGTAAATGTCCTGTCAACCATAAAACTGGAGTTATTATAAGAGAGTAAATTTACTGTTTTGACCATAGTCCTGTTTTTTTTTTTTTTTCAAAAAGCAACCCTCATCTCCACACTAAGCTGAACATAATAATGATATCATGATTTTTTATCAAACACTAATATATATATAGAGTCATGTATTTAGCCTCTGGCATTATGTTTCATAATGTCTAGTTGGAAGGCCAGGTGCACCCTGCAGACAGAGGGGGTTTGACAGTTTGCTGGGATAAAACAGAATTATCTATTGGGTACTGTCAGTCAGATCATTCACCCATTTATCACAGAGTCTGTAGAAGATGAAGGATACTGATGAGCAAAGGAGAGGAAAGACATTTTATAGTATCACATAAAACATTCAACATCTCTATGACTTTACTTGATACTGAAATCAAATCAGCTCTCTGTTATATCATCATCTTTTTTGACCAGTTGGCTTTTTAGCAGGAAATGTGCTTTGAAAGAACAAATCCATTGTTTTTAAAGTACATCATTTAAAGTAGGATCAATGCAGGGTTAATTATTGCATATACCACAAGAAAGAAAAACACTTATATCCCCATCAGTGTCAAGTTTAGCTTTCCATTGTATTGACTTGTACTTTCCACAAGCATGTGTTAAAGGTTAATTATATATGAATGTGAACCTTTTCCGATCGCTTTTGTCGTGACGATAATTGGTCCGATCACACGACAATATGTAATCTATCTACCCTAATCTTTTTATTTCTGCAAGACTGTACATTTATTACAGCACATTTTTACACTGTATTTAACTATTCACAACTGGAGGTTTTTAATCACAGATATGGCACACAAGATAACAGATGTTAGCATATTTGTTTTTCACGGTTTTTACTGAATTAATTCAACATGAAGCAAAAAAGGTCAGTTTGCAGTCTGTCTCCTCAACAATGCATTAAAAAAAGAGCCAAGATATCTGATTGGCAGTTGACACAATTAATGAAGATGGTTTTCCCCTCTTTTACAATTGGAGCAGCAGGAACAAATATCCACATATACACTCATTTCAATCATTTCTATAGTGTGTGTTGTTGTTTCTGCACATGCATGAGTCATAGGGGGGGTGGGGGGTTATGTGACATCACCAGTTTAAGGGAAGACTTCAAATGTGGTGGCAGAGAAAAAAATGAAAAAAAATTTAGAAAACGAAAGAGTTAAAAAATAGATGAGCATCTCAGTTGTCAATATAACTGCTTATAAGAACTTTTAAACCAAAACAAGTATTAATGGGTTTCCTAAAACAGTAAATCTGCAGCTGTCTGTCGTACAGCAGGCTGTTAGACCATATATACACTTTTTCATGCTGCAGTTCTTCATGCTGTGACAGTTGTGCACTTAACTAGAAATCACAGCTCTGCAATGGGACTCTTATGTAGCCTATCTTTCCACCCTACTACTTAGCCAGCCCTTTGCCAGTCTACTGTAATTAATTTTAGAGAGATTTACTGTAATCCCACAGGATCACTTGAGTTAAGTTAGAGCAGCTATTTCTCTGACTGCCTGTCTGCCGAGCTCTGATTGCTTACAGTATATGATGTTTTTTAAAGCAATCTGATCTCTGGGTTCCCTTTTTACATCATATTTCTCTTTACTGTATTTCATCTGTAGTTATCAAATGAGAGCAGCATTGACCCAATGATCTCCTATTGGACATGCTGGCACTAAAATGATATTTAGCATGGGAATAAACTCCTGATCCTGATTCCACTCCTTTTTAATTTTAAATTAGGTTTGAAGCAGCATTTGTGCTATTGGTAACCACTTACAATATTTTCACTGGTTAAAGCATATTATTAATGATTTTTTTATATAGCTATACAATGAATACTCTAAATAAAATAGGAATTATTTGCTATATCTTATTGTTATTTACTCTAATGGAAGGTTGGCATCTTAGTGTTTGACATAAATGAGAACAATCAAGTCATTGCATGAGGCAGAGATATGAAACAAACCAAGAAGAACACAATGTTTCACGACTGCAAGATAAGTGTCCTTCCTCCTCTTGATGATTCAAACAAAGAGACAGGAAATTAAATTAACCAATTTAAATTGTTTGTTGTCTGTTTCCTAGCAACATAATTGTACTGAAAGTATTATTGTGATGTTCTGTGTTGTAATGGGTCTAAGCTGTACTAACAGACATAAAATGTCCTTCCAGGCAGCAGTCATCATTCCAGTATTTTATGACTTTGTAAAGCATTGATATGATGCAATAACATCTTATATTTAAGTTACAATTACAGTAACCTAACATGCATGTCTTGTGGATGGGAGGAAGCCGGAGCACCTGCAGAGAACCCATGCATGCACAGGAAGAATATGCAAGCTCCACACAGAAAGGGCATTTGTTCAAACCTCCCCCAGCCGAGGCTCGAACCGGTGACCAGACCACAGTGTTGACCACTACTCCACCATGCTGTGCACTATCAACATAATATTATACAAAAATTATTTACTACATCTTTTTAAATTTTACTAGAAATACCCTGTCAAAAATAATCTGCTTTAAAACAGTATACATTGGAGACAGAGTGTGGACTTTGAAATGGGGGACCAGACCTCTGTTGCTGCAGATTTTGCCATCTGGAGATGTGCATCTCCGCTTGCTTTCCCATGGGCTGATGTCACACTGGAACTCACATTTGTCTCCATGCCAACCAGCAGCACAGTAACAGTTTCCACAGTAACACTGACCATGGCCTGGAAGCACATTCAACACACACAATTCACAAATATTTAACCATTTCAAAATTCTGGTTGTAGGGTTTTGGATATTCTTACAATATGCTCATATGTCGTATTTATAATTATATGTACAACACCTCATCTGTGGATAGTAATAGATGCATTTAATTACTTTTCTTTTTGCATAACAGTGTTGCTGGCTTCTGGTGTAAAACAGACAACTAGTAATAATGATTGTATTAATTTTTTTCCTATATGTGTTGCTTGTATTCATTGTGTATTTCTGTATTCTGTATGACAGTGTAATCTTTTTAGCTTAAATTTTTGGCACCTATATGTAACAAGATTGTAAACTAGAAAACCTACACTCTAATCTTCTAAAACACATTCTTCATAATGCATATTGTTAACCGGAATCTTGTGTAATAATTCACTTTGGAGTTTCAGGAGCACAAACAAAACATTTTGATGCTGCTGCAAAAAGTATTTGTTGTATCTTTCACTACACAACTTATTAAATAATAATCTTGCAACGACTGGTTCTACTGTTGCTGAAAATAGTCTAAACATAGACCAGTTTAACTGGACTTCTGACCTGGCTGGACTCAATGTGGCCAAGTAATGAAAGGGATCAAATATGCTGACAACCATGGTTAAACTTGTTCTTATCAATGTATGTTAAATCATCAAGTTCAAGTTAGCAAGTTAGCCTAGTCTTTTACACAGACTCAATATCAATTAGTAACAACACAAACAAATGAATTAGCATGGTTGAATACTCTAGAATACTCTGTATATCTCTAGAATATACCTGAAACATATTTCTGAAGTTGGAAACAGATGCTAACATTTGCAATAAGAGAAAGCCAAGGTTGGATAAAACGATGTTAAATAAACTGTCAACGTACCTCCACAGACCTCTCTCGTGTCTTCATCGAGACATTCGCTGTCATCACACTCACAGAAGTGTCCAGTTACCAAGCCCCTGTCATCATTGTTGTCACACATGCAGCTACCACAGTGGCACGTTCCTGTGAAAAATGCCAGCTTCAGGCACGATTTAAGCTTATCAGTTGGAAAAGGTCAACATTCTGAGCTTGTGTTCATCTTTATCATAAGCAGCTCTTCAGACATTTGAGGATGTGTCTGTGCAGTGTTTTAATTCAATGCACCGTAAGCCCTTGAGTCTGGCTCGTGCAAGCTGCTGTGCATCAAGCTGCTGTGCATCAAGCTGTTTGTGCATCAAGTGCAAATGGGTCTAAGTTGGTGTTTGACAACTAAATGTGGTGGTTTTCTGTTTGAGTGTGAGTGTTGTTTTTTTTTATTATTTTGTATTAAAGAAGCAAAAGATAGCCATATGGTGTGAATAATTTAGCAATTCTACATATTTAATTAAGCTTCAAACTGCACAGTACATGCTTTTACACACATGCATATTGATATGCGCAGGTACATGAAGACATGTTTATCTCTCATGTACCTGGAGGTATTGCAGGCTAGGAGTAAGGTTAAGCTCAGGTGGATGAGAGGCCATCAGTGTGTGAAAAACAGCTCCAACCTTGACCTGACCTCACAATGTGCATCTTTAATGAGACACGCAGTAGGAATAACAGGTGGTGACATGTGAGATTAAAGGCCAAATTCAATAATCAGTTCTTAAGCATATAATTTTAGCATTTATCTCTACTTAATTAGTGAGGAAGAGATTATGGATGTAGATACTGGAATATGCACTGCTTAGGAAAAATACAAAACAAACAAACAAAACAAAAACTCTACATGCTGTGCAAAATTCTTGGATCACCCTTAGGTCCAAGTGGCTCTATGGACCTTCACAATGACACCTATATTGGCTAAAAAAAATAATAAATAAATGTAGATATAATGGCAAAGCAGGCTTTGGAACTTTTTAATGTAGTAATTTTATTTATTTCATTTTTCTTGTCATTAGTCTGGATAAATAGACATATTAATTACAATTTTACAAAAACATAACACACACACACACCCATCTATGACCCATAGAAGGTAATTTATTTATCCTCAGTAAAGTTTTATGTTCTGCTTTTATTTCATAGACCATTAAACATAAATAAATTGGTTGTTCTTAAGAATAGCAAATTTCCTATAGTAAATTTTTTATCAAAAATCATAATTACCCTTTTTTGTAGAAAAAAAGGTTATTTTTGGTTCTAAATGAGTACCTGACCTGAGGGCAAAAATAATTCCTCGGTTTGTAGAGGAATCAGACCCCTATTCTAAACCATCTTGGACAAAATACACTACCTACTGACTCCAGAATTTAACAAAGGAAAAAAAATACAAGCCTTCCATTGGATTATTATAACATTAGCAAATATCTTTTAGCTGGCAGCAAATTATTTAACCTCAGCTGATGTGATGAGTGGCTTTTCATTTCTTAAACAGCCATGTGGATAGGTGCATCCCATTCTCATGAAAAAGATATTAGTCATTTAAAAATGATCAAATCCTTGTCCTGCTTCAAATAGGAAAAAAACATTTAAGAATATGATAGAAACTGCCAAATGTGGACAAAGAACTGTCCAGTGCATTATTAAAGCTGAAAGGATTATGGGAAGCCATCTTCTACTAGAGATAAATGTGATTAGAAAAACATCCTGACTTATCAAGATCACATCAACATCACTGCCGATCCAGATGTTTCTACCTTTTTTAAGTTAAGAGACAGTTGGGGGTGGGGTTGGGGTGGAATGGGTGTGGGGCTGTCTGTCTTTGTATGTCCACTTTTTTGTAATTCATTGTTATGTTGTCTGTCTTTGTTTTATTTTCTTTTAATTGATTTTATCATGTAAAGCACTTTGTGTTGCCAAGGGCATGAAAAGCGCTTTATAAATAAAGTTTGATTTGATTTGATAATAATCGGTAATCACTTAAATATTTAATCAAATCAAATTAAAGCGAAACACCATGAGAACTCAGGGTCTATGTTCAACAGTGAAAGGAAAAGCATTAGCACATGCACTATGTGAAGGGAACTTAATGGATTAGGACTAAACAGCTGTGTAGCCCTCAGAAAACCACCAATCATGAGGCTTACCAGAGAAAAGAGTTCAATTTGATACATACAGATTAGGTTATGATGCAATGTAAGAAGGTCATGTGATCTGACCCTGTTCCAGAGTGAAGAGAGGAAGAGATGAGAATGAACTGATGCAGGGACCAAAGCTATGCTTTCTGTACAAGCATGCAGGGGAGAACTATGATCGGGCATTGCTGCAGCTAGTCAGGTCTAGATTCAGCATAGACTAGGGTCAGCTCACTGCCTTAATATGTTGGATGACTCGATTTCCTAATGACACAGGAATATTCCAAGATGGCCATGCCAGGATTCATTCAAATTGTAAAGGAGAGATTCAGGGAACATGGCCTGAACACCACAGAGTCTAGACCTGAACCCCACTGAGTTTCTTTGAGATGTGCTCTTGAGGACTGTTTAAATAGTCGGACTCTTCCATCATCAATAATAATAATAATAATAATGATGAGAAATTATTGTAATATAATATATGATATTATGTCCACTGTCTGTCTCAGTTCTTTTGTTAATCCTTGACTGAATTCTCTTGCTTCCATCCTTGGCTTGTAAAACAGATTTGTTGAGTGCATTTTGTGTTAGTGTTTGGTCACTGTACCTCTGTTGGAGCAGACCAACCCCTGTTGGTTTTTGCAGAGCTCCCTGCTCTTCTTACTTGACAGGCTACACTCCTCCTGGAACTGGCAAGCATCTCCAAACCATCCTTCATCACACTCACACATCCCACAGTCACAGTAGCCACGGTCTAAAGGGAAACACACCACATGCTGTTTATCAGAGCTAGGAAATCATGCCTATTTACTAGCTTTACTTCAACTTCATAAACACAAGAATGCATGTGCTATTTTGAATAGGTAAGATGACACTTCACAGCTTGAAGAGTATGTAATGTTTAAATTGTCAAATAATGTATTTTAAACCATAGGATGTGGATGTGAAATACTTTCTATACAATACAATTTTTCAATACATTCTTGTAATATATATATATATATAATATACATATATATACTATTTTGCTAGAATTACACACTTTTTTGTTTAAAAAAAGTTAGAATAACATGTTAACATCACACATTAGTTACTCAGTAGAACATTTTACATCACTCAGAAGAGCCACCAAAGCAGTCTATCATTATTTCTCATCATTCTGATGGCCACAGTGTAATGTGAAACACGGGAGGAACCATTTGATGCAAATAATGGCTGTTGACAAGTTATTATAAATGTTGCTCTCATTGCCTTTAGCAGCGAGGAGCCTTGCATGTCATGCTCAATCACTCTCCTGACTCGTTCGTCATGTAAATGTGGTGTCCTTTTCAAGGGCTATCCATCAGTCATTAACAGCATGCAATCTCGTCTCTCCTCATTATTGATACGTCTCCGAGGGACATGTTCAAGGGAAAGGGTAATATGGAAAATGCACTCTAAAAACAGCAACATCACAAAGATAAAGGGTGTTAGACAAAAGATTTCAACTTTATTTGCCAAAGAATGACTGTAAAAACTGATAAAGCTTATTGTATTACTTCTTGTAATATCTAAACCTTGTGCAGCTATTGCTAGTTCGTACAAAATCTGCATTTAGTGTTTTTTAAGTACAGCCATTTTCCAGTGATAATTGACAGATAAATCATTAAAATAAACATTATTTCAATTGCTCTATTACTATCTTTTGATTTTTTTTCAGCCCACAGTCTTATTTGTGGATATGCCCGTTCACATTTACCATGCCATTTTCATATGGAATGGATCGGATGGAGGTTTCCATACGATGCTTGTAAGAAAAGAATTGTATATTATAAAGTGACTGCTACCCACCAGCCTCCATTAATCTCTACTTGACAATCACTCTGACATATAAAACGGCCCTCTTTGTCTGCCAGGGCAAAATTTATGTGGGTGGGAAGGTTCCTGTCTGTCGACAGTTTATCTTTTTTTGGTGCTTCCTGAGCGGTATTTCACCATGGTAAGATGCTGTCAGAGTCCTTCCTATGCTCCGGTGAGCTAATGGATAAGGCCAATTAGATTCTGATCAGTCATTCAAGACTTCCATTGAGGTTTAGAGAGCATATGTATGCATTAATTGTGACATAAAATTTTGCTTACCTTAACACCATGTTTAAAATCGTGCAATGAAAATATTTTCTCTTACAGAAGAGGGTGGTGTGAGATAATTTCATTCTAGATGTCAAAACTGTAATGCTAAAGAAAATGCCAATAGAATAAACATATAGCAAATAGTTAGATTCTGATACACCCCCTGGCTGCTTCTGTGCTCATTTGTAGCCAACAATTTATGTTTAATCTCCAAATGACATTTCCCTGTTTTCTTTGTTCTGCTTGTGTTCTTCATAACATGATGCTCATTTTAGTGAGTAATTATTTCTCCACGATTCCCTTTCCCTGAAGGTTGTGGAGCATGAAACAATAGCACATCAGCTTGTGTTATGTAGAAAAAGATCAAGGAGACACCTGTCTCAGGTAATAATTCACCCACTGAGGATGTTGTTCAAAGAGCAATGAATCCCAGCATTCATGATTTTGCAGTATATTCCACCAATTCAGTCATTGGCAGGGCTGTTGACTATCATAGCAAATAGATTTCAATTAGTGAGTTTTATTTGGAGAAGTCTTGATTAAACAGACTTTATACTGCATGTGATGCCAACATGAAAGTGTGTTGGGTGGAGCTTTCTCTGGTTTGACACAGGACAGGTAGAGTCAAAGAAGAACAACAGAGACCATGTAGCCTATAAAGGTGGGAGGAGAAGACAAGGGTTAGCAATCCAGCTATCCATCAGGGAAACAGATTTTTGCTCTTATACTTGCACCTCTATATTTGAGCTGCTCCTTTGGGATGAAGTGAGAAGAACACATGTGATAGAAGTCTGACAGAAACTAAAAGTTGTAGATTGTTATTTTGATATGCTATATGTTAGGGCTGTGGTTGTTGTTGTCCGAACAGAAAAGCTGAGTCATGTTTAGCAATTTTGGGTACAACTAAGTTGTGAAGTTTCTTTGGAGACATGAGTTTAAAAGTGACATTTAGTTTGGATCAAGCAGCAACACAATCTATCATTAAGATTTGATGTTATTGTTGATTTTTTTTCTGTTCAAAACAGTCTTATAATAGGAATGCTCAAGGACACTTTGACATGTGGACACCTGAGCCAGGATTTGAACCGCTAACTTGTGTGTTGTGTGACAGACACACACAGTGTGTTGTGTCCATTTGGATGAATATAACGGAGAGCTTTTGGAAAGTACATGTTTAAAAGCTTTTGGATTTGTTCTCTGTTGTATTTATTTCCGAAGAAGAAATTAGTTCTGACAGAAAAACAAATTTCTATAGTTTCTAATTATCAACAGTGGTAAAGAATTTCTAGATGAAAAGGGATGTTAATCTTTGAGAATGTTTGGAAAAGGGTTCTTTCATTTTTAACATTCAAAAATTACTCATCAATGTCTACTTCTGTTTTTCAAACTGGTTCATTTGTCAAAAAGGTTTAGAGTGGGTGGAAACTCATGTTGGCAGAATGGTGATGTGATGGTTTGCTCTCCTTGAAACGTGTGGATTTTCTGTGGTATTTTCACTGACATCGTCACAAAGTCGTTTAATTGACTAAGAAGCTAATTTGTTGTTTTATATGTTCTCCAGGTTTGCCCTATGAAAGACTAGCAACCAGTCCAGCATGCACCAATGATAATTCCTCAAAGAAACGCAAGAACATATTATCTGAGGAAGGGAGAAAAAGCAAGGAAAGAAAGTGACAGAGTTAGATTGCAAAGAGAGCCACCATTGGATGGTCATTTTCTCACTGAAAAGATGTTTTTTGAGCAAAGATGCAAGAGAAATGTTAAATTTTGCCTTGATCAGGGACACCAAACTCTTTCAAGGTTTAGATTGGCTGCTTTTAAATATGTGACAAGGAAAGAAGTGATCGAGATAAGGGTTTAATTCAAAAGCTATATACATGCAAAGCAGAAGCAAAGCTTGGCAAAATATGTCCAAAGCATGATGGATGTGTATAAATTAAATTAAATTCATGACAAAATGTTGAAATTTTAAGGGGCATATGTAGTGTGACATAAATGTCAGAGTAAATTTAAGAATAGCTTAACTTTACTTGCTTCTATTTCTGGTTTACATGTAATCTCCCAAATAAACCATAACAGCCAACATGTTCTTTTTTCTGAAATCCCAAAAGACTGGTTTCTTTCAGATGTTTGGTTCAGTTTTTTTTTTTTTAAAAACAGGAAAAAATAACATAGGACTAAGCGGTCAAAATATTTTGATTCTTTAGTGACCATCAGAGCACATGCCTTCACACGTTCAATATGACTTTCTCAAGAAAACGGAAGAGAGTCTTCATCCTGCTGAAGGTTGGAAAGAGAGAAAGCTTATGAAAATCAGTGTGGAAACTGCCACGTTGACTTTCCTCAACACAAAGATTATAAGACCTACTGCTGAATAACCACAAAAAGATTTTATTTTATAAAACTGTCTTTGGTAAATTTTTCTGCTGTGTGTCAGACAGCACTCATTTCTTGTGATATGTGCCTTATTATAAAAAGGAGACGAGGAGGCTTTGCAAAGAAACACAGTCAAAAACAATGGAATGAAATGACAGAATGTCTTTGCACAGTTGGTGAACAGATGTTAGTTCTGGTCGTCACCCAGTTACCCAGCTGTAAAACTGGATGGGCTGTGTCCTCAGCTTAATGCAATAAAGTTCCATTGCTGCCTGTAGGACTTGCATAGATCTGCTGATAACTTCTTATATTATGGTGGATATAATGGCAAAACTATTTTTATCATGCACTATATTTTAGTCTTCCAGAATATTGAAGACTGTCTGCCTGCAGAGAAGCACTGTGAGAACAGTGATGCAGGCTCCACTCTCACCTCCAACGGACTGCAGGAGGAAATAAAACTAACAAAAAATAATAATAAAATACTTGTCAAAATAAGTTGCATTCCAGAACTGCATAGGAGATTTTTCTATTTAAAATGAACTGATAAACCAGCCAGTGTTGTGTTCTAACTACTGTCGTCATCTGTATCACATTTTAGATCATCACAAGACTATGGTTTAATGTCCTTCTCATAATAAATAAATAAATAAATAAATAAACATAACTTAATTATCAAATAATAGCACTCCTTTGAATGTTTTTTGCCTAGTGTATTGATTTTATATGTGAAAATATTAATAACTACATATAATAGGCCCAATAAGCATGTATTTGCACCGTAACTCTTAAGCTGAACAATATGAATATGTTTTTATTTTTACTAATGACAAAACAACATGACAACACACAAGTTATAGTTTTTCTCTTGTTTGGTTTCAGCAGGTACAGTACAGCTCAGTACAGCTGTCACTCAAATCAAACAAAAATAGAGGTTATCACAATATATTGTGATATGGTCTCTTTTGTATATAAATCAGTGACAGTTTGACGCAGTCGTACCACCGAGGGGTTCTACTTATTGCAGTGTAGCACACCTAAAACGTTGGGATGCGCTCAGAGTGCACACCCCAAAGAAGCCCCGATATGTGCTACAACATTCTGCTGTCATAAAAGCTGATAAATGCTCCAAAAGGCAAGGAACACAGGGTTCTCTGCTTTAGCTTGCAGCCAGTGAGTTAAAGAAGGTTAAGAAAGATATTAACTATTTCTATTAAAAGTATACATCCAGAGATCAAGTAGAGCCAGGATATTAGTCGGTGTGGTATGGAAGGAGGTTTTTCCACATGTCTTTAATATTAAAACTCTTCAGAAAATAATAGATTTCTATGTGGATGTAGATTTATATTTAATGAGAACTATAAAGAAGCAGTTAAACCTTTTATTTACAGAGTTAAATTTGGGTGTTTTTATGGTCAAGAAATGTTACCAAATTTGAATGAAACTGGGGGGATATTTTGGTCACTTGAAGTGCTTTCTTATTAAATATGGAAATTAAAGCCTTGTATACAAGAATCCAAATTTATGTTGGGTGCTGTTTGTGGTTTAGATTGTCAGATTCAATCCCAGAATATTTATCTGACATCTCTTTTTACATAACCACTGCTCCTTGTCCTGTCTCATGTTTTCCCTATCTGGTACGGCGTGTGAAAGGGCAGCAGCTGTTAACAATAACAGTCATTTCAAACTTGGTTTGTGTCAAGTTATTGCTTTCAATTGAAGCAGGGAATTTCAAATCCAGTTATAGCAATGATGTCAACAAATAAGCAGGTAACTTTTGATCTTAATTTATGCCCTCAGCCTTGAAATGAGCAAGTAAAATGAGGGAGACACAAGCATGTAAGTTGTAGGTAAATTAAAAGAGCATTTTGTAATACTGTGGGTTCTAATATTTGCCTCTTAATGCCAGGTAAGCTAATGTTTTTGGTAAAGAAAAACATATACTTGATCCCGAAAAGGGGGAAAAAAATCTACTGGATCTTATCAGAGAGCTGCTGTGAAAAGCCGAGATAAGGGAGCGCTGGGAGAGAAATTGGCTGCAGATCTCTGACAGCACACCATGCATGTTTTGCATGCTTAACTTGTTGAAGATTTAGGTGGTGTTAATGGGATGTTATAGGTGGGTTGGGTGGGGATCTTTTCAGTATGCTTTAAATGTAATTGCTTGGCCTTTTATCCACATTGGCATATTTGTCTGAGCATGGGGTTTGCTGTGTGTATTTATATGTGGAGTAGCATTATGCACGCTATGAGAATAAACCTTATTCGTGTGTGTGTGGTTGTCTGGGTGTGAAAGTCCTATCTCTCTTCTGATGCATCTAGGTTCCACTGGCAGGCTGTGTACCAGTGAGTGAAACCCCATTATCAGGATGAAACAGGGCTTCGCTCCAGACTGCTGAACCATAATGAGCTCCTCACAGCAGCCAACTTGTCTTCCCAAATAAATCACTATAGTTCTCACATGCATGCGCTCTCTCTCTCACACACACACACACACAGAGAGAGATATATATGCACACAAATCTTCATTATATGTGTTCGGTATGCTCACATATCTCCATTAAGCATCGATGCTCAAAGCTCAGGGACAATAGAGGACACAGAAAAATGAGACTTTTTTTCTCCTCTTGCATCATCATACAGGATTCCCCTCCCGCAGGTTCCAAGATACAGTATCTCCTCTAACAGTTGTAGCTAGCTATGTTGCTAGGTTGGAACTAGTCCTCAAGCCTTTAAGGGACAAAAATAATCTGCAAGGAGTTGTGAGGACTTGCTCTAAAATAACAGGATTAAAACTAAAGGCGCTTTTCCATTACTACCTGCGCGACGCCACTCTACCGGCCCAGGCAGTACGATATTGTACTGGATTGCTTTTCCATTACAAGTCGCGATCCTCTAATGTGGGAAGGGTCCCCCACACAACCCAAGTTTCTAGACACTTTGCACGGAGTCTGCAGAAAACCACAGAAGAAGACAAATACCATAGAAGAAGACCGACACGAAGATAGAAGACTT